>CM021100.1:878821969-879406244 GCA_007115665.2 Sequoiadendron giganteum | reverse complement strand
TGTAGTGGTATGTTTGAAAAAATGGGTCCAAGAAATGTGGTCTCTCAATGATGTAAATCACCGAGAGACCCCATTTTTTCAAATAGGCAAGTTACATTGCCAATTTCACTGAATTGCCAAGCTAGCGGGCCCACTAGCTTGCTAATTAAGCTTAATTGGCAATGTAGTGGCCTGTTTGAAAAAAAATGGGTCCAAGAAATGGGGTCTCCAAGTGATTTACATCATCGAGACCCCATTTCTTGGACCCATTTTTTCAAACAGGACAAGTTAGGTTGCCAATTTCACCAAATTGGCAAGCTAGTGGGCCCACTTGCTTGCCAATTTAGTGAAATTGGAAATGTAGTGCCCTGTTTGAAAAAATGGGTCCAAGAAACGGGGTCTCTCAATGATGTAAATCACCGAGAGACCCCATTTCTTGGACCCATTTTTTCAAACAGGGCAAGTTAGGTTGCCAATTTCATCGAATTGGCAAGCTAGTTGGATCACTAGCTTGCTAATTCAGTGAAATTGGCAATATAGTTGCCAATTTCACCCTCTCTCAGGTCTCTATCTCTCTCCCTTAAACTCTAATCCCTATACCCTATAAAATTAACCTTAAACCTTACCCAATGCCATCAACTCTATACCTAATATCCTAAACCCTAATCCCTATACCCTATAAACTTAACCTTACACCTTCAACCCTATACCTTAAACCATAAACCCTACACTCTCAATCCTCATCCCTATACCCTATACCATAAACCCTAAACATTATCCCTGAACCTTGAACCCTATAATTAAACACTAAATCCTACATTAAACATTGTACCCTAAACCTTAAACCCTCAACCCTAAACCCAATACCCTCAACCCTATACCAAATATTCTAATCCCTAATCCCTATACTCTATACAGTTAACCCTACACCCCCAACCTTGAACACTATACCTCAACCCTACATGTTCAACCCTCATCCTTATACCCTATATGCTCAACCTTATAACCTAAGCCTTGAACATCATCCCCCAACCCTATACTTAAACCCTAAACCCTACATTCAACCTTGTACACTAAACCCTAAACCCTAAACCTCAATCTGAAACCCAATACCCTCAACCCTATACCCATTATTCTAAACCCTAATCCCAATATCCTATACACTTAGCCCTATACCCTCAACCCTATACCCATTATTCTAAACCCTAATCCCTATACCCTATACACTTAGCCCTATACCCTCAACCTTGAACACTATCCCTCAACCCTCAAGCCTCATCTCTTTACCCTACATCCTCAACTTTATACCCTAAACCATAAACATTATCTCTCAACCCTATACTTAAACAAAAAACCCTACAATGTCAAGTCTTAAACCTATACCTTATACCCTTAACCCTACAACCTAAACCCTAATTCCTATACCCTATACCCTATACCCTATACACTTAACCTCATACCCTTAACCCTAAACATTATACCTCAACCCTCAACCCTCAACCCTTAAACTTGTACATAAATCCTAAAACCTAAACCATCAACCCTAAACCTAATATCCTTAGCCCAATACCCTCAACTATATACCCAATATCCTAAACCATAATCCATATGCCCTATACACTTAACCTTATACCCTCAACCCTAAACACTATCCCTCAACCCTCAACCCTCAACCCTATACCTTAAACCCTAAACCCTCATCCATCATTCCTATACCATATACCCTCAACTTTATACCTAATATCCTAAACCCTAAACCTTATTCCCTATACAATTAACCCTATAGCCTCAACCCTATACCTTAAACACTAAACCTTACACTCTCAACCCTCATATGGGGAGAGAGAAATAGGGGGAGGGAGGGATTGGGGAGGGAGGGATTGGGGAGAGAGAGAGAGAGGTTGGGAGGGAAAGAGGAGATAAAGATAAGTAGAGAGGGAAGGAGAGGTAGAGATACATGAGAGATAAAGAGTAGATAAGGAAATATTGATGGAGGGATAGGTATGGAGGGAGAGAGAGGGATGTGAGAAAGAGGTGAGATATAGAGAAATAAAGAGAGTTTGGTAGGGAGTGATAGAGGGATATGCAGGTAGAGAGGGATAGGTGAGATAGAGAGAAGTAGAGAGAGATAGAGATAGAGGGAAGGAGGGAGGGTGGGTGAGAGAGGGGAGGAAGGGAGAGGTAAAGAGGGATATGTGAGATAAAGATAAGTAGAGAGAGAATGGTGACATATAGAGGAGAGAGTTATAGAGAGGGAAAGAGAGAATGGTGAGATAGAGAGGAGAGAGTGAGAGAGAAAGAGGGTGAGGGAGGAGTGAGAGAGAGTGAGAGAGAGAGGTAGAGGGAGGGAGAGGAGAGATAAAGAGTAGATAGGGGAAAAGGTAGGGAGAGAGATATCTAGTGAGAGAGGGCTAGGGGAGATAAAGATAATTAGAGAAAGACAAAGAGGTAGAGAGAAGTAGAAAGAGAATAAGGGAGGGAGAGAATCGATATAGAGAGGTATAGAGAGAGTGGTGGGGAGTGATGGATGGAGAGGTAGGTAGAGAGGTATTAGGGAGATAGAGAGTAGAGAGGGAAGTAGAGGGAGAGGTATGGAGGGGGAGAGAGGGAGGTAAGAGAGAGGTGAGAGAGAGGTGAGATAGAGAGCAATAGAGAGAGTGTGGTAGGGAGTGATGGAGGGATATGCAGCTAGAGAGGGATAGGTGAGATAGAGAGAAGTAGAGAGAGATAGAGATAGAGGGAAGGAGGGAGGGTGGGTGAGAGAGGGGAGGAAGGGAGAGGTAAAGAGGGATAGGTGAGATAAAGATATGTAGAGAGAGAATGGTGACATATAGAGAAGTGGAGAGTTACAAAGAGGGAAATAGAGAATGGTGAGATAAAGAGGAGAGAGTGAGAGAGAAAGAGGGTAAGGGAGGAGTGAGACAGAGTGAGAGAGAGAGGGTAGAGGGAGGGAGAGGAGATAGAGAGTAGATAGGGGAAAAGTTAGGGAGGGAGACATCTAGTGAGAGACAGAGAGGGATAGGGGAGATAAAGATAATTAGAGAGGGAAGGAGAGGTAGAGAGAGAGTAGAGAGGGAATGAGGGAGGGAGGGAGAGAAGCAATATAGAGAGGTGCAGAGAGAATGTTAGGGAGTGATGGATGGAGAAGTAGGTAGAGAAGGATTAGGGAGGTAGAGAGTAGAGAGGGAAGGAGAGGGAGAGGTATGGATGGAGAGAGTGGGAGGTTAGATAGAGAGTAATGGAGAGAGAGTGGTAGGTTGTGATGGATGGAGATCTAGGTAGAGAGGGAGAGGGGATATATATATGTAGAGAGGGAGGGAGAGAGGGAGAGATATGTAGTGAGGGAGAGAGAGGTGAGATAGAGAGAAATAAAGAGTGTTTGAAGGAGAGGTAGGTAGAGAGAGGGAGAGAGGAGATAAAGATAAGTAGAGATGGAAGGAGAGGTAGAGAGAGGTGAGATAGAGAGAAGTAGAGAGGGAATGAGGGAGGGAGGGAGAGAGGTGTAGAGAGAGTAGTAAGGTTTGATGGGTGTAGAGGTAGGTAAAGAGATATGGGAGATAAAGAGTAGATAGGGAAGAAGAGAGGGAGAGAGAAGTATGGAGGGAGAGAGAGGGAGGTGAGAGAGAGGTTAGCTAGAGAGAAATAGAGAGAGTGGTAGGGCATGATGGAGGGAGAGGTAGGTAGGTAGAGAGAGAGAGGGGGAGGGAGGGAGATAGAGAGAAGTAGAGAGGGAAGGTGGGAGAGAGGGAGAGATAAGTGAGGTAGAGAGAATTAGAGGGAAAAGAAGAGAGAGATAGAGAGAGTCAGAAAAAGGGATAGAGATAGTGAGAGAGAGGTCTAGAGTGTAAGGGATAAAAATGAGTGAGATAGAGAGAGAAATAATATAATTTTCTGATTACTAAAATTTGACCTCTTGATTATTGAAATTTGACTAAGTTTGAAATTTGTGAGATCTTCCAAAAACTAGAAGAGAGAGAGGGGAGAGAGGGAGGAAAGGAGAGAGAGAGGGAGTGGAGAGATAAAGAGTAGAGAGAATGAGAGAGTGAGAGAGAAAGATGATAGAACTTGTTGACTATTAAAATCTAACCTCCTGATTATTGAAATTTGACATGCTGATTATTGAAATTTGACTGTCTAAAATTTTAAAGATCTTCCAAAAACTAGAATTTGCATTATAACTCCTAGATATTTGAAACCACTCACAAACATCCTGGAAGTATATACATGAAATATAACTTAAAGTATAAGAAAGTAAATGTCCATATATAAATGTCAAATGTATATAGTTTCCCTAAAAGATAACAAGAGGAAAGAGATAAGAAAAAGAGAAGAAAAAATTTCAATGTAGACCAAAACGCGAGCACGTTATAACGTGCTCGCATTTTGTCAATGCATTCTCAAAACGCAAAAAATGCATTCACAAAACACGTCAAAACTAAGATATAACGCGAGCGCATTATACCGCGGGCACGTTATATCTTGCTTTGGGAATTCCCAAACCTTGGGTTTGGTATTTGCCTTGGAATACCAACCCAAAGGCTTGGAGGGCATTCCCAATGACCAAAGACATGTTTTTAAAAAATCTTCCATATTTCACATAAACGAGTTCGTGCTCACTGTCACGATTGCACGTGGTTCAATATCAAAAAAATCAAGCACATGGGTAATGTTGGGTTCTCTCTTAGCTATCCGACGATGTAATTTTTTTCACTTTCTGAAAATATTAAGGCTTTCATCCATAATTTATTTTATTTGTATGTCTTTTTTTTGCCAAAAAGTAATGTTTGGTAATTTTTTTATTATAAATTAATCGTTAATCGATTTTTCAAATAAATTATTTTTTAGAAACTAGACTCCATTCTACAAATTTTAAAAAATAAATAAAAATAAATTCAATTAGTTTCCAAAATTTGTAGGGGTAGCACGGCCAAAATTCTATTTTTCAGGAAATGTCCACTTCGAAAATTAGTAAAAAATTAAATATTCATTAAAAAATTATCAGAAAAATCATGCATCAACTACATACTATTAACTAACTTCTGACCGTTGTGATTTTAAAAATACTAGAAAAAAGTTCACCATATGAGGGTCATACAAGAGTTGCTATGTTATGTTTTTCTGACAAAAACAACACCAATTTTTGTACGTCCCTCATTTGAACCCCTTAATCTCAACCATTTTCAAAATAAATTAGTAGTTTAGAAAGTAGACTCAGAGAACTTGAATCCTTCTTTTGTTCCATCTCAAAATTTTGAGTGTAAGTATCCTCAATTTCACGTCCAAGGTCAGTATTTCCTGATTTCAGAAAAAAGCTGTCCACTTAAGTCCCCTTTTTGGGAACCATCTTGGTGCACTTACCCATTGATGTTAGATCAAGTTACCACCAACTAAGGATTAAGGAGGAGAATATTCCAAAGATAGCCTTTCGAACTTGGTATGGACATTACAAGTTCATAGTGGTACCTTTTGGTCTAACGAATGCCCCAGCGACATTCATGAATCTTATGAAAAACATCTTTAGAGATTTTTTAGAAAATTTTAAGCTTATATTCATACATGATATTTTGATTTACTCCAAGACAGAAGAGGATCATGAGATTTACTTGAGAATAGTCTTGCAACGAATAAGAGATTGAAATATTTTTGGTAAGTTTTCGAAGTGTAATTTCTTAAAGAAGAAGGTTCATTACTTGGGTCATGTCATATCAGCTAAGGGAATCTTTGTTGATCCTACAAAGATAGAAGCAGTTGTGGATTGGCCAACACTACAGACTATTACTGAGGTTTGTAGTTTCATGGGGCTTGCAGGGTATTACCGGAAATATGTGGAAGAATTTTCCAGGATAGAAGCACCTATTACTTCTCTTCAGAAGAAGGGAAGGAAATTTGAGTGGATTGAGAAGTGCGAGGAGGCATTTGAATTTCTAAAACATAAGTTGACATCAACACCAGTTTTGACTATACCAGATCCTAATGGGCACTTCATAGTGATTACAGATGCTTCAGGTGAGGGTGTAGGAGTTGTGTTGATGCAGGAAGGGAAAGTGGTTGCATATGAGTCCAGAAAACTAAAACAATATGAATTGAATTATGCACCACATGATCTTGAGCTTGCAGCTATTGTTAATGCATTACAGATGTGGAGACATTACCTCCTAGGGAAACCTTTTGAACTAAATACAGATCATTTAGGACTTAAGTACATCTTTACACAGCCTAAGCTCAATGCGAGACATATAAGGTGGCTTGAGTTCCTAAGTGAGTATGATTTTTGTATTGAGTATATCAAGGGTAAGGAAAATAGAGTTGGGGATTCTCTTAGCAGGAGAAGACATCTCTCTACTATGCTGACCAAAAGGTCAAATTTGAGATAGCAAGTGTTGTAGCTCATCTTCCCGCAGATGAGCATTATGAGAGGGTCAAGCAGGCCTTAGAGGTAGATCCTTTAGATCATAGATTTAATGGATATTTGATGGAGTATGATGGTATTTTGAGATATTAGGAAAGGATGTATATCCCTTATGGTAGAGACTTGAGGATGTTGATTCTAGAGGAAGTACATGATGCACCTTACTCAGGGCATCCAGGAGTTACGAAGATGGTAACAGAGTTGAAAACTTTGTATTTTTGGCCTAAGCTCAAGAAAAATGTTATGGAGTATGTGGCAAGATGTTTGGAATGCCAACGGGTTAAGGCTGAGCATGTGCATCCAGCAGGACTTTTGTATCCCCACGATATACCTGAGTATAAGTGGCGAGCAATCAGTATGGATTTTATCCAAGGATTACCTTTGAGCAGGAATATGCATGATATCATCTTAGTAGTCATTGATAAGCTAACGAAGGTTTCACATTTCATACCTGGGGATCTAAAAGACAGATCATTGACACTTGCGAAGAAATTTGTGCAAGAGATATTCTAATTGCATGGTGTACCAGAGACCATTATATCAGATAGGGATACCAGGATGACATCTATGTTTCGGACAACACTGAATGCAGCTTTAGGAACTAAATTGAATTTTAGTTCTGCATATCACCGACAAACTAATGGCCAAACAAAAAGGGTCAATCAGGTTGTTAAGGATCTACTGAGGATGTACTGCATGGATCAACAGTACAAGTGGGGGGAATGTTTTCCATTGGTTTATTTTTCTTACAACAACTCATTCCATGCATCATTGGGTATGGCACCTTTTGAGGCACTTTATGGATGGAAATGTCGCACACCCATTAGTTGGGATAGGATGGAAGATAGGATCATCATTGGTCCGGATATGCTCAAGGAAATGGATGAGAAAATGAAGTTGATAAAGGGTAGGTTGAAGGAGGCATTCAATAGACAGAAGAACTATGCTGATAAAAACAGGACTTTTAGAGAGTTTGTTGTGGGAGATAAAGTCCTTTTGAGGATTAAGCCTCATAAGAGCTCCATCTCATTTGGGAAATCATCAAAGTTGGCTCTGAGATTTGTGGGACCCTTTGATGTATTGGAAGTCATTAATCTAGTTGCTTATAGACTAGCATTACCACCTGCTCTAGCTCGACTCCATAGTGTATTCCATGCTTCTTTATTGAAACCATACCATCTTGATCCATCTCATATACTTGATTAGCATTCATTATAGGTATAGGACCTAGGGGTGGTTCTAGTGGAGCCCATCTGAATCCTAGACAGATGTAGCATTAAGTTGTGTAATAGGGATAGTACTTAGTACAAGGTCTAGTGGGACCAATATACTGAGGATAGTGCTACATGGTAGGATTCTAAGACGATTGACCGTCATTTTCCTCATTTGCTTTCTTAGAATAGTATTTTCTTAATGCATGAGATACTTGATACTGTAGTTTTTGAATCACATGTTGTGAACTTGGATAGGATCGATGCTACTATGAATTTCTTATGCTTATATTTTAAGAACTATGATGTTAGTTATTATTTCATTATGATTGAGATACTATGTTTTACTGATTGAGATACTATGCTTATTGATTGATCAATAAGACATCGAGATGATGTCTCTTCCAAGAGGGGAAGGATGTCACGTACTGATTTTATCAATTATTTAATTGCAATTATTAATCATGAGATTTGCATGTTTATGTTAGATGATTATTTAAATTGAAATTGAAATTGAAATTAAAATGAAAATAAAATGATTTGAAATTCATTATTATGAAATTCGGGGATTGTCATTGCTGATGAAAATTTGAGTGCAAGTGAACACAGGAATAGGTGAATGAGAATGAAGGCGATAACATTGATTAGGTAGATTTGTTTTAGCCATTAGATGTTAATAAGGATTATGGAATCTCACACACCACTTAGTTATTATAATGTATTTTCGTGATGATTATTATTTGGAAATTTTTAATAAGTTTATCTGATTGTAGTTCAAATATATGTGAAAAGTAGTATGTTTGTTTTCAAATGGAAAGATTGATTATTTACGAAAATTTATTCAATCTGAGTATATTATGTTGTTATGTGGAAAAACATATTTAAATGGAAGTAGAAATATATGTTTAAATAAATATATATATTAAATTTTGTTATTTAATGGAAATAAGAAATTAGAAAATGCAATACGTTTTAAATTTGAATTGAATTGAAAATAGTACTAAATAATTGGTAAACGATTACCTCTCAATTAATTTCGCATGAAATTAAGGAGAATAAAACAGTAGTGAACTTGGAGTTATGGCCACCACTATTGGGAATTTGGCATGAAAAGTGAATCGAACTTTCTTGAAAACTTCACCTTACGCAGGAATTAGGGAGAAAGAAAATCTGTTTGAAATGGGAAGAGGGAGAGGTAAGCATAGAAGGGATTTGGTTTTTAAATTCTTCTTCTCTCCCATGCGCAAGGGAAGGAGATAAAATGCGACCAGAAGGGAGGAATGATAAGAGAACAAAAATCTACTTCCATCACATCTGACTAAGGAAGTAAGGAGGACACGGGCAGGAAGAAAGGAGGTATAGACAGAAAGAAGAGGAAGAGAGGAAGGTCCGATAGAAAGGGAAGGAGGAGAAGAGAGGAAGGCACGGTAGGAAAGAACAATAGGAGACTAGGAGTTAGAGAGAGGGATTTTATGCGTAGAAGGTATAGATAGAGGAGACACATAAGAGGAAAGTACACTCATGAAGAATAGACAGAGAGAGATTTTTCACAAAAAATAAAATAAAAGAACAGTTGATTCTTATGCAAAAGAAAGACAGTTTGTGCACCAAGAACAAAGCTTGAGGAGATACACAACTTCAGGGAGGTTGATAGGTAGATTCAATGGAAATTACAATTACTAAACTTATAATCTTAATATTTTTTAGTTAAACATTTATTTATATTCATATATTTTAACAAAGGAAAACATATTACTGTCTTAATCGAATTTAGAAGAAAGTTCATACACCAGACTATATTTTCATGAAGATAAAAAACAACTTGAATAGAAAATTATTGAACACATATGGGTATGTGCAGGATCATCATGGAAAAAACAGGCCCTTAAGTGGCAAGAAATTCAAAAAAATCAGAGTTAGGCAACTTGACATAAAAAAATGAATAAGTTATCTATATTATTTCAAAAATATGTAAAAATAGAATCTATAGAAAATTTAATGTAGTTTCTGAAATACTAGGTTTATTTAAAAAAAATAAAAATCTATTTGGTGAAAATTTGAAATTTCAATGCAATAGTACTTAAATTTTAGGGAAAAAATAAGAAGTAGGTGTATGTCTGACCACCCTAACCACAATAAAATGATAATATTTTTTTATAATATTTTAGATATGAGTAGAGGACTCATGTCCCGATGTGATGCATATTTTTTGGTAATTTTTTTCCAATTAAATAATTAATTATGAATTTTTTATTACAACTTTTAAAAAATATAAAAACTCGTATGTCTAACCACCTAAACTTGGTCAAAACTTCATGAAATTCAATTTTTATTTTTTTAATCCTATAGTATGTGAAGCATAGAATGTGATGCATATTTGAGATTCACAAAATGTGATACCATTTGAAATCTTTAGATGTTTTTCAATTAGCCTATCAATCAGGACTTTAGTCGTAATTCCAATATAAAATGAATAATAATTATTTATTAAATTCAAAGTAAAGCATAATTTATATTGGTGGAAAAATGAGAATCTCTTTTAAAACCCCTTTTCGTTTCAACAATTTTGGGTAAAAAAAATGTCGTCAGCCACATGGGTCATCATATCACTTACATATCACCACTTTTTGGCCCATAATGATCCTGCACATACCCATATTACAGAATTAAAGACAATAGACTTCATTGTGTAGAAAACTCTGATTTAATATATTGAGAAGATCTGCACAGTAAATTATAGATTTTAAATCTATTCCAATAAAATATAAGATTCTTATAGAAAAACTTATAGTTTATTTAGATTTAGAAAAGCTAAAGAAAAATCTAAACTGTGTTAAAGTATGCCTGTTAGAGAGATAAATTTTTTGAATAAAATAACATAAAAGATAGGGAAATTTCTATAGAATAAAATTATTGAATTGTTTTCAGAATGACAAGATAAAATAATTATGTGTATTTATACGTGTTTGAAAAGTAAGAGTGAATTTTTTTAATTCTCTAGGAAAGATGCTAAATTGCTATGAAATAGAATTAAATATGAGGTTTTATGTTTTTGAAAAGATAATATGTTAAGGCAAATATGAAAAACAGAAAAGAGAAGAAAATAAAATTAAAAATATAACTACTTGAAATGAAATGAGTTTAGAAGAGGATTATATTGAAGTGTAGTTGAATTTCATGAGTAAATGAACAGAAATAATGTGTGCTCATTTAGTATTGTTTTAAATATGCTTAGCTACATACATGTGTTACATCTTATTTTATTTATTGTGAACATGAACTTAATGATTTCTACGATTTAAACTTTTGAGATTATTGTATTAAAACCATGTTTGCTTGAAAATAAAAGTGCAGTTTAAGATGTTTGGGAAAGATAATTTTAATTTTGAATGGAACCATGGATGCTTGATAATTGAATGTGCATGACATGTTTTTGGAAAGTTACCTTCGGAGATTGGTGCCGAATATGGGTTTTTAGAGAGCGTAGTTTTTCTTTTTCCAAAACTACTATTATTTGTTGTGCATGACATTTTACTTGGCCAAGTAACTTAAGGACCATTGAAATAGATGGAATATACATAACTCTCTACCATATCCTAGTATCAAACTTGCTTGTTTCTTAAATGAATTAGGAAAATGAAAATTCTTGTGGATTTACTAGTTATACTAGGCACGCATCAGATTCCATCTTGCTTATCGACTTCTTTTTGCTAAGTGATTCGTGCAGGGTCGGGTATTCTTTGAATCAATAAGGAATTCCAAGGAAGCGTAAGCTTCGAGGTTGGGCGGAAAAAGTGTCTGAACCTTGTTCTCGTCTTCATGTTTGAAGATAAAAAATTGGATTGAAGATCAAATGAAGACTTCTTCATATATCTATTATTTTTCATTCTTGTATGAACATTGTAGAACTTAAGGAGACAAAATGCCTAAGTATTGAATTGTAAATTTATTTTACAATATTTTTGTATTATAAATGTCATGAAAGATGACATGTTTATGAAATCAATTGGAAGTATTCTGAATCTTATTGTAGACTTTAAGTCGATGTTTGGAATCTTTTGGATTAAACAAATTTAAATCAATGGAGTTACAATATTTTATGGAATGGAAATGAATTTATTAAAGGAATTATAAATTATTTGGAAATAAAGAGTTTCACTCTTTACACCTTTTGGCCCATGCCCATGGTACCCATCACGCCAAGAAGAGATTTATTTTTCATTGCCTATAAAAAGTTTAAAGCAAAGAAAATATCTAAACTATCTCTTCATAACATGTCTCTGCCCTCATCAGCCACTACCATCCTAGATGAGACTAGGCTAAAACTTGAACCAGATCATGCTCAACAACCACCTGATACTTCACCTTCCTCATCTAGGAGACTTGGAGATTGTAAAAGTAACTTTGTCATGCCTCCTCACATAAAACAAGTTTACAAGGGAAAGGAGAAAGTGTATGACCAACCTTCTATGGTTCCTTTTGTTCCTCCCCCTTGGGATGAAAAGAAACCTATGGTTGATCAACCCGCTCCTTCATAAACACAACTTAATAATAGAGTCAAAAGAAATAGAGGATCTAGGGAGCATAGGTGTCACTGTCGTGCTCTTTTCCGCAAGTCACGTGACGAATAAACTCATGAAAACCATAATCCACACTTGCTAGAATAAATGCATGATGACCCTCCTCCCCAACCACCACCACATGATCCTATACCTCCATCACAACCAGACTTACACACTTCAATTGACATCATCATTCACCCTCCTATTGTCATTAATTTGGATTATGATGATGAGGAGATTAGTAAAATTGATGAAGAGGTGCATAAAAATTTGAACACATTGTTCTCTTCTTCCATAAGCTTGCATGAAAACTCTCCTCAGACAAGCATTGATCTTGATACTAGTTCTAGAAATTTTTGTTGTCCCTCTAGCTAGTCTCCCACCCACACTTTACACTCAACAAGATTGGGAGGCAGTTGAATTGCTCGACGATTGATGTGCATTTCCCTTACTAGGTTTTTGTGTGTAACGTGTCCCCATGTACTATTTTGTTTGATGTTCTCTCTATTTGTGATAGTCTTCTGTCTATACCTTCATTCTTCTATATGTCGTGCATTTATTTCACTTTTCATTTTGGTTTTGTCTCCTTTTGGGGATGATGCAAGGCATTGAGAAATCAATGTCCCTTTCATATTGACACAAAAGTCCCTTTCTCTTTTAACTTTTTCTTTTTTCCTTCCATTTGTGGATGATGCAAGGCATTGAGACAACAATGTCCCTTTCATGTTGACTCAAAAGGCCCTTATTCTTTTCCTTTTTCTTTTTTCCTTCCTTTTGGGGATGATGCAAGGCATTGAGACCGAAATATCCCTTTCATGTTGACCCAAGAGGCATCTTTTACTTTTCCTCTTACCTTTTTTTGCTTGTGTTCTCCTTTTGGGGATGATGCAAGGCATTGAGACTGAAATGTCCCTATCATGTTGACCCAAAGGGCTCTTTTTCTTTGTCTTTGTCTTCTTTTTTTTTGTCCTTTTGGGGATGATGCAAAGAGTTGAGACACCCTATGTATCTTTCATGTTGACCCAAAATGACTCTTTCTTTTTATTTTTTTTCACTCTCTTTGTGTCTTTCTTCTAGTTCTATGTATTTGGTGGGATGATGACAATTTTGAGCTCTCTAAACAAACATTGCAACAATGAACATACTGACCCCAAATCCATCAATCCCTTATGTGTTTGGTGTTTTCATTTAGGGGGAAATCCCTTCTCTTTTATTTCTTCATTTTCCTTTGCATGATGCAACCTCCCTCAGAAATATACCACTTGGCATAGGGCTTTCCAAGTTGGATCTCATGTCTTTCCGTTATTTTTTTATTTTTCATTTTTCTACTTTATAGTAATTGCTCACAAGATGGTGTGTAGCAATCCCTTTAAAGTGGGAGCATACATTGGCATTATTTCTTTTGCATTTTTCTTTTTCCTTGGTTCCTAGTGCAACCTTATTACTTCATATGATGTGTTTGCCACTTTGTGGATGACATGGGGTGTAATGTTCTTCATAAGTGTGATCTATCTTAGAATATTCCATTCCTCTTAGTGGCTTGATGTGACACAGTGCATCCCCTAAGTTGTGAATTTTCTATTATTTGATCGGTCCTCTCTTGCAAACATTAGACACAATGTTCCCTAAGTTAAAGACCTCGCATGAACTAAGAAAGAATCCTTTGAACACTCTTTTGTATTTTACATTTTTGAATTTTTCATTTTTGCATATTTCATTTTGCATATATGGCCACCTTGCATAACACAACTTGCATGCATGTGGTTCCATCTTGCACTTGTTCAGGAGTCCTAAGAATATGAATTTTTTCTTGCATCATGAAGCTTGAAAACCAAACCTTGTCTTTTGTGGCACCTTATCAAAGTTATCAAGAGGTATAACTTTGGTATGGCTAAGTAGGAAGCCCAACCAGCAACAAGAATCTCCCCATAGCCTCCTTTGTGTGTGTGTGAGTGCATACTAGCCATGAGTGTATGTTTCTCACCTTTTTGGCCTTCTCACCTGGTGGATAGCCATGAGTTTCATCACCTAAGAGTGAGTACACATCTTTTTAGACAAACAACCTAGATCTGATCCAAAATTAGTTGGACAAACCGTCAAAGCTTGATCTGAAATTACCTTTCTTTTCATTCTTTCACATCACTTTCTTGTGTGATCTTTTATGTTGATGTTCGGTTCGCCAGGAGATCTTGATCCCAGGGGCTTGATCACCCCTCTCGATTGTTGTTGTCTCATCTTTCCAACATGAGTACATATGGATCCCTCTTGATATGCATGTCTTGGCTACTTTAGTTTGAGTTTGAAGAAATTTAATCCTCTCACTAAAGTGGGGGCTAAATGTATAATAGAAAAAAGTATCCCTTTTGGACACACTCATTTGGGCCTTTCCTATGGATTTTGGCCTGATTTTTGCCTAGATTTAATGTTGTAATGTGGCCAACACATTCACATTAAGCCTTGAATGCTTGTAAATCAATAAAACCTAATGATGTCTTACAAAGGTGTTGTGAAGTTTTGTAACACATTTTCCCACTTTTCTAAGACCTTTCTATCATAATTCATCTAAATAAGCACTTACCAAGCCTTATTTCAAAGTGTTGTAAGGTGTTGTAACAAACTCTCACACTTTCCTAGGCTTTTCATCAACAAATTCACCCTTTCTTATGTTAAACTGGCCCCTTAATGCACTTATAGGTCCTACTTTTCGGAAGAAAAACCCATTAAACAACATTAATCACACTTTAATTCCCAAAATCCACTTGAAATTTCCCAAGTGGAATAAGTCGCCACCTTGGGCGACTTAGTCCCATTTGGCATAAAAATCAAATTTAATCCAAATTTTTGGTGGGATATTCTCTCCTAAACCTTAAGGTTGGCTTGTGATGTGTTATTTTTGAGAAAATAGGGCACAAAATTTATAAATAAAGGGTTTTTACTTCATTTCCATCCCCCATATCCATAAGAAATCAAGCAATCTCTCTTCTCAAGAAAGAATCAAGCACTCAATCACTCTAAGCACATCAAGCATCAATCTATTGGAGCTGATCACTTGCATATCTTCAGACTTCTTCAACAAGGGTTTGGTGAGTTGTTATATTTACATGTTATTCAATCATCTTTCCCTTTCATTTCATTATCTAGGGTTTGATTACCAAAATGGGGTTTGACTAAGGCAAACCCCTATTCTCTAATCCTAACACCGTTTCCCTCTTTGCATGTGTGTTTTGCAGGTATGTATGTATATTAGTCAAATATTAAGGTGCTAAAAGGTGTCTCATTTCCATCAACATCATCCAAAGTCAACAAACCCTAAAAGGAGCTTGAAGACAACTTGCAGGTCAACATCTGAAGATTCAGACCTGGTTCTTTTTCAGGAGCAAAAGTAAAAGTTGATCTAGCTACTAATTCCATTCTTGAGATTCCTGAAAGTCCGAGGTGGACTAAGTCACCATGATTGGTGAATTAGTCCCACTTCTAGGCCTGAAAAGTGATCTCTATAGATTTGGACACCCATTTCCTCGAAACCTATTCTGATAAAGTTTCTCTAAAGCAAGACTAAGTCGCCCAGCTTGGCATAAGTGTCCCGTTGGCCCTCAACAACAATATTTTAAAGATTCTAGAGCTCCTCTCCATCAACCTTTAGTTTCCAAGTGCACCACTTCTGTTACTTTAAGTTCTATTATAGTTTGAATAAATTTTAGGTCATTTTACATAGTGTTTTCAATACATTTTCATTCCATTATTTTTCATTCAACAAATAGTTTCATTTCATTAGATTGCAACACTTAGAAACATTCCATATTACGCACATTACACACCTTAAACCCCTAATCTTGAACGAGCCCCTAGATTGTGGGTGTGAAAGAACTCTCTCCTTCTAGGCGAAAACCTTAGAAGTGCTAGGGAATCCACTTTCCCCTGATCAAAATTATATAAAATCCGAGTGTTATCCTTGTCAAGGTGCCTATTTTCATCATTTTTTTTGTAATCAAAACTCTAATCCTAACCCTAATTGAATGCTATTTTAAATTGTAACCTTTTTCTTTCTTTCGTATTACCGCTTCATATTTATCTTCCCAAAAATAATATTAAAATATATTTAAAATAATATTTAAGTTTTTTTGAAAATATATAAAAAGTTAAAAAAGAAGATTCTCGAACAAAACTGATAGCTTTCATAAAAAGAAAACAGTTTTTTAAATTCATTTTAGGAAGTTAACAATAATGACTATGTTTTTTTTCAAAATAAAGAAAGCACGATCTCTTGGAAATAAACTTCTAAATGAGATATAACACCCATTTTTCTCTACTATTGAAAATAATTTCAAATATATTAGTAAATCATTGTTATTTTTAATCAATTGCACTTTTTCTTAAACCAATTTGTTGCATATAAATAATAAAAATGTTATAGATTTTCTAAAATATATTTAAAACAATAGAAAATTATAGCTATACTAATTGTTCAAAATTTAACTATATTTTTTAAAATCACCTTAAAAATCTTATAATTGCATGCTTTGAGTTTGTGGTTCATTGTAGAAAGTATTTATAATTCATTTGGAATCATAACACAAACTCCATGTTATTTAACATAAATTACATTTGTTTAACACCAACTATGTAAAAACTATGCAAAGTTTAGAAATTGATTATAATTAGAAAGACAACTATGTAAAATCTATATAGAATTTAGAAACTAAAATGATTATAATTGTAGAAAAATATGTAAAAACAATACAAAATAAAGAAATTGAAATGATTATAATTGTAACCAGTTATGTAGGTAAAATCACTTTTATGATTTATAAAGTGAATAAATTTAATATGAAGAAGAACACAGTGCATAACCAATACAAACAACCCAGCATATAGGTATTACACTTGCTTTTAACTTCTTTAAATGGGTTTTATCTTCCTAATACAAGTATAGTTTAATATTTCTTAATATCAAGATCTTTATGGAACAAGGGAAAACATAAAGACAAGACAAATAGTAATCGAAATGTTTTTTACCAATATCGAGTGGTTACATGAAATTAGGCCCATTTTTATTGCATGAATGTTGGCCTATTTTTAATAGGTGCATTTCCAAAAGAACTTAGTTTTTTTCTTTAACTTGTAAAGGTTCCACTTTTTTAGTTGGTGTCAATGTTCTAAGAGGATTCTTCATTCCTATTTTAGATTGTAAATAATGTTAAGCTTTAGGATCAACTTTTATTATGTAAACCTTATTGTTGTATATGTATTTCAATGAATGATGAGGTGTTGAAGGCACTCCTCTAATTTCATGAATCTATGTTCTACCCAAGAGAAGATTATATGAAAGATCATGGGGCATGACATGAATAGGAGTTTGTAACATAAACTTACCAACTTTGATAGGTAATGTTATCAAACCAAGTGATTATTTTCCAACATTATCAAAACCATAGATAGACAAACAATCTAGTTAAATTTTAGTCTCATCTACCCCAGTTATACCCAAAATGTTCACACTACAAACATTAAGCCCCAAACCATTGTTAATAAGGGTGTGCCTAATCCCCACCTTGTTAATAATAGACAATATCATCAAAGCATCAATTTTTTTCTATTTTCAAAGGAGCTAATTCATTTTGATGAAAGATAATGTCCAAGTTATGAGAGTTCATATTTTGAATCAAATCTGCCACATCATTTGGTTGTACACTAAAAGAGATCACAATTTTTTTTAAAGAAACTTGAATCATATCATGGTAAATAGGTGATGTTTGAATTAAATCCCACAAGGAGATATGAAAAGGAGTGTTATGAAGTTGTTCAACAAGATAAAATAATTTACCACTATGCTGCAATATTTTAGGTGTAGGTAGGAGATTCAGTTGTGGAAATGGGATGGATGTTGGATTTTTTTCTGGTTGCTTATTATTTCTAGTGTTATATATGTGAGCTATAGTATGATAACTTGGTTGTTGTGACACATGATTACTATTAAGTTGTTTTACAAAGTTTAGGATATGGCCACAAGATTTAGGAGGTCCTATAATGGGAGGTGAATTAGAAGGTCCAAATGGAGGTTTAGGAGGTCCAATAATCAAACAAGATCTAATATCCAATTGTGTGTTCATAACGTCAATGGACTTAACTTCTTTTTGATGATCTATCGAGGGGGGATCGAAGGTCATGTTAGCATCTTCAGCTATGCAAGCCATAAATGCATCAATTAAATTTCATCCTCTTTTCCAATAATATCTTCCCAATCAGGAGAGGTAGGGGTATAGAAATAAACAATATTATCATGATGCTCAATGATTGGATCCTCTAACACTAAGACACCTTCTTCACAATTAGGAGAGGTATCAAGAGAAGAGAAACTATGATTGTCATGATTTTTGAATATTGCATCCTCTTGCACCAAAAAATTCTCACAAGAAATATTTTGGGAGATGAATCAAGATTAGGTAAAATTTATATTAAGAAATGTGTCAATGATTTCATTCTCTTGTGCCAAGATACTCTCACAATTAGGAGATATTTTGGGAGAATGTCTAACATGCTTTTCAATGTTTTCATTTCCTTCCCTTAGATTGTACTCATAAGTAGGGATATTACAATCATACAAGCCATGTGTTGCCTTTGAAGACCACATCTTTGAAAAGGAAACACGTTGCTACTTTCCTTGTGGAGAAAATGATCAAAATCAAACAGTTGTGTAAATAGAATTGAAAAATAGACATCATATCTAGATAGAGGGCACTAACATAGCTCTGTCACAAAAAATTAAGCCAAAATAGTAGGATCAGCGCACCTAAAGAGGGAAAAGGTACCCCAAGGGTGTTTGTGTCCTACACAAGGTTTCTAAAGTTTCAAAGTTTGATTGTGTAAGTTACTACTGAAGGATTCTAGGTTTTCTTGCAAATGGGTTTAACAGTGAATATTTTTCTAGATTTTGTTGAATTTATGCCATTGTGATGCAAAATACAAGTGTGCAACAATGTGGAAGATGTTTTGAAAATTTTGAATGCAATTTCTAGATCTAAAATATAATAATTGACTAATTTTAAGATATGACAACCTAAAATTGATGATTTTGATAAAATTTTGTGTGTACGCTAGAATATGTAATCAAATTGAATCTAAACTAATACACCAATGAAACATTAGATTGAAGAAATCAAATTAAATAAAGTAAATGCAAAATCTAAACCACAATTTCTTCAAATTCGTCCCATTGTCCTCTATCTCCATGGATTTGCTTCAAGATGCTTGCTCTCAGTTTGTTTAAAATAGTAGCTTGTAGAATGGCAGCTTGAGAGAATGAGATTAATAAGAATGCCTATGCATCTAAAATATTAAAATATTGAATTGAAATGCTATGAATGCTAAGATGCGACTATAGTAACTACACATGAAAATATGAGATTCGAGGTTCTTTTCCACTCATAAGAGGGCTGTATTTATAGATTTTTGAAAGTAGGAATTAAATTGGCCAAGATCGACGGTCGAGTTCAAACCTGTTAGAATGAACGGTGAGAGATCGAGAATTTGAAGAGGAGGTGGAATTCTGAGAGACAGATGGAAAATGAAGAGACAATTGAAAGGTATCTCTCATAATTAAATAAATAAATATTTAATTATGTGTGAGAGAAATGAAAAGGCTTTAATTAAATATTGCAAATATTTAATTATGTGAGAAGAGAAAAAGCCTTTTAATTAAATATTAAGAATATTTAATTTTGTGAGAAGAGTGGGAAATTTAGAAAATGATTTAATTAAATATTGAAAGTATTTAATTAAATGTGGAGAGAAGAATATTATTTAAATTTAGAATTTAAACTTGTGATAACTAATGTAAATAAATTGTAAAATCTATTTAATTAATTAAGAGGAAGGATAGCATTAATTAAATAAACTTTATTTATTTAATTAAATTAGAAGAATTGGAAAATGAACAATATAAATAAATAATTAAATTTATTTATATGTAGATGACTTAAAAACATTAATTAAATAATTCGTATTTAATTAATTAACAGGTTTGATTAACCGTGACCATTTTTAGATGTGTACATTTTGAAATCAAATAATACAAATTTTTTTAATTTTGAACTATAAAAAAGATGCCTAAATTCATGCAATTAAGAATTCCAAATCAGATATCTCCAAGTATAAAAAAAATGAAGACATAGAGACAAAGATGTGTAAATTTTTTTGTTAACGTAAGTGTACAAGGACAGAGGTGCCCAAGCGTATTTGAGTCCTTGGTAGGGGTTCTAAAAATTCAAAATTTGAAAGTTTGTTAGTCTGTCTAAAGGTCCTACTTTTATGGGAAGATAGGTTTGTAAGTGAATATGTTTCTAGAATTTTCACAATTTAAGACAATATGAGTCAAATGCAAGTATGAAACAATAAATAGCAATTTTGAATACAAAATTTAAATGTAAATATGACCTAAATGACTGAAACTAATCCTAATGCAACCTATGATGCAATATGAGATGCAAAGATTTTGATTTTTTTAATGATTTTATGATGTAAAAATGAAACCCTAAATGATAAATGCAAAGCAATGCAAAGAAAAACCTAGATCTATGGTTAATTTTCAGAAAGTATATGATGTCAAAATGTTAGTTTCACCAAAAAGAAACAAAAAAATAGAGGAACCCTAGGTCTACTATGTAAACCTAGGATTCAAGTTTTTTGTTTTGTGGAGTTATTTTCTATTGTTTCATTAAGATAGAGATCAACAAGGTGAATAGATTGACTTTCAACCATGAAGGTGAGCCAATCAGCCCTGGATATCCATCTGATTAAGTCTTGGAATGATTTGGAGTTGATTTTCTATAGCTAAACCAATTATACCATGTGACCTAATATGTAAAATGCAATAATCTGATAAACAACACATTGAAATAGTAAATTATAGGTGGATCTAGGAAGTTTGGAGGATTGTGTACCTACCCAAAAAATTTGATTTTAGTGTCCATAGGAGGACTGATTTTCCCAAGGGTGTATGGGTACCTATAGCCTTCTCCTACTCTATTTTTGAGGTTCTCTAATGGCAGATCCGAGATCTCTATTTCTACTTGTAAAGTTATCCAAAAAAATGTTGCATAATTTTGTAGGTGAGTTTTTGTGAGTTGAAAATATCTAGATCTTTAAATGCAAAAATAAACAATTTATCTTTAAGATTCCTTCAATCCTCTCTGAACCTAAAACCTAAAAATTCAAAAAAGGGAAAATATTGGGTTATTTAGGGGCTTTCCTTGTAAGGAAGCTAAGGTAGTGGAACAAATTCCTACACTAACCTTGATAGGATAATAATTCCAAACTTTTACAAATCATTAATAGTTACAAAAAATTAAACATAAATAAACAAAAATATCATACATACCAGAACAAAATGATTTACGTGGGGAAAACTCTTTCAGGAGAAAAACCCCACACTCCAAAATACACCCAACATATTATTTAAAAATCAAAATATTACAATATACTTGCATAGCAAGCTTCTCATAGGATTATCACCACCAAAGATCAAGAGACAACCCGACCACTATCAGACTCTCAAAATACACCACCCTCTACATACATCCCACCCGCTTATAGCAAGATTTTTGGAACCTTCAAGAATTAGGGTTTTACAAGGTCGTTTTTCATTTGATGTGTTAACAAAATAAACATGACGTGTCAATGTGAAAATCCTTGATGTCTCAATGGGAAAAACCTTGACGTGTTAGTGGGAAAAAACCTTGACGTGTCAGTGATTTTTTTTTCCAGGGTGATGCCTTGAACCCCATGTCTTGTTACAAGTGTACAATATTTGTATGATCATTCACCACATACCAACATAAATTCTAGCAATAAATCATATATAATTGCAAGGTTGAGACATATTTTCCCAATATTCCCTAGCCAAACCCCATGTAATTATTTCCACTTCCACAATGGAAATGTCAATGATAAAATGATAATGGATAGGACAGAATGATGAAATCACAAAGTGCTACAAATCACCACCCTTCAATGGCTTCCTTGAAGGAATAAATTAATACACATCACCTCAAGGTATTGGATCTTTCTTTCTTGAATTATTTAATGCGTGAATGGCCTCCAAGAAGGGTTAACCTTCACATAACAATGATAATATGACAATCTAAACTCACATGCACTTTCACATGATGCTTTGATCTTGAACTGATATAGTAAATCAATGAAATTTTTCTCTTGAATCACTCTTGAATGATCTTTATGTTCAAATCTTAACATTCTTTCACTTATATTTCCAATGATGCAATAACTAGATATGTATAGGAATTTATTCAATTTCCCTAAAAATCAAATTTTAGGATGCCAACACCGACATGTCCAAATTTGGATGGAAACAAAGTAAGGGGACAACACAACCATTTGGAATATGCATCCTAGCCCTATTTTTTTGTAATGTAAGGTTTTGGGGGCAAAGCATTAGATGAATGCATTTGTTCAATGCTTGCAATTTGTTGAAAAATGGTAAAAATAGACCTTGAAATGCATAGTTTAGGAAATTAGAGGCCCGATAAAAACATAGTGTGAAATTGTCAACAGTGATAATTTATGATGGTACAATTACATTATAACTTTATGCAGGGTGGATAATACACTTTTTCCTAATAAAAATAGTTATTTTATAGAAAAATGAAGCAAAATTAGCTAGATAAGGGTGCACAGGGCAACTGTGTCTAGCAATTTTTTTTGTAAATTTCAAAGTTTGAATGTTTGTAATACTATTTAAGGTTCTTATGTCTATGTTTGTGTAGGTTTTATAGTGAATAATTTTCACGAAAAATTACTGATTTAAGATTATGTAAAGAAAAATGCAAGTATGCAACAATTTAAAAAAAAAAAAAGTAATACAAGACAATTCCATATGTAATCTCCAAAATGTTAAATGTAGAAATTGACTTATCCTAAAATGCATAGTCTGAAAATTATTATTTAAATATATTTTTGACATTAAAACAATATGATTTTTTATCTTTCAAAATATATGCAAAATGCCTTAATTGATGCAATGAACACTTTCAGATTTGATTTTAGACCTAATGTAGATTTTTAAATGTAATATAATATAGATTTGACATATCATGAGTTCAATTAACTCTATTGAAACCTATGATGCAATACATTATGTAATTTTTTGAATTTTTATGTTTTCTATGATGAAAAAACGAATGGCAATCTTAGAATATGAGTTTAGGAATGTTGTAATGGATTTTATTGAAATACAATCATATGACTAATAAATTATGAAAATAACCTATTTTGACATCTAAAAACAACAAATCTATAATGTCATTGACAAATTAAGAGTTGAAAAATAGACTGGGTAGAGTTCTGTGCACCTGGCATATGAATCTAGGGATGATTTGGCTAGACCAAGTCACCTAGGGTGACTATGTCCTAGTTGAAAAATATAGAATATAATTTCATAGTCCTCAAGATCCTTCTTAGATATTTCTTCCTTTTGTGTATCACTATTAAATCTTTGTTTGATGTTAAGTTTTTTGAGTTTTTGTATGTTGTCAAGTTGTAGGGTTTGAATGCAACAATTAAAAAATGATCTTCAGTCTTCCTCTAAACTCCTTGAAACCTATAACCTACAAATTAAAAGATAAAGGAATGGTTGTGCCATATAGGGGCTTTCCTCAATCAAACACCATTTCGGTGTTTCCACCTCCACAATGACAAAATTGATAAAAAAAGCTTATCCTTTTGAGGGATAGAGGATAAATGATAAATGAATGATGAATCAAAAATGAACTACAACTCACCACCCAAATTTGATTTTCCTTGAAGGACTAAAGTCATGCACATCACCTCAAGGCTTGATTTCAAATTGTCTTGAATGCTTGGAATACCTACAAGGTTAGATCTCACAAATAAAATGATAACATAAATATGAAAAAACTAACATAAAACTTGACATTGATGCTTCAATATTGAAATGCTATAATAAATCTACTCTTAATTTCTCTTTAATTGATAATAATTGTTTGATAGTGTTATTTATCATGGATTTCCCAGCTTCTTCAACTTCCTTTTCAAATGATGAAATGACTAGTTATTTATATGCAATTAATCTGATTTGCCAAAAATTAAATTCTGATAGCCGATATTTGACATTTGAAATTCAAATAATAAAATGCCAACTCTAAAATATTCAAAATTGGAGGAAAAATAGGGGGACTAAGTTGCCTAGGGCGACTTTGTCTTGGCCCTATTTTACAAGATGTAAGGTGTTGCGAGAAAAATATTAAATATATTTTTTGGTTTTGCAAATGGGTTTTCTTGATAAATGTTCAAATGGGCCATGGAATGGATAATTTAGGACATTAGATGTACAATTAGGTCCAATCACTTAAGAGGGAGTAAAATGTTAGAGTAATTGGTTATTTACTTGATTAATTAAATAATATTTGTTTAATTAATTAAAATTCCCTTTTATCTCTTTTACACTTAAGCTAACATTAGGTGCATAATAATTAATTGTTTTATTAATTATTAATGTGCAAGCCTAGGGTTTTCCTTTTAGGGTTTCTTGACCTATATGTGGTTGAAATATTTTCTTTTGTATTATTATTCTTTTACACATTGGATAATACAGAGCTCCACATTTTTGAGCATTTTTACTATTCTCTTTGTTGCTTCTCTTTGCTTCTCCCTGTAACAGGTATTCTTCACTTGTAGAGGTCACTAGGCTCCTATGATGTATTTTTTCAACTCTTACATGGTATTAGAGCTTTCCTGCTGCATGCCTATTCTTGTTTGAAGAATTTGGAGCTACAAGGGTTGGATCAGGCATTCACAGTTTTGGGGGTTTGCATTTTTTATCAAGGGAATCACCTGAAATTTCAAAGCATTTTGAGTCCAAACGGACCTCGTCGTTGGATCCGTAGCGGTCCAAAACCCCTAAATCGACTGTTCGTTCGTCTATTTTGGACAAAGTTGATTTGAGGGGAAAAATTTTTTACCCCTATGGCTGTACGACCGTTCGTCTGCGCGCAGATCGGAGAAAAAAAAGTGCCTTGGTAAAAAAAAAAAAATTGCATTTTTTTCATCCGAAATTTTTAAAAAAATATATTTTTGTCAGGTTTTTTTATTTTTATTAAAAAAACAAAATAAAAAAAAGCCTTTTTAAGGCTTGCTTAGGCCTGTAGTGAGTACCTGCGCAGGCAGGTAGGTACCATGCGCAGGTCCGTACCTATGCAAACCTCTGCAAGGTCGTACCTGCGCAGACTTGTGCAGTGTACCCGCCCCTACATAGGGGTGCGGTGGGGGTGGGCCCACGTGCCTCCCCACCAAAAATATATTTTTTAAAAAAATTTATCAAAAATATTTTTGTAATGTTTTTAATAGTTTTTTTTTTTTTAAATAATATTTTTTAAATAAGCCCAGTTGTGCATTTGCGATGACGGTCGTTTGGCCATCAAATTTAGGCTCGAATTTTTGCTGCGACGGTCGTATGACCATCAAATTTAATGCCGCACTGTATTTTTTCCCCTTTGGAGCTATTTTTTCCCAAAGGTCATATCTTGGGCATACGATATCATTTTGTGGCAAACAAGATTTCGTCGAAAAACTGGTTTTGCCAAATTTCTAGTGTAGGTTTCATCACTTCATTTTTCTGTTGGTGCATTCTATAGCCAGTTGAAGACAAAGGGGCTATTTTTAGTCCCGAACACATAACTTTTGACAAGTTTCTCCATTTTTCGCGATCTCAGCAGCGTTGGAGCCGTTTTTCAGAGCTCTTCAGTTCCATCCATGCAATTTTTCCAGATTTCACTCCAGGTATATTTTATTCAGTTTTTTGTGTTTTCACACTAGTGAATTATCTGGACATATTTGCTCTTGGGAACTTCTCGTTTGCATAGGATGCTTTGTTTTTGGCTGTTCTTCATATATTTCCAGTTTTTTGTCCTTTGAGGGCATTTTGAGCATCATTTGTAAGCAATCTTCTATGTAAACACACTGAGATAAACTGCCACACTATTGTACATGTATTTTTGGGGATTTTGCACATAAGGTTTTGCCATATTTTTGTACTTGCACTGTATTATAAAGTGCCATGGGGGGGTTGTGTAGTGCCTTTGTTTTTGCCATCACACTTTTGTCTGGTGAGTGTCCCTCCACAATGACAGTGGATCCATATGATTCCAGCCTCATGCATGTGTGCTATGTTTTGCACACCACTTTTTCAGTTGCAGGTGCTTTCTTGAGCACTTTCAGATGTTGTTTTCTTCTCCTTCATGCACTACAGGGTGTTACACACCATTTCAATGGATCTGTCAAGCTCTCCCAGTTCAACATTATGAGGGGGGTATTATACTGTTTATGTTAATGCTTCCTTGGTTTTGCCTTGGAAGGAATCTTCCATTCTCAGTTGATCCATGTATTTCAGACTATTGGTACTTGTGCCATTTGTATCTTCGTTCCAGGTGTTTGCCTTTGTTTGCCATCTGATTCAAGTAGTGTTGTTTGGGGCACTCATGTATATTGTTGTCTTCTTGATCCTGATCATCTTATCTTCAGAGGAGGTTCTTCTGCACCATAGCAGTCATCTTTTGACAGTTGTTTGCAGCTTTTTCTACTTCAGTGATGTTCTTTATGGCTTTTAGCATCTCTTTTTGGAGTAGAGTTTCTCCCACGAGGTTTTCTCTATTTCTCTACTTTACAGAGATTTGGTTGTATTTGGGTACCTGATCTGGCCTAGTTGTCGGGACCCATGTTTCCTTTCATGCATTGTAGTTACCTTTTTCTTTTTTGCACATGTTTGTAGCTGCACTCTTGCTCATCTTAAGGGGGGGTGTTATGTAAAAGTTTTAACTTAATTGTGTTAATTAGGTTACTTTTATTCCCTTCTTAAGATTTCACTTTAGTTTGCATAAAGTGACATTTAATAATTATATTATTAAATGTTTTCCTTTTAGGGTTCCTTTTTAGGGTTTGCATGATCTCATTTTTAAGGATTGATCTATTGTATATTCAAAATTCCCTTTTGTTCTGATAAGATAATTTCTCCATTTTTCGAAGTTTCAAACTCTTGTTTGTTTTCTCCATCCATTCTCTTCCTTGTGACAGGTATTCATTTACATACAGGTGTCCTTGGAGTCTAAAGTTGGTTTTGACAACTTCTACATGGTATTCGATTTTGGCTATAGTTGATCAGGGAGGCACAAAATTTTTTCCCTAACGCCATACAGCCCCAAGGCATACCTTCCGCAGGAAAAAAAATTGAAAAAAATAAAAAATAAAAAAAGAGGGATTTTTTTGTTTTTTTGGCGCTGCCTGCTTACACAAGCCGCACCACCCATGCGCCGCCCGGCCGCCACCACTGCCAGCATCATCCGCCGGCTACGGCCAAGTAGCCACCACTGACCCACACCCCACCTGCATGCCGCCCATGCTTAGCCCATCCACCGCCAGCCTCCGGAGCGCACCAGAGAGCCACTAGACCCTCAATTTTTTTTTTCAATTGAACCTCTCATTCAAACGGGCATATCTCGGGTGTTTTAGCTCGGTTTTTTGAAAAAAAATAGGCATTGGAAAGATTCTTCCAACACCGATCTGATGGTGTAGGTTTTTTTAAAAAAATTTCTAGCTTGGTTATAGTTTTTTCTAGTCAAAGTGGGGTCTTTTTTCTGCACTTTTGAGGCCATAGAAGGTGCAAACGAACTCCATTTTTTAAAAACGAATAGGAGTTGGAAAGCTCTCAGCATGCTCCATTCAGATATGTGATCTTTATTCTTAGAATTTTCATCAGGTAGACA
This sequence comes from Sequoiadendron giganteum, assembly GCA_007115665.2. NCBI lineage: Eukaryota > Viridiplantae > Streptophyta > Pinopsida > Cupressales > Cupressaceae > Sequoiadendron > Sequoiadendron giganteum. The sequence continues at coordinate 879,378,292 of CM021100.1, read as the reverse complement.
AGAATTTATTTTGAAGTTTTTTTGCTTATGCATTACTTCCTCTTTCTCAGTTTGTACTAGGGTTTGGGTTTATCTCTTGTGGGGGGTGTTTTTTTCTCGCTTTCTATCATTTATATCAGAAAAATAGAACACCAATACTCTAAAAAAAAATCAAACCCTTCTACATCTTTTGTCTATTCTGAAAGATTACATAATAATAAAAACATAAGCAAGTACAGGTGGAGGGTTTCATGGCAGAATCTTTAGTTGAGTTACTCACATCACACAATTATCACACCTGGAAGTCTCGCATGATGAGGCTTCTCAGGTTACGAGGGTTGTGGTCTTGTTTAGATGAGGTTTAGCCTCAGTTGCAGTGTCCTTTTAAGATTATGTAGCATAGGAACAAGATGGATGAAGGTAAGGGTTTGCTATCCATGCACATTTTAGACAATCTTTTATTTCACCTTGATGCTTTGCTCACTCCTCGAGCCATGTGGTTGAAGTTTGAGACACTTTTTGTGGCCATTAATGAGTTCCGAGCATTATGGATTGAGGCAGAGTTGACTTCACTATTACTTGAATCATTTCCCACTATTGAGAATTTTTTGAACAAGTTCAAAATTATCCGCACTATTTTACAAGGTTGTGGCAAGAATAAGTCAGACATAAAGTGCATTTCCTTGATCCTTTCGAAGCTTCATGGTCCATTTCATATATTTTTTTCTTTCTTCTATTCCACCTTGGATGGTCTGGGTACTCATTTTACCATGCCTACCTTTGATGTGTTTTGTGAGCATTTCTCTCGTGAGCAGTCACACCTTTCTCAGATGGATATGCTCTCAGGATCCAAGAACAAAGCATTGGTTGCTCAGTCATCTAAGGAGAAACAGAAGCAGAAACTGAAGCCAAAGAAAGATTTTACAAGCAATGAGCATTCCTCCAAACCACCTCCTAAGTCTGATTCCAAACCACCACTTAATCCAAAATAGGGGAAATCTTTGAAGTTTGGTGAGTCTTCCTCCAAGACTAAGCAGAAATTAGGAGACACTTGCAGCTTCTGTGGCAAGGAAGGACATCCAGTTTCTAGGTGTTGGAAATGATTAGAGGCTTTAGAGGAATCCATGCAGCACCATCACATCTCCTCACCATAGTCGTCTTCTCCTTCCACAGGGAAAGGCCATGCTCTCACTGTTAGAGCATCGACCTATGGGTCCACTTGGATTTTAGATTCTGGTGCTTCTCACAATATGACTCACTCTCAGCAGTTGGTCACTTATCTTGCCTCTTGTGGTACTTCATAGATTGTAATGGGTGACTCTACACAACTTTCTGTCATGGGTTCAGGTTCTGTCTCTTTGGATGGGGGCATTCTATAGGATGTTTTGGTTGTTCCTGACATCTTGACGAACCTCCTATCCATTTATCAAATTTGTCATACTGTCTCTGGTAAGACAGTTGAGTTCTCACCACATGATGTGGTTATTCGGGACCTCCATGACTCTGATCTGGTTGTGGCTACTAGGAGTGTTGATACTACATCTCGTCTTTATAGATTTGATGGATTTGAGCCTTCTTAGGGTACAGGTTCATCTCTTATAGCACATGCAGATTTAGTGAGTCAACTTTGGCATGAGCATTTGGGCCATGTTAATTACAGATATCTTCAGCAAATGAGTACACAGGCACTTGTTCTTGGTCTTCCACAAATTTCCGGCATAGACGGTGTTTGTCATGGTTGTGTGCTTGGAAAGCATTACAGGGATCCCTTTCCAAAGGGAAGAGCCACTCGTGCTTTGTCACCCTTGGAGTTGATTCATAGTGACCTCATGTAATTTCCCACTCCTTTTTCTAGGGCCAAGTATGTACTCACATTCATTGATGACTTCTCCAGACACATATGGGTGTACTTTCTGAAGTACAAGTCTGATGTCTTTGATTCCTTTTGAATCTTCAAGACATTTGTAGAGAAGCAGTCTAGCTTTTCTATTCGACAGATATGTATAGATAATGGGGGGGAGTATGTGAATTGGGCTTTCAGAGATTTTTGCATTGAGCATGGTTTGCAGCATCAGTTTATTGTTCCCTACACCCCTCAGCAGAATGGTGTTGCTGAGAGAAAGAACAGGACTTTACGGGAGATGGTGAATTGTATGATTCAGTCTAGGTCCATGGATTCATGTTTTTGGGCTAAGGCAGTTAATTGTGCCAACTATATTCAGAATCGAATGCCTCACACGGTGATTCGACATATGAATCTTGAGGAGGCTTGGTCTCATGACAAGCCTAATGTTTCATTATTCTGAGTATTTGGTAGTGAGGCATGGACATTTATTCCTGATGCTCAGAGGAGAGCCATGGAGCAGAAGGGTTGACCCCTCATTTTTTTGGCTACTGTGAGGATGTTAAGGCGTACAAGTTATTTGATATTGATTCCAGAGAGGTCCTGTTTCGATGGGATGTCTAGTTTGATGAGCGCCTTACCACAGTGGATACCCTGTCTCTAGTATCTACTTCACTAACTACTCCTCCCACTGCAGCTCTTCAGGATTATGTTGAGGATGATTTTGATGAGGATGTTGATGATCCCCCATCTCCACCTCAGATGCCCAAATGGGTTCTCTTTACTGTTGAGGCAACAGGATCTATGGCAGGTGATCCTTCAGACACTCATCACACCTATTCTCATACCATAGGTTCTAGTCTTTTGATTCATGCTCTTTCAGACGATCCTTAGAATTTTTCATAGGCGACAGGTCACCCTGAGTGGAATAGTGCTATGGAGGAGGAGTATTCTTCTTTGATGAGGAATAGTACTTGGGATCTCTATCCTCTTCCTAAGGGTAGAAAGATGGTTCGGTGCAAATGGTTGTATCACACCAAGTATGTTGCTAATGGTTCTATTGATAAATACAAATCACGTATTGTTGCGAAGGGTTTCTCCCAGGTTGAGGGTATTGATTACTTCGAGACATTTTCCCCTATCGCCAAGATGAATTCTATTCGCTTTGTACTATCACTTGCAACTTTTAGGGGATGGCCTATTTTTAAGATGGATATGAAGTGTGCATTCTATTCGCTTTGTACTATCACTTGCAACTTTTAGGGGATGGCCTATTTTTAAGATGGATATGAAGTGTGCATTCTTGCATGGTGACCTATAGGAGGAGATCTATATGGAAAAGCCTCAGGGATTTTTGCAGGATGCTTCTTTGGTTTGTAGACTTCAGCATTCATTATATGGTCTCAAACAGGCCCCTCGAGCTTGGTATGAGAAGATGGACTCTTTTTTTCTCTCCACTGGTTTCACACGTTGTCATTCTGATCCCACCGTCTATATTTAAAATCTTGAGGGTGAGATCCTGATTCTTATGCTATATGTTGATGATCTCCTCATCATAGGTAGCTCATGTTTTATGATTTAGCATGCTCAACAAGCTTTGATGGAGCAGTTTGAGATGACAGATCTCAATCTTTTGCACTATTTTCTTGGTCTTCAAGTGATTCAGTATTTTGATGGGATCTCCATTTACCAGCAGAAGTATGCTCTTGATATGCTTCAGTGATTTGGCATGCTTGATTGCAAGCCTGCCCCCACACCTTTTTAGTTAGTGGTTGTTTTGACTACTACTTGCCCCACTCCTTCAGTAGATTCTACACTTTACAGGCAGTTGGTTGGTAGTTTGTTGTACCTGACTCACACTCATCCTAATCTTTCCTTTGCGGTTGGCCTTGTCTCTCGATTCTCCCATGATCCTCATGAGATTCATTGGCAAGCTGCCAAACATATTTTGAGGTACATTCAGGGCACCATTTCGTATGGCATTCACTACACATTAGGGGATCCTCACATTGTTGGCTGCACTGACTTAGATTGGGCTAGTGATGTCAATGATCAGAAGTCTACTTCTAGCTTTGTTTTCTATCTTGGCTTTGGTCCTATCACATGGTCTTACAAGAAGCAGACTGCTCATGCATTATCATCTACAGAGGCTGAGTACTGGGCTGCTTTGCTCACTAGTCAGGAGAATTTATGGCTTCCACAATTGATGACTGAGTTTGATTTTCATCCTAATAGTCCCACTATTCTTTGGTGTGACAATTAGAGTGCTATACACATTTCTCGCAACCTGGTGGAGCATCGGCAGACGAACGACATCGAGATTCATATGCATTTCATCAAACAATTGATTCAGGATGGTTCTCTCATCTTGGAGTATATTCCCACTGCCGAGCAGGTTGCAGACATCTTCACGAAGCCTTTTGCATCGCCGCGCTATCTTTAGTTGCGCTATATGCTTGGGGCGAAGGAAGTTGTCCTTGGGGGGTCTTTATGAGGCCTTCCTTCCTTCATGTTTCTTTCAGCATGTTCTTCTATCTCTTTTTGGAGAGGAGTTTTTTCCCACTGAGTTTTCTCTTTTTCTCCATTTCATAGAGATTTCCTTGTACTTGGGTACCTGATCTGGACTTGTTGTTGGGACCCATTGCTTTTTTCTTTGAGTAGCTTCTTCTAGGTTTTAGCTTCTCCCTAAGTCTAGCTTAAGGGGGGTGTTAGAGTAATTGGTTATTTACTTGATTAATTAAACAATATTTGTTTAATTAATTAAAGTTCCCTTTTATCTCTTTTACACTTAAGCTAACATTAGTTGCATAATAATTAATTATTTTATTAATTATTAATGTGTAAGCCTAGGGTTTTCCTTTTTAGGGTTTTTTGACCTATATGTGGTTGAAATATTTTATTTTGTATTATTATTCTTTTACACATTGGATAATACAGAGCTCCACATTTTTGAGCATTTTTATTGTTTTCTTTGTTGCTTCTCTTTGATTCTCCTTGTAATAGGTATTCTTCGCTTGCAGAGGTCACTGGGCTCCTATGAAGTTGTATTTTCTCAACTCTTACATAAAACATAGTGTGAAATTGTCAAGGGTGACAATTTATGATGCTACAAGAGTATGGTAAATAATTGATTAAGTTATTTGACTAAGATCTTAGTTATCAATTATGTTTTCTTGATATTCATTATTGGAAAAGTCAAGAAATAGATAGTATTTTCATAAACAAATGAAAATTAAATATGACTTAGAGTTAATTTTTTAGCTAAATTGATGTTATGGTTGTAAGTAAATTCATAATATATATTTGGGTTGCATGTTAATCAAAATTCAATAATATTAAGAGTGTACCTAGGTTTTGTGTGCTTCATTGCATTGCATGTGATAGTGTTTGTACGTTTAATATTTGGTTGTCAAAATTATTAAACTATTGATGTCATTATTTTGTGCCCTTTTTGAAAGGTTGGGCCATTTCCAATAGGAAATTGAATGGGGGGCCACTTGGTTTATGGTTGGAGGTACAAAGTGAGCTCAAATTATGCTCTCCCTTTGAGTAAATCATAACCATACTACCTTAAGTTAATAAGATAACTTGATCTTGGAGCATTCATGTGTACTGTTGTATATGGAAAATTATTTATAAAATCATATAACAATAACCCTTATTATGATTTGTACTGATTTTTCAATTTTGAATTAAAAAATAGTATTAAAACATGTGATATATTACTTTTAATTCTTGAATTTATAACATTTCATACTTGTAGTAAGAGTATAAATTAAATTGCAGTAATGAAATAGTGTGATTGTCAAATCATGGTATTGTGATTCTTACCACTGAAGCAAAGAATTTTGTATGGAATTCTATGCTAGGGAGATAGAACAACAAAATTCAACACTCTCATTCAAGAACAAACCCTAGAGATCTCAACCTTAATTATGTAAAGGAGAAAGATATCTTGCAATAGGGTTATCCTAGGGTCTGATTGTAAACTAATAAGGGGTTCACAACCAAGCTAGGGCTTGGAAAGACAATGCAATGCATGATGTAATGCTTAACCCTAATAAGATGCAATATTTCACTAAATGACCTAAAAATGCATGTAAAATAGAATAACAAGCAACAAGATGAAACGTGTGCACCTAGAAATCTAAAGATGAATGGAATGAACTCAAAAATGTTGAAAATCTTGATTTTAAGGCTTGTTGGGACTCATACACTAGTTTGGGTGATTTAGTCCCCGATCTAGGTTTTTGTGCAAATGTTGAAATCTAGCAAAAGGGTATCTAAAACTGCCAAAACCTAGAAAATGACCTAAAAAGGGACTCATACGCTTGAATTGGCATTTCAGTCCAATTAGGGTTTTTTGAAGCTTCAAAGTTTGAACCTAGTCTTCAATATTTGCTTTATACTTTCCAATTGATTTTCGTATCTGAAACCCTGATTTGCAGCCTGTAGAAGTTCTCCAAGTTTCTCCAATGCAAGGTGACAACTTTGACAACTTTGAAAAATTTGACAACATTCTCCAAACTTGATCCTCAATGTGTCTTCAACCTAAATTGACAAATCACACACTAAAGCGAGGGGAAAATGTTGTTTTGTTAGTGGAAAGGGGTTTTCCTTGGTCAAACCTCATTTTGGCAATCAAACCTTGAAATGAAATGAAATAGAAATGAAGAATGATGAGTGAATAAAATATGATTTTGCAGCTCAGCAAACCCTAACAATAAAGTGTTGCAAACATGTGTGAAGTGGATCCAATGGTGTATATCTTGACTCTTGCTTGAATAGGATAGATCTTGAATGAAATGTTAGCTTAAGAATCATAAAACGCTACTTCACAATTGTTAGCTCAAAAACAAAAATTATGCATGATGACTTTGACATGATGTTTGATGCTTGAATAATGTTTTAAAACACTTGATAATATACCCTTGAATGCTCTTATGAGCTCAAAATTTTTATAACTTTGAATACTTGAATGCTTGGGGTGAAAATGAGTGAAAGAATCTTTTATTTATACTTAATTATGCAAAAATTCTCGAAATTACAACACTACAAGCCAACATAAGATCTAAGACTTGATAAAATTCCACCAAGAATTTAAATTAATATTTATTTTGAGCCACACAAGACTCATATGCCCAAGGTGGTGTATGAGTCATGTTCAACAAAAACTACCTAAGCCTTGGCATTTTTCTTTTCCTTTGCGGCTATGCCTTAATTTTGTATGCTCAATGTCCTCGAAGCTCACCACGTGGCTGCCTCACAAGGCTTTTTGCTTTGACTTCACTTTGCTTTTCAGCAATCTCTGTCTGCATGCCACATGGCTCGCACTGGTTGTTTTTTTGAGTTGGGCCCGCCTCGTTCTTTACTTTTGCTCAGAGCTCTCCATGTGGATCTCTCTCGCGGCTTTTTGCTGGGCGTTTTTGCTGTTTTCTGCCGAGCTCCGTCTGGGTGACACATGGCGTTTCTGTTCCTGCGTCGATTACCTTGGAAATGCCAATGAATCTTTTATGCTTCCCACTACCACGTGTCCTCTCCTGTTGCTGCTTGGTTTTCCGTTTCGTATCGTGGCCTCATTGGCATATTGCTGATCGATGGATGTTTACTGTGGCAGCTCGAGATGAACTGAACTGAGGATTACCACGTGTGGTCTGCTCTTTCATGATTCATCTTCAAGTGGTGGGATGGCCAATAAATGGGGCCTTATTTTCTTTAATTAGGTTGTTGATTAAGTTTATAAAAAACTCCCAAGCACTGGGAAGTAAGCCTCGTGTAATAGTTGCTTTTAATTCAAAGACTTCAGACTGTGCCAAATAGATTCGACCTTTCTATTTTCAAGCATTTGTTGGAACTATTAACCTGTGCTGTTATCTTCATTTTGTATGAATGCTTGTTCTTCATTTTTTGTAACCTCTTATAGCTGGAATGAATACAGATCATGTTTCTACTACTCTTATGTGTTAATACAAAGTTATGCTTGATTACATTATACAAATTAGAGGGTATTTTTGCATAACAAGTGCTTTTGAGAAAATTATCTTCAATAACAGCAATTTAGTAATTCGGGCCTTTGCATTATGCACTGTGCTCTGATAAAGTTGTCTAAAGATTTGGCACATCGCCTGTAGTGTAAATTTTACATTCTTGCAATCTCCCTTACCTTTTACTTCACCCATTAAGCAAAGAGCTGGCTTCGATAAAATCCTGGAGGTTATTTAACTAGTGCATATGTCCCCCAATAGTTAAGTTTCCCATAAGGCTGCTACTACATGCAAAATATTGCATCAACAGTTCTTTTTCTAGCATGCCCGGTGGGATCGTGAACTAGCACATTCACCTAATTTTTATAAGTGTGTATGAGCCATCGGCCTGTAACCAGGTCGCAGACTGCAAGAGTCTCTAACTAGCTTTTACTGCCTTTAATTTCTGTGCACCGAAGAGGTCGTCGAGGCAGCCCTTCACCTCCTCCATCTCCTCCTTCTCTGACATCACCTAATCCACCCGCACCTATGGCTGCTAGAAACTACGTAGCCTGGGACTCCGACAGTCCATTAGTAGCACCTATGCCTCCTATAGTATGGGCCCCCATCCCTATTTCCACTCTAAAGGCTATCCCTAAATATTCTGGGGATGAATCAAAGACGTCGACGGAGCACCTGCAAGATGTAGCAGACGTATGTCTGGTACATGGCGTATCCAATGAAAATGTAGCCCTCAGATTACTGGCTACCTCCTTCCGAGGAAAGGCGCTAAACCGATACAGGGCTTTACAAGTTGGTAGTATTGCTACTTGTGACCAGCTCGGGACCCCATTTTATGAGCGCTTTTCAAACGCTGGCGACAAATCTTCGTTGTACCATCAACTGAAAAATATAAAACGAGCCCCCTATGAAGCTCTACCTGATTTCAATGTGAAGTTCCATTCGACCTAGCAGAGAGTGCCTGTAGGCAGTTGACCACCTTCGAATCTAGCATTTATGTTCTACATGAAGTTGATTAACGCTGATATTTCCATGATGTTGCAAGCTTTGGGTGGAGACACTCTTCTTGATGCTTACGCCCTAGCTGTCGCTATAGAAAATAATTTGATTGTTGCAGGAAAGTTGGCACCGAGACCCATCATGCCATTGTTCACCGAGTGCAATGATCTAGAAGTCGAAGTTCCTTCTACCAGTGCGTCTGCGGCTCCACCCCAATCTATGTACGTCTATCCCGAAAGTGTTCCAAGCACATCCTCAATGGCAGCTCCCGTGGTAGCTCTTGTGCCAAACCCTATGACTGCCGAGATGAACGAGATGAGAGAACAGATGCGGGCTATGACTAATGAACTGACTACTTTGAAATGGCAGCAATATAGCTATCAAAAGCTTGCGTACCAAAATTACGAAGGCGAAAAAACCTCCATACCAATCCAATCAGTGGCAGGATAGGTCACGTGGGAATAACTCGACTCAGCCAAGTAACCAAATGGTTCCAGTAACCCTACTAATGCAGACTATTCATCCTAGTTCGAATAAGGAGCTGGTGGCGGAACAAAAAAATTTGGTCGAAGATGCTAACTCATGGTGTTTTCCTTGCAATGACACACACATGTCGCGAAATTGTCTGCAGGGAAATTTGCAACAACAAATCGCAAATCAACATAGCCAAGGCAGCACATCCATTTCCGACAACTCACCATATGCTTTTCAACAGTTGGACAATGCATTCCTTGCCACTCAAATGCAGGGGATGTCTATCCAGCAAGAGTCAGACATTGTCCCGGACCAGGCTCTTTTTTCTTGGATGGAAAGCGAAGAGTCGGTGTTTCCGAATGATATCCCTATTGATAAAGTACCCCGAGTGCAATCTGACTACAATACACGCTCTAAATGTAGGTTCATCGGAGAGTTTACAGCTTCACCTACCAAGGCTATGTCACAACCAATGCCCAGCCAAGTGGCAGGCCTATTGCCAACCCCACCATAGTCAAAGACGGCTATTCTTAGCCCTCTGAATCCACTTCCTCTGAAGACAAAGGCTCTGCCGGTGACTTCTGTTGTTACCAAATTGCTAGATGTACCGACCACGAAACTAATGACAGTCTCAAGACCTAAAGAGTAGACAATCACAACTCACCAGCCAAAAGTGCAATTCAACGTAGTAGAACAACTAAAAAAGTCATCTGCTAACACTTCTTTGTGGGACATCTTGGCTATCCCGGAGCGAAAGGTGCTATCACAAAAGGCATTGTCGAATGAAGAGAATGCGAAGATCCTTGCTCATTCTAATGAGGAGGATATATCTAAGCCAGACTTGGATAAAGTGCTAACAATTCAACCAGAGGAGAAGTTCGAGTCTGGAAGGGAAAGTAAGCCTAAACCTAAGCCTTTCTTTCTAACATTGATTATTGGTGACAAGCTGTTGCATAACTGTATGATTAACTCTGGTGCTAGCACCACTGTCATGCCAAAGCAAGTAGCTAATGCTTTGGATCTAAAATATGAGCCTTTGAATAAAGGAGTCATGCAGCTTGATGGAAACAAGGTTGATACTGTCGGGATAATCAAGGGATTACCTATGACTTTGTTTGCCTGCCCCAGTATCACTGTGAATCAGGATACCATACTCATCGATATCCCTCCCTTGTTCGGAATCTGTTTGTCCTGAGAGTTCACTGCAAATGTAGGAGGATATCTGGTGCTAGACTGGTCACACTTGATTATGAGAACTAAGCATGGGGCTAAGATGAAACTATTGTCGGAAACTCTTCATTCCGAACATGTTGCAGATGAGGCTTTGTTAAACTTTGAAGCAGCACACACTTCAATCTCTCAAAAGGAAAGGTACAATGTGGAATTTCTTGAAGAAGAGAATGCTATTAGCTCTCGGACAGTAGATGAAGAAAATTTGTTAAGGGAATTTATTGATACGGACCCTTTCAGGAATTACCACTCAACTAGCCTCGGAACCTATGTTATTCATGAAGAAGGGCAGATCATGCCCAAAGTTACTAAAGAACCCGAGGGTGAAGAGTCTCCAAAAATATGGACGTTATATTTTGATGGAGCCAGATGTAAAGAAGAGTTGGAGCGGGGATTTGTTTGGTATCCCCGTCCAACAAAAAGACGTTGAGGTCTTACCATTTCCAGTTTGCGTGTTCAAACAATGAAGTCGAATATGAGGGTCTCATCCATGGTTTAAGCTTTGTGGAGCAAATGGGTGCAAAGCAGATAAGTGTCTTCAGAGATTCTGAGATGGTGGTTAACCAAATCCGTAGAACTTCAGCCGCAAAGAATATTTGCATGCGATCTTATTGACATAGGGTCTGGGATCTGATCGACAACTTTGAGGCATTCAATATTCAGGCTATTCCAAGGGAAATGAATTTTGAAGCTGACAGGATGGCAACTATAGGGGCTCAGTTCGAGCCTGCTACCGAATTACTAAAAAATAAACATGCGGCGAAGGTAATTGTAAGACCCGCTGTCCCAGATAACAATCAAGATTAGCAGGTATTTGATAGCGATGCTCATATTACATCATTCCTCTAGTCATCTGGAGAATTCGCCGATCAGCTGCAACCAAAGATCACTGAAGCTTACGAAGATCAAATCATCCAGTTGAAATCCAACAAGCTCCCGAGGGGGCTAGTCTCTCTGGAAAGCCTGTTCGATTCCGATGATGCAACAAGAGATAAAAGGAAACTCATGCCTGACAAAGGCGATTATACTGATTTGCACATAGGAGAAGATAGGAAGCTCAAAGTGGGGAAAGAAGTCTCGCAAAAGAATAAAGACAGACTAAAACACTTCTACGAAGAATACCCAGGTGTAGTAGCTTGGTCATATGATGATCTTAGGGGATATGACCCCAGAATCATTGAGCATACCATTGAGTTGTTGGAGGGGGCGAAGCCAGTTCGCCAAAAACAAAGACCTGTGAACCAAAAGATAGAATCCCTAATGTCACAGGAGCTGAACAAGTTGATCGCATCCTGGATAGTGTTCCCGATCAAACATAGCACTTGGGTGTGAAACCTGGTGCCAATCCGAAAGAAAAATGGAGATTTACAACTATGTGTGGACTTTCGAGACCTAAATAGAGCATCCTTAAAGGATCATTACCCTCTGCCTTCAATGGAGGTAATTCTGTAGACCGTAGCTGGCTCCGAAATGTTCTCAATGTTGGATGGTTTTTCGGGCTATAACCAAATTCGGGTAAAAGAAGAGGACCAATACAAAACAACGTTCACCACGAAGTGGGGAACGTATGCATATGCTAAAATGCCTTTTGGGCTCTCAAACGACGGAGCCATGTTTCAGAGAGCTATGAACATTGTTTTTAAAGATTTGATCCACAAGATTATACTCATCTATCTAGATGACTTAATAGTATTCTCAAAATCTGCTGATGATCATTTTGATCATCTGGAGCTTGTTTTCCAGAAATGCCAGGAATTTGGGATCTCTTTGAATCCGAAGAAGTGCATGTTCGGAGTTCCCCAGGGGAAGCTATTGGGATATGTCATCTTTAAGGAGGGCATTTCTATTAATCCAGAAAGAGTTGATGCAATCCGGGAACTTCCGTTACTTGTCAACAAAAAGGGTGTGCAGTCTTCCCTAGGTAAGGTCAACTTTATTAGCTGGTTTATTGCAGATTTTGCAGGCATTATTCATCTTATTACCTTAATGCTCAAGAAAGATCATATTTTCAAATGGACGACAGAAGCCAGAAAAGATTTCGAGCTTATGAAAGAGGCTATTTCTTCCACCCCTATGTTGGTTAACCTGGACTTGTCAAAATATTTTATTATGTATGTTTTTGGTGGTGGAAACAGTATTGCCACGGTGCTTATGTAGAAGGATGATGAAGATACAAGGGAGTCCCCTGTTGCTTTCTACTCACGAACTTTGAAATAGTATGAAGTAAAGTATAACTTTGTAGAGAAGCAGGCCTTCGCCATTGTTAAAGGGCTTAAGAAATTTTGGTATTTGATATCATATAATAAGGTGATGGTTTGTGTACTGCATCCCAATGTGTGAGAATATATCATGGAGGGGGAAATCATCGAAAACAGAGCTAACTAGATTACCAAGATCCTAGAATACGACATTGAAGTCAGACCTATCAAGACTGTAAAGGGAAAAGGACTGTGTGAATATATCACCGAAAACAGTGACAAATTTTGAAGCTCCGGAACTTGTGTTAATAAATGAAGAGAATTCCCAAAGCAACTGGCTTGATGACAGCATAAATTTTATGCAGTTAGGAAGGTATCCGATGGATCTCCCATCTTTCAAAAGACGTTTTTATCACCTACAGAATAACAATTATGTCCTTTTAGAGGGTATCCTGTTTAAAAGAAATTTCAATGGCATCCTGCTAAGATGTGTAAATGAAGAACAGGCTCAGAGGATATTAGATCAATACCATAATAGCCCTACCGGAGGACATTTTTCTACAAAAACCATGGAAATTAAAATTATATGTGCTGGTTATTTTTGGCCAACACTTTTTAATGATGCATTTTCATTAATTAGGTCTTGCAAGGAATGTCAGTTCTATGTCGGAAAGAGATAGAATGCTACTATGCCTTTAAGGCCCATAGTGATAGAAGAACCTTTTGCTCAATGGGGTTTAGACTTCATTGGGATGATTAACACTCTTTCTTCAGCAGGACATAAATGGATATTAACAGCAACTGACTATTTTACCAGGTGGGCGGATGCAGTGCAGTTAAAAAATGCAACTGAATCAGAGATTGTTAATTTCCTAGAAGAACTGGTGGCCAGATTCGGCCCACCTGAAACAATTATCTCTGACAATGCTAAAGCTTTTCTCGACTTGAAAATGAGTCAGTTCGCTCTAAAATACGGAGTGTTTTTGAAGACCTCCTCTAACTACTATCCCCAGGGAAATGGCCTCGCGGAGTCTACTAATAAAAATCTAATATGGTTGATCAAACGGATAGGCTCGGAACATCATAAGGAGTGGCATAGGAACCTCCGGACAACACTTTGGGCAGAGCGAATTACACCCAAATAGATATTGAAAACATCTCCTTACGAGATGGTGTATGGGAAAGAGGCATTGTTGCCCATCACCACAGAAATTCCCGCCCTGCAATTGCTCAAGTCCCTAGAAATTGAACAAAACGGGGCGATGGATGTGTGCTTTTCCGCATTTCTCGAGGTGCAAGAAAAGAGAGAACAAGTCCTGGAAGCAATGAATAATCGCCAACAGGTGGTAAAGAAATGGTTCAACAAGAAGGCTTCAGACCAAGGACTGCAACGCAGAGATTTGGTCCTCAAATTCAATGAGCACAGAGCAAAGCCTGGACACCATAGCAAATTCGACAGTCTTTGGGAAGGGCCATTCAAGATCTATCAGTGTAAATAGTTCAACTCTTTTGAGTTAGAAGATATGGAAGACAATGCCCTGAGTATTCCAGTTAATGGAATACATCTTAAAAGATTCTATTAATTTTGCATATGTGTTAGTTTTGTACATTTGTATATATGTAATTACTCTTCGTTGTTTTAAGTTTTTGATCCTCTCGGCACAAGAATTGAAATAAAACACAGCAATGGTGCAAACAATTGAAAGAAAGTTATAAATGGACTAGGTGGTAAAAAAAAAAAAGGCATATTGGATTATATTCATTAAAGTCGAAAATTTACAATATATCGGGACCGGAGGCCTTATGTTAACATTTACATATGCCCGCTATAGCGCGGGGCTTGTAAGCAGAAGAAGAAAAATTTGTAACCATATTTGTCTTCATGATATCAGTGAGAAGGACCGACGATCATAGCAGAAGGCGGCGTAGGGTCAGGAAAAATCATTCTCTCGAAATCTTCGTACCACTGAAAACTAGAGAATGGCTCGAGATAGTGTATGCGCATCAGGAAGTGGCAGCCTACGCGGGCTCTGACGCGATGCTCTTCATGGGTTTCTAGCTCAAACCCGAAAAGAAAAGGCCTGGTTGGAACGATGCCTCCATGCAGCTACTGCAGGTGAATGTTTTGAACCGAGGGAATCCCATGACCCAATTGGGTTGCGCGGACAATCTGCTCCAGACCTCTAAGGTAGTGCTGAGGGAAGACTAGCTTCGTCAGTTTTAAAATCTTATGCTTGGAGACGCTGATGTCCAGCAGCGAGGTGACGAAGTGGGAGCAGATGCTGGTGTTCACCCGATATTGCTCTTCATAATGCACGCAGTCCTTCCCAAGGACCCATTTGATGGCTTTCACGTATAACAGGTTTTTCACACCTGTCATATGCTTTAGGCACATGCAAGTAATCTTGCCAAGAAAGGAAGCCTAGGTCTTTCTGCAGGTGAACCTCACTGGTGTTTCCATGACTTCTGCTTTTCTAACTAACAGATGAAAAACCACTATCTAGCAAGAGGTTGCTAAGCTAAAAGGCTAGTCGATGTTGTGATTTGCAATATTGCACAAGGGGCTGATTTATAGACTGGCTAAGGTTTGCTTGCCGAAGAAATCATGATTAATAATTGTACCAAGTGTGTCGTTTCGCCTCGATTTTCGACATCGTAGCATGCGAAGTGATGAGGAGATGCAAGATCAGCTTGCAACTTGCTTCGCTAAGCTGCCACATCATTCGTAGATCGGCTAGTTGTCAATAATAAGAAGCGTCGTCATCTCATCCGAATTAGATGAAATTATAGAGAAAATCTCTATTGGGAAATGTGCCCCGTACGAGTATTAATATCAATCAATACAGATAACCTGCAAGGAAATGCTCGCAGGGTTGCCTGGGTTCGTCTTTCGAGACAGGAATCCACTTCCGTCACATGTAAAAGATTGTCAATTAATGTTTGAACAGTTCGGCTAGTTAGCTATCTTTTCGGACGAGTAAAAATGATAACGCATAATAGCACTTGGTGTAAATGGTTGGCACATACCTGTGTCGGCCGCCTTTCTCAAGAAAGCAAAAAGGCAAGTTATGGTGTGCAGAGAAACATATTTATTGCAAAAAATTGCCAAGAATTAAGCACTTAGGGAATTCGCAAGAAGAGGGAAAAGTTTTTAGAGAAGCTAAGCCATTTGCCAAAGATTTGCACAAAGGCTCTTGTGAATACAAAAATGGCCAAAATTGTAGAAAACCCTACGTGGACTTCATCTCAAGTAAGTCTAAGCGAGCAGATGAGGAATGCACCTCGCATGTAGCTTTACGATGGGGAGTCTTATGCCACTCCAGGCATACCTGCAAAGCCTAGCTGGCCTTTCACTCACCTAGTAAACCAGAAGTTATTAAGCGCGATTCCTCACAGAGACCAGACAGTGGTCTTGGAGGATTGGGACAACGTCTTTGACCTTGAGTTGTCTTGCAACCCTAAGAGCCTTCGGGAGGCTGCATGTGAAAGAATGAAGCATACGACGAACCAATTTCCCAAACGACTATGGTATTGTGGGCTTGCATAGTACATGGTTCCTTTGGTGCACCCTTACCTAGAAGTTGTGGTAGCATGCGTAGCACGCCTCAACCCGAACAAAGGGGTTATCAGCGGCAAGGATTTCTGGGTAGTCATTAGCCCCATGGCTATTCAAGATATGTTGTGCATCCCATTTCCTTTGGGTAAGGAGGTTGACAATTTTGATATGGAAAGAATGCAACAAAAGTGGGGAGAGCTCTAGTCAAGGCCACAGTTTTATCTTTCTGAGCTTCAACCAACGAGTAGTTCAACCCCACCCAAATTCCCTTTCAATTTGAAAGCTCTGAAAGGTATGGCTTCATCTACCGCTTCTATACTGGTGATGGTGTGCGGTTTGGACTCGGATAGAGACGTTCATCAGTTTCAAATGTCCCTCTGCTTTATGCTAAAGAAGAATCGTGAGGACCCACATTTTTATTTTGCAAAGGTTATTAGTGATGGCATTTGGCTGCAACTAAAGGAATTTGGAGTCGGCTCTAAGTTTAGGTATTCGTCTTTCCTGGCTTACTTAATTTTGCACCAAAGCCTAGATTACTTTTCAACGTCTATGCTCCTGTTTATTTCTTATGAGGGTGGCTTAAGGAAACCGGTTTCGACATGGACCCTTGTCATGTCAAAAACCTTCGATTATTATGCGTTCTCGAATGCGTTCATAGCCCTGGCTATAAGGGTTTTGGGTAAGGCTGGTGTAAATATGACTGAATGCATATCACCCCGCTAGAGATCCTGGCTAGGGAAGTTAACTCCGCCCTATAATTGGTTTTTTCGCACGGATTTCACCATGCTCCATATGCCAGGTTTCATCTGAGAACCTTTTTGGCTTCCTCGTTTCCTCTCCGACAGAGTGTTGGCCCTAGAGGCAATGAGACAGCTATGTACCCTTGATGATGATTATTGGGGAGGAAAGCACTTAACCTCCTATTTGTTGTTGCCAATCATGTTTGGTTCGGTGTCACTGGTAAAGAAGAGGACCTCGCAGATTGATACCTCAGTTATTCTACTTTCAAAGTTGGGTCACCTCGGGTTGGTACTAATAGATGATCCCTAGAATTACAACCCTGACAATAATTTGTCGAGAATCGGCATCAAAATCTCACATTCGCCTCAGCCATTCTAGGACCTCCAGAGGGATCCCAAAGAGGGAAATTTAATAGATATGTAGGCCTCGAGTATTTGCCTACAGTGGATGGTCAACCACCCTAGCTGAATTTTTATCACATCATGGGGAGGTTCAACCCATAGCTGATGATCAACCCCCCCTGGTCACCCAATTAAAGAAGCTCAATTGGGCACCCGAGAAGATGCAAGCTTTCTAGATATACCGACAGGAGATTCTGGCAGCTAGCAAGTCATATAACGAAGTCGCCCTCGATGAGAAGTTTGATGAAATTTGGGAAAATGAACATCTAGATGTTGAGAATTCTCTGAACCGCTCAACATCTGTGCAGCAATATAGAAGAGAGGAGGCTATTGCGGAATCTGAGGAGGAGGTAACTCAGAACCCCCCAGTCGTCGCCGAAAGTCCAGTACTTGAAAAGAATACTGGTAAACAGCCTGTGTAGGAGGAAGAGTTGTGCACACTAACATCCATGCCAGCCGCCTCCTCTAAATCAAAATGGAAGTAGACAAGGACCACCAGTGGAAAGAGATGGGTCATTTTTGACCTCGATGATTTCCCGAAAGAGAAGCAACAACGAACCAAAAAGGCCGGTGAAGAGGAGGAACAGTCGATGAAGGGAGAGGTCGAAGCGACGGTGGCTCCGCAAGAGCATCAAGTATTTTTTCTCCCTCTTCTCTCTCCTCTATGTCTTTGGTCTCGCCAGAGTCTGCCCCTACTGTCTCATCAGCGCCAGTCATCTCCGCTTCTGGATTTGCCGGGCATTCCAGTCTCGCTTCTCCGATTTTCCCTCCTGTGTCCTCCGCTTTCCATACCTTACCCGGAACACAATTTGGTGTCAGCACCGGGCTCGTAGGACAAAAATTTTTATCTCCAAGGCCCAGCCTTGCGATTGGTGCGTCTCCAGTTTTTCCTTATACTATCACCTCATTTTCATCCCCTCCGAGTAGCCAATTCATCCCACCATTCTCCTCGGCTATTATAATGCGACCTAGTAAGACCTCTGATGCATCAGCTACACTGTCTTTCCCGCTAGCCATCCCTCAGGAGTATCCTTTTGCTGGTGGACTGGGTATCCCAGACTAGGAATATTTCTCACAGGTCGATGCAAATAAAAGCGCCCACGCCAACCAGATCAACAAGCGAAGAGCGAAGGATGCAACTAGGCAGGCAGAGCCCCACTTGCAAACCATTTTCAATGAAAGCCATAATTCCTTGATGTTTACAAAGATCACTCCTAATGTGATCAAGGCAGTAGGCGAGATGCAACCCAGTGACTATTCTATGAATGTTGTCGGGTTAGACTTGCAACAGGGCCACCCGCAAGATAAAGTTGAGTTGATGGAGGAGACCCAAAAAATAGTGACTACTGATTTTCTCAAGCTCAGCCGATAAGAGAAGAAAAAGGATGATCAGATTGCAGACCTAAAAAGGAAAGTCGACATCTGGGTAAACAAATTCAAAGCCCAAGAGAACGAAATAAGTCGGTTGGAGAAGGAGAGGGGTACCTTCAAAATTAAAATCAAAGAGTTGCAGAATTTGGGCGAGGATGTCGTTCCGACTCTTGAGAAGTAGGTTGAGCAGCTCCAAGCAAATGAGAAAGAACTCCAAGCTAAGTCTAACCTACTAACTAAGGGCATGAGAGAGCTCCGGCAGAACACCACTGCTGAGATTGCTGAAATGAGTGCCAACTTAGAGTTGGAGATCCAAAAGACTAAGCAGGCCGAGTCGGCCTTGGCAGAAAAGGAGAGGGAAGTTCTTTCCCTAAAGGAGCAGATGTCCACATTAGATAAAAGCTTGCAAGAAGTAGTGGCAGGTTTAAGCAGCAAAGAGGCAGAATTGGCTACCCTAAAAACCCAACCCCTTGTGCCCCAGATGAGCTCGTTGGAAATTGCCAAAGAGTTGCATGCATCATACTAGGACAAGGTGAAGGCTTTGTGCCTTACTTTGCAGCCCACCTTGAAGTTTATGGCGCAAGCGGCTAGCCTCTGCGGGACAGTGAGTGAATCGATACAGCAGGTTCAGAAGTTAACTTTCGATAAGGTCCCAAAGGCTAGAATTTTATTAGGTAAGTTGTATACCACTTCGGATGAAGCATTGAGTGGCGTGGGCATCAACGATCGAACAAAAATAGCTTTAGGCGCAAGTAGCCTCATCTCCATGCACGAGGCCGTTTAGTAGGTGGCAGATTGCAGAGCTCAGTTAAACCAAGTTACCAGCGACATGTGGGCAAATTTTTCCTGTTTGACTCAAAGAGGCCTCCCTTCACCTTTTATTGCGGACTAGGCAGTAGCGGGAGTGGAGCATATTTTTGAAATGATTGAAGAGAAGAAGCAGGACCTTTCTGTCTTCCAGACTTTTGATCAATCTCCGACTACTGAGGAGATTAAGGCGATCGTGCATCAACTAGCATAGCTTTTCTTCCAATTGGAATTGGAAACAAAATTATCAGGTGGATTGCCCTTCAAAGCAATCATCGATCTCAGACTGGCTCACGAGCATCTGTGAACTCTCTCTACACCAACAGACGAAGTATGGACCAATCTGCAAGCTGCTCTCTTGAGGTTGTGAGCATTTCTATTGCTGAGCCAAAGGTTTTTGGGGTTCTCCTTTCCGTGAGTGAAAAGCCCCTATGAGTCACCAAACTATTCAACAAAAACTGCCTAAGCCTTGGCAGTTTTCTTTTCCTTTGCGGCTATGCCTTAATTTTGTATGCTCACTATCCTCGGAGCTCGCCACGTGGCTGCCTCGCAAGGCTTTTTGCTTTGACTTCATTTCGCTTTTTAGCAATCTCCGTCTATGTGCCGCATGGCTCGCACTGGCTACTTTTCCGAGTCAGGCCTGCCTCGTTCTTTACTTTTTCTCGGAGCTCTCCACGTGGATCTCTCTCGCGGCTTTTTGTTGGGCATTTTTGCTGCTTTTTGTTGTGCGTCGTCTAGGTGACACATGGTGTTTCTGTTCCTACACCGGTTACCTTGGAAATGCCTACCGATCTTTTGTGCTTCCCGCTGCCGCGTGTCCTCTCCTATTGTTGCTTTGTTTTCCGTTTCGTATCATGGCCTCGCTGGCGTGTTGCTTATCGATGGATGTTTACTGTGGCAGCTCGAGATGATTTAAACCGAGGATTGCCACACATGGTCTGCTCTTTCATGATGTGTCTTCAGGCGGTGGGATGGCCAATAAATGGGGCCTTGTTTTCTTTAATTAGGTTGTTGATTAAGTTTATAAAAAACTCCCAAGCACTAGGAAGTAAGCCTCGTGTAATAGTTGCTTTTAATTCAAAGACTTTAGACTGTGCCAAATAGATTCGGCCTTTTTGTTTTCAAGCATTTGTTGGAACTATTGACCTGTGCTGCTATCTTCATTTTGAATGAATGCCTGTTCTTCAGTTTCTGTAACCTCTTATAGCTGGAATGAATACAGATCATGTTTCTACTGCTCTTCTGTGTTAATACAAAGTTATGCTTGATTACATTATACAAATTAGAGGGTATTTTTGCATGACAAGTGCTTTTGAGAAAATTATCTTAAATAACAGCAATTTAGTGATTCAGACCTTTGCATTATTCACTGTGCCCTGATAAAGTTGTCTAAAGATTTGGTGCATCGCCTATAGTGTAAATTTTACATTCTTGCAATCTCCCTTACCTTTTACTTCACCCATTAAGTAAAGAGTCGGTTTCGATAAAATCCCAGAGGTTATTTAACTAGCGCATATGTCCCCCAATAGTTAAGTTTCCCATAAGGTTGGTGCTACATGCAAAATATTGCGTCAACAAGTCCCATTAGGACTAAATTATGAGACCATTTTCAAAAATACTTAGAAAGGTATAAAATCAGGATCGGGATCCAAAAACCTACGTGGGATCATACACCCAAGGTAGCGTATGAGTCCTAGACAACCAAATCTAAGCCACACAACCTTAAAACACCTGTATATTGATTGGATGGTACTTTTTGTTTGGATTATCGTTGAAACGATGCATTAAATGAGGCTTGTGGATTGAAGATACGGCCAATTAAAGCATAAAGAATCCCAATATTAATGACAACCCTAGAAAAGTGTGAAAGTGTGTCATAACACTTTACAACACCTTAAATAAGGTATGATTAGGTTTATTTAGTTTACAAGGGCCCAAGACCTAATGTGAGTGTGTTAAACACATTACAATACTAGGTCAAGACAACACTAAGCTCAATTTTATGAGGGCCCAAACAAGTGTGAAAATGTCATCGACGACATTTTTTGACACTACATTTAGCCCCCACTTTAATGAGAGGATGAAATTTCTTCAAACTCACACTAAAGTAGAGGAAACTCGCATCAAGAGGGGTCCAAATGCATCGATGTTAGTAAGATAGGATGACAATGATCAAGAGGGGTGATCAAGCCCCCAGGATGAAGATCCCATGGAAAACCAACATAGGCACAAAAGAACACATGTGAGAATGATATAAAGAGCATCATCGAGGCACAAAAATACACTGCCAAAGACAATGAGAACAAAAAAAGGGGTGGATCAAGCTTTGACCGTTTTTCCATCATGATGTGGATCAAATCTACGTTGTTTGTCCGAAAAATGTATGCACACTCTGAGGCAACAAAACTTCATCTTGTTTATTGGGTGAGAATCTAAAAGAGGTGAGACACATACAAACACAATTGGTATGCACTTGAGTGGCCATGGGAAGTTCATGCCTCAGTCGGGCTTCTCGTCAAACCATACCAAAGTTATACCTCTTGATAACTTTGATAAGGTGCCACACAAAATGATCTCTGAGCTTCATGAGGCAAGCAAAAGCTTGTATGCTTGGAGTTCATGAACAAACAATGAACTTCGAGCTTCATATGGCAAGTAAAGCTTTGAATGCTTGGAACTAATGAACAAACAAGATGGATCCACGGGCATGCAAGGTGGACATATAACCGAAAATGCAAATTCAACCAATAAGGAATGTTCTAAGGAGTTTTTCTTATTTCACGAAGGTCTTAACTTAGGGGACATTGTGCCTAATATCTCTAATAGAGGACCAATCAAAGAATAAAAGATTCACTACTTAGGGGATGTAGTGTGTCACATCAATCTAAGAGGAATATAATATGCTAAGAGATATCATGCTCTTGAAGGACATCATACCCAATGTCACCACAAAGCAGAAGACGCATCACCTGAAATAAGAAGACTACACCATAAAAAAATTAAAATGAAAAAGAATAATGCCAATGTATGCCCCAACTTTAAAGAAATTTATAAACACCATATTGTGAGCAATTACTTTAAATTAGAAAACAATAAATGCAAGAAATAAATATGACATGAGATCTAACTTAGAAATCCCTATGCCAATTCATATGTTTCTAAATAAAGCTACGTCATACGAAAGATAGAAAAAAGAGAAGCGGGTTGCCCCCAAAATGAAAAAAACCAAACACATAAGGGAACTAAGGAATTGGGATTAGTATGTTCTTGCACTACAATGTTTTTAAGAGATCTCGGAACTATCATCATTCCCCAAATACTCATTGAACTAGAAGAATGACACAAAGAGAGCAAAAACAAAGAAAAAAAATTCGGGTCAACATGGAAGAAACCTGAATGTCTCGACGCCTTGCATCATCCTCAAAAGGAAAAAACAAGACCAAGAAAATAAAGAAAATTAAAGGAATTTTTTTTGGGTCAACATGGAAGAGACATAAAATTATTGACGCCTTGCATCATCCCCAAAAAGAAAACACAAGACAAATGAATTGATAAAGAAAAATATAAAATATTTACAACATTGAGAAGAATGAAGATACAAATAGAGGAATGCCACATTGAGAGAGAGAAAATCAAATAGAACACCACAGGGGATCACATCTCGCACATGCAATTACACCAAAGAAAAATGAAAAAGATATAATGCAAAAGACTAGTAAGGAACATGTGAATAAAACTAGCTAAAGGGACAATGACAAATGAACTACTAGGACAAGACTATCTAATTCTTGCCCCCACCTAGTGTAATACAAGAATGAGTCAAGGCAGGTGATGGGAAAGATCATGTAATGGTGAGAATTGAAGATTATACAACCATTACGTGACAAGGGGTGAAAGGGTCTTGCTTTAAGGGACTATTTCTATAATATCAATCTTTTTAAATATTTGTTGTAAAGCATGAAACTCATTAGTACTATGTCCAAGAACTCTATGGTATCGACAATGTGATGTGTTTGTGTTCTTAGGATTTGGTTTTCGGTCTTCTCTTATGGAAGTTAATGTAATCAGTCCTCTTTGTAAAAGTATCTACAAATTCCTTTCAATACTAGTTGGTGGGAAAGGGAATTGTAGTTTCTTTAATTTCTAAGGTCTTTTGCATTTGTTAGATTCACCAATTTCTTGAATTTAATGTTGAGGAGGAGGACTTAATACGATCGTTTCATCCTTACAAGTCATTGGTTGTTATTTAGGACTTGGAGGACAGTCATTTTAGGAGGATGATCTTCGTATCCTAACCCTTTTGTATTTTCAATTGGTATTTTCTCTAAGAGTTGGTGAATTTCATGTTCACTTGTTGTATCACATCCTTGTTTGCTTAAGATCATAAATCATTTCCCATATGTCTCTTCAAGGTTGATGGGAATTTTTGTTACTTTGTTAATATAGAATGGTTGAGTGTTTTCTTGCCTAGAGGAACTAGGTTCACCTATTATAGGGAACTTAGGTTCAATTATTGTCTCAGTGTTAGGATGTAAGTAACCAAACATCTCAGGTGGTGGTATTATAGGGGTGTTGGTTGTTTCATTGATGGATAAAAGGATGCATTAGCTTCAAGGTTGTTAAAGAAACCATTTAGGAATTTATTCATGTTGTCATCATTTTCTCCAATTATGTCAACATCATGAGGAGGACATGCATTAGGATTTGATTCGGCATGAGTAAGTTCAATTTCATTAGGCTCATTTCCAAAAGCACAACTTGACACATCTACTAAGGACTTCAAGGACATCCATAGTTTATCAAAGCACATATCCATGATGAAATGTAATGCAAATCTCATATTCTAACAAGGTAATAATCTGAAATGAAATGTTCTAGATGCAATTTTGAATTTAAGCAATGCACAAGATGAACCTAATAAAACTAGATGCAATGAACTAAATGAAATAAAAAATATTTAAACTTAAATAGAAATTTTTCAACAAAAAATAAAAGCAGGAAAATAGAGTTTAAAATTTTGTAAAATCTAGTGCAAAATATGCACTAGGACTAAATCACCCAAAGGGGTGTATGAGTCCTAGAGTGAGGGTTTTTTTCAAAAAATGAAAAAAAAATAAAGTGATTTTTATGTTTTTTTATGTTGTATGATCTGTAACCTAAGTGCAAATGCAGATTTTATATGATTTTGAATTATTTGAGATGGAAAAATGTAACCTGTATGCACTTTCACTAATGCAAAATTAAAAACCCTAGGATGTGAGTTAAATAATGCAAAACCTAATGCAATGTTAATGCAAAAAAAATCTAGGATGATGATGCACTCCAAATGAGAATTATGATGTTTTAAATGGAATTATATGCTAGGGAGATAGGACAACAAAATCCAATGCACTCATTCAAGAACAAACCCTAGAAATCTCAATCTCAATTATGCAAAGGAGAAAGAGATCTTGCAATAGGGTTGTCCTAGGGTCTGATTGTAAACCAATGAGGGGCTCACCACCAAGCTAGGGCTTGGAAAGACAAATGAAATGCAAGATGTAATGTTTAACCCTAATATGATACAATCTTTCACTAAATGACCTAAAAATGCATGTAAAATAGAATAACAGAGTGCAAGATGAAATGTGTGCTCTTGGAAATATGAAGATGATTGGAATGAGCTCTGAAATGCTAAAAATCCTAATTTTAAGGCCTACTGGGACTCATATGCTAGTCTGGGTGATTTAGTCCCAGATTTGGGGTTTTGTGTAGAAGCTAAAATCTAAATTTAAAGGGTATCTAAACCTACAGAAACCTGAAAAATGACCAAAATTAGGACTATGCCAGAACTAATATATCAGTCCAATTAGGGTTTTTTGAAGCTTGAAAGTCTAAACCTAGTCTTCAATGTCTTCTTTGTACTTCCCAATTGATTTCTAGATCTGAAACCTTGATTTGCAACCTGTAAAAGTTCTCCAAGTTTCTCTAATGCAAGGTGACAACTTTGACAACTTTGAACACTTTGAAAACTTTCTCCAATATTTTTCTTCAATTTTTCTTCAATCTAAACCTGAAAATCACACATTAAAGAGAGGTAAAAATGTTGTTTTTTATTGGAAAGGGGTTTGCTAGCAAACCCCATTTTTGTAATCAAACCTTGAAATGAAATGAAATGAAATAGGAATGGAGAATGATGAATGAGAAAAATATGATGTTGCAACTCACCAAACCCTAACAATAAAGTGCCACAAAAATGTATGAAGTGTCTCTAATTGATGTAGACCTTGACTCTTGCTTGAATAGGATAGATCTTGAATGAAATTCTAGCTTGAATCATAAAACCCTACATCACAATTGTTAGCTAAAAAAAAACATGATGTATGATGTTTGAATAATGCTCTAAAAGACTTGTTAATCTTCCCTTGAATGCTCTTGTTAGATCAAATATGCTATAAGGATGAATATGTGAATGCTCGGGGTGAAAATGAGTGAAAGAACCTTGTATTTATACTTAATTATGGGAAAAATCCTGAAATTCAACACTGCAAGTCGAAATCGGATATAGGAGGATAAAATTTTGCCAAGAATTTGAATTAATTTTTATTTTGGGCCACACGAGACTCATAGGCCCAAGGTAGTGTATGAGTCCCATTAGGCATAAATTATGGTACCATTTTTAAAAATTCTTAGAAAGGTGTAAAATCATGATCGAGACCTGAAACCCTAGGTGGGACTCATATGCCCAAGGTTGCGTATGAGTCCCAAACCACTAAATTTGGGCCACACAACTTAAAAACACTTTAATTATGATTGGATGTTGGTTTGTTTCAAGATTATCCCCAAAATTATGCATTAAATGAGGCTTGTGGATGCAAAATAAGGCCAATTAAAGCATAAAGAATTCCAATTATTAATGACAACCCTAGAAAAGTGTGAAAGTGTGTTACAACACTTTACAACCCCTTAAATAAGGTATGATTAGGTTTAATTAGTTTAAAAGGGACCAAGACCTAATGTGAGTGTGTTAAGCACATTACAACACTAATTCAAAGCAACATTAAGCTCAATTTTATAAGGAGGGCCCAAAGAAGTGTGAAAATGTCATCAACAACATTTTTTGACACTACAACCACCAAGATTCAAACCCCTACTTGGGTTTTATTGTTGAGTCTTCATGTTGGGGATAAGGTCCCTTGTTTTTGATCTTACTAATTCATAACTCTTGTTAAAAGATTTTTGTCTCCAATTAAAAAAAGAAAAAAGTAGAAATTAAATATTTATGCAAACATTTTAAATTATTTTCTTATTAATTAATTATCTCATAAAAAATTTAAAAAAAAATGATGTGTTCTATTCCATATTTAATCCATTTTACCATCTTTTAAAAGGCTATAAGGAGAGTTAATTCCCTTTCCTTAAATTTAATACACTTCCTAGATTGTATGTCCTATCTACAATGCAATTCAAATTTACACATATATTATAAATTTTATTATTCTCTATTCAACATGAAACCTATTTTTATTATGTTGAATGAGAAACAATAATTATAATTACAAAATAAAATGAATATACTATTTTTTGTCATTTCAAATATAAGAAAAGATACTATATTGCTACAAAATGAAGAAAAAAAATAAAATAAAATTTGTGAAGGCATCAAATTCCTTAGTTTAATAGAAAGACACTAAATTTTCCTAGATAGAATAAAGAAATATATATATCATTTAGAACTCAATTTTAAAAAAAAAAATCAATTTGAAAGATATTATTTTGAGGTTATCTTACTTGTATGATTTAACAAAGCCTCGGTCCATGTCTTCTTTCAAGCCAAATGTATGTGAATTTGATGCAATGAAGCATGATAAAATATGTCTACATTTGTTTTTTCCAAACATTAAGATCATCAAGTTTCCATAATCCATATTAAACAAGTGAGTTGTTTCTGGATTAAACTGTGTCGATTTTTTGTATTGACACAATTTAATCCAGAAACAACTCACTTGTTCTCCAAACATTTCATTCCATATCCTTTGTTCATATTCCTTGTGAATGGAATGTTGTTGAAGATTTTGGACTTTTGAGGATAATAATAGATGAAATATTTTAGAGTAGGAGTCTGTATCCCCTAATCAATCTTAACAATTCATTCAACTTTCTCAAGATAATATGGTCTGATCATTACTACCTCTTGAAATTTTCATTTTTTGGTTTTATTGACAACTATTGTTGTTTGGAAATCCTTTTATAATTTTTTTGTGGCTTCTTAATTAATATATTTTTATCCTCTTTTGCCAAAAGAAATAAAAAATAAAATATTCAAGTGTTAGAAAAATTCCAAATCAACATCTTCACCTATAGAGTGGTGGTTAGTCCACATGATAAATTCCAAGAGATACGATGGTTAATCCAGCACATCTCCCTTCAACATAATTTGGAAGAGTTGAAACTAGGTTGAAACTTTTATACCATATAAAGATTTACCCTTACTCCAAAATCTATAATCCTAAGTAAACTTCTAAATCAAAATCCTTACTCATATCTAAAATGATAGTTAATCCACAAAATCAATTCATAACAATTCCAAAAGTTTGACAATTAATTCTGCAACATAATGCATATAAATTTGTTATCAGAATAATTAAGTTGGTTCCTTTTTATTTATTTTTTATGTACGAATTTTTTTAATGAAATTATTGAATCCAAACAAATTGTATTGTCTATCAGATTAGGATGCACGTTTGACTTTATTCTTTAACTAATTGAAATTAAAAAGTGAATGCATTTTTTACATCAAAGACCTATCCAATTTGAAAGGGACCAACCTAAAAATTGAGATTAATGGTACAGTCTTTCTAACAAACCTTGGAGATGATGAAACTGATCTTAGCCATTCATGAGGTCCTTTCTCATTTTTGTCTCGCCTGTTTTAATGGGTGATGTGCTTTAATATATTAAATTTGATTTGGGTGACCTGCCCAAGGCTTTTTTAGCTGATGCACTAATAGTTTCTCCTCAGATGCGGATGGCGTTGCGTTCTCTAAACCTGCAAGCTGGCACATCTTATGCGTTGAGAATGACCATACTTAAAAAATAAGTGTTACGAAATGCAAGTTTTCCAATATTTGTGAGTACCTCTTAGAAATAAGGTGATAAAATCTTCAAGTTGTTCTCACAATTTAATACTCTGTACCTTGGTTTGAACGCAGAAAAAGAGACCAAGCATGGTTGCAAAAGGTGAAGATGGGAGCAAGACTGATCTGCTTGTTGGCTCTGTTGGGTGTGGCTACTGCTTGTGCTTTTACTTGTTTCCCTTTAATCATTTATCCTTGCTATTATAGGCCTAGCGATGCTTAGATAAAAAATCTCCATGGACTACAGTCAAATATCCAGCAAACAGCTTAGCCACACATTTTCTCCAGCTTATATTATATGATTATCCAAAAACATTCTCCCTTCATTTAATGCTTTTGAATGTTTGTAAGCTGGAAGATTTTTCCTGTTGATAGCCACACCGTAACTGGGCCATAGATGGAGAATAAAGAACATCTAATAGTCATACGAGTATTCAACATACAATTAATAACTTGATGTGTCACTTCTTTCCCTTAGAACCTCATTAATTATTTGCATCCATGTAAGGAGCTGCTTCAATCTATTGGCTCCATCCTAGACCACATTCAGCAAAATTCCATGGATACTCTGTTTCTGGAAACAAATTAATGAATACAAGATGGCAATTTGGACACATTTCATTTACTGACAGTCCAACTAGTACAGTTATTAGCTGGACTGTCCTCTCACCGCCGATTTGCATTTGAAAGTTGCCGCTGATTTGTATTTCAAAGCCGTGGTAGGGTTTCGTAAATTTTTCCTTCAAATTCTGCCCATTTTTTCTCATCGGCATCGACGAGAGCATGATACAATTTGTGCATAGAATCTTGAGGTAATTCACTTGCACAGTTTCAGTGAATTTAGGTTTATATGGTTTCCTTAATACTTTCTTTTAAATTTTCAAACCTTAGATTCATATAGTATTGTAGAAATGGCGGAAGCTGCAAATTTAGGCTCAAAACCCTCAAAATCTTTTGGCAGCAGCTACAAAATAAACGTTGAAAGCTTCACTATAAGATTACAAATTTTGTATGGCCATTGGAAAGAGCTTTTGGGGGTGGCAATAACGGTTTCTGCCCCTTCGTCGTCTGAAGATTTGCAATTGATTACCAAGCCTGACTACACATTATCAAGGAAGATTTTTTGTTGGTAATTTGTTTTGTAGAGGGAAAGAGAAAGAGAAACAAGGCAAGCGTAATGTATGGTAGTAGCTACCTTTGCTCTAGCAACCTATTTTCTTGTAGAAGATCAAGAAAACATAAGAGAAAGATCATGGATGAATCGAATGGCGTAGGTATCGAATGGCGTAGGCAGTGGAGACTGTATCAAGAATTTTTTCAAGGTTCTGGCCATTAGTGGGTCCTTGATAAATGCATCATGTACCCATGGGCTGCTCATAACTGCTCAGAAACATGCACAAAATAACCCAAGCTTAAGAATGGAGATTGAGATTGTTACAGTTGATGAAATGAGGAGCTCCTTAGAATGAATCATTCCCTTGCTGTTAAGAAAGTTAAGGCAGCAGACTATATAATATTTTCCTGCCCAGAGTACTACTACTCCATCACTGGTGTATTGGAGGATGCTCTGAATTGGGCCTGTATTAGTCCAGATAATGCATAGAAAGGGAAAGCAGGTGCTATAATGGCCGTGGGTGGACAAGATGCGTGGGGTTTCAGGGGAACTTATCATCTCAGACAAATTGGGGTAAAACCCCAACTGAACATCATTACCTGGGAGTTATTTTCTCTTCACAACGTTAAATATGGAGAAGTGATATTTGATGAAAAGACTGGAGATTTAATCGATGAGGTCCCACGAAAGTAAAAATCGCCCAGTTGCCAACATAAACCGCCGGGTGAAGACCATTCTTTTTGCTCTGCTGGAGTTTGCAGAGAAAAAATTTCAATAGATCATAACAGTGATTAAGAGGACTGTTTATTTGTGATTTTACCTTCTACTTGCATTTAGACAGGCCATTTCTTTAGTTTCCTAGATTAAAGTTGAAAAATCTCTACTATTTTGTTTAATAGCATTGCCAAGCTTCTAGATTAGTGAAGAAGATAATGTCACAACTCTTCATCATATTATATAAATCATTCATAACCCTGGTTATTAGTTAATAGTTTTCTCTGCATAGATGTTTGACAAAATGGAACACCAAATAGATGAATATGTTAAATTTATGATAAAAAATGAAAGCAATC
This sequence comes from Sequoiadendron giganteum, assembly GCA_007115665.2. Classification (NCBI taxonomy): domain Eukaryota; kingdom Viridiplantae; phylum Streptophyta; class Pinopsida; order Cupressales; family Cupressaceae; genus Sequoiadendron; species Sequoiadendron giganteum. Next base: position 879,347,406 of record CM021100.1, on the reverse strand, counting down.
AGAAAGCGCAACACATAAGACAATTAACACAACAAGATACCCTGGAAAAACCCTCCAACCTAAGGGAGAAAAACCCAGCCAATATGTCTCTTATATATTGATTTCCTTAAGAGCAGAAATCTGCATACAACTCAGGCCAACACAATGTTGAATTTGATACAATGAATAATTCACACCTCTTCTAGATGCAAAGAAAAATAGAATACAACAATCTGCTGATACAAAATGATGAACTGCTGCTCAGATTACTCTCCTCTGCATAATTACAAATTTCTCCTTAAGCAATTGCAGAAAATGAACTTGATAATACTTTGCTTGATCTGCCTTGCATATATAGGCGATTTTACAAGGGACGCACCTCTACACCAAGAGAGGTTGGCCACTTTAGAAAAACATGAGTTTGTGAAGAGGCGTGAATATCTAGAAGGAGTCGACCTTTAATAAATAATCATTAAATAAAATCGTATTTATTTAATTACATACAATAGTGAAGAAGTCGACCCCTCCATGTAATCGATATCTCAAATAAATATATATAAAAATTGAATAGCTAACAACTACATTCAATTTTATTTTCTTCTTGTGCGCTTGGAATTTTCTCACGTAGCTGACTTAAAATCAACACTCCCTCTCAGCTAGGGAGAATACTTTCAGCTGCATAAGACATATCACCTCAACGTGGTGTCTATCACAATGGCTACAACCAATTATGGAAAGGAAGAATATCACCTCATCGTGATATCAGATATCAGATATCACCTCAACATGATATCAACCATAATGGCTACAACCATGTATGGTATGTACAAGTGTTCATCACTTGAATGATGTTGTCACCTCAACATGACTTTCACCATGCCTCTCCCAGAGGGTGAAACACAAATACAAGAAAGCATCACGGATTGTCTCACGTGATGTTGTCATGGAGACACACACATGACATCCACCATGACTCTCTTAGAGGGTGGAATCAAGGGCTTTCACCTCAAATCTCAAAGAGAAATGCATTAACAAGGGATTTCACCTTGAACTTCCCTCACAGAGAAGAACTCATTAAATAGGCTCACTGATGTTGAGACTCTTTCTCAGTTAAGGCTGGATTCTCCACCATACCAAGCTTATCTCGAAAGTACACAAACTTGATTCTAGAGAGAGGCTTGGTGAGAATGTATGCCATCTGTTCATCAGTGTTGATATACCTTAGTTTTATAGCCTTTCGTAGTACCATATCTCTAATATAGTGATACTTGATCTCAACATGCTTAGTTCTATCATGAAACACAGGATTGACAGAAAGCTTCACGCAACTCTGGTTATCACAATGAATGATAGTAGGCTTCATTGATTGTTCAAACAATCCTGCAAGGATCTTACAAAGCCACACTACTTCCCGAGCTTCCATACAAGCTGCAATATACTTTGCCTCTATTGTACTCAATGCTACAGATGACTGATTCCTACTACACCAGGAGATCATAGTAGAACCCAAACTGAAGCAACAACCAGAGGTACTCTTCCAATCTGTGACACACCCTACCCAATCAAAATTAGTAAAGCCATCTAGCTCCAAATCCACACACGTAGAATATTTCAATCCATATCCAACTGTGCCATGCATATATCTTAGGATATGTTTAGCTGCAACAAGATGTATTTGTCTTGGTTCACACATGAACTAACTAAGTGCACTCACAACATAACAGATATTTGGTCTAGTGTTAACTAGATACATCAAGGACCCAATCAGTTGTTTGTACAAAGTAGGATCCACCAAGTCTGAACTAGTTGCAACCTCTTTCAACTTATGTAAGTTTGTCTCCATAGGTGTAGACATAGGTTTGCAATCAATCATACCAAACCTCTTCAAAATATCAATAGTATACTTGCCTTGACTTAGAATCATTTCATCCGATTTTTGCCAAACTTCTAAGCAAAGAAAGTAATGCATGAGACCAAGATTCTTCATCTCAAATTCATAAGCTAACTCCTTCTTACATTTTAGAATTAGGTGTTCTTATCTAGTGATAATCAAATCATCAACATATAAGACCAAAATTAATGCTTCACCATTTAGTACCTTAAAGTACAAATTAGAGTCAACACCGTTCTTTAAGAAGCCTAAACTTGATAGGGAACGATCAATCCTTTCGTACCATGCACAAGGAGCCTGCTTAAGACCATACAGGGCCTTCTTCAGCTTGCAAACATGAGAATCCTTCCCATCAACCTCAAATCCATCAGGTTGCTTGATATAAACTTCTTCCTCAATCACACCATTTAGGAATGTTGTCTTCACATCCATCTGATTAATCTTCCATCCTCTAGATGCAACAATAGCAATGATAGTTCTAACAGAAGTATAGCAAGAAACAGGAGAAAACGTTTCTTCATAATCAAATCCCTCTTTTTGTGAAAATCCATTAGCCACGAATCCTTCCTTGTACTTCTCAATGCTCCCATATGCAGCATGCTTAATTTTGAAGAGCCATTTCAAAGATACCACAAATTTGCGGTCGGGTCTAGGAACAATATCCCAAACATCATTTTTTTAATTGATTGGTACTCCTCGGACAAAGCATCTCTCCAAACTCGATGATTGGAAGCTTCCTCCACACTAGAAGGCTCGGATTCAATAATCTGACTCATCAAGGCAACATAACTGGAGAACTTATGTGGTCTTTTACTTTCTCTAAATGCGCCTCTAGGGGCTACAAAACTTCCAGCCTCCTGCATAGTATGCCTAGCCCATAGAGGTCTTTTTCTTCCAATTACAATGTCGGTAAGTCCATCAGTAGGTTCTAAGGGTTCACTAGGATCAATATCTTCTTTTGCTTCTGAAGTCTCCCTCTGAATCTTAGGAGTATGATCAATTTCCATGTCCTGAGGAGACTCTTCATTATCGATCTCCATATGAGCGCCCCTGGATCTCTTGAACGCAACATCTTCCTCTAATGTGACGTCCTTACTAATCTCGATCAACTTTTGCCCTGGAATTTATATCTTGTAGGCTTTTTATGTCTCACTGTAGCCCACAAAAATTCCCTTCTTGCCAGAAGGCTCCAAATTTGTTCTCTTTTTCTTTGGAACATGAATATAAACAAGGAATCCAAAGATCCTTAGATGACTAACTTCAGGCTTCTTTCCTGTAAAGGCTTCTTTTGGAGTCATATTCTCCAAGATCTTGTGAGGACTTCTATTTTATACATATACTGCAGTCCTAGAAGCTTTTGACCATAAGAAGGTTTGTAAATTTTGGTCATGGATCATGGCATTTGTTGCTTCCACAATCGTTCTGTTCTTTCTTTTTGCAATACCATTCTGTTGAGGATTATAGGGGATACAAAACTCCCTCTTAATCCCTGCATCAACACAAAAATTCTAAAAGCTGCCAGAGATGTATTCTCCACCATTATCAGATCTGAGGACTTTGATTCGCTTACCAGAAAGATTCTCTACTAAGGCTTTGAACTCCTTAAACCTTCCTAATACTTCCTCAGACTCTTTAATTTTCAAAAAATAAATCCAAGTCTTCCTAGAGTGGTCATCAATAAATAGAACATAATACAAGAATCCACTTGAAGACGGACTAGACATAGGTCCACATAAATCAGAATGAATAAGGTCTAAAATACACTTAGATCTATTTTCTCTATTATGGAAAGGAGATTTTGTATTCTTACCCAATGCACACCCTTTGCAAGTTCCCTCATGCTCCTGATTGAACTTCGAAAGACCCGTAACCATCGTCTCCATGTTAGGTAAGGCTCGGAAGTGTAGGTGAGCCAATCTTTGATGCCAAATATCACATAAGCTTGAAGAATCATGAACTAATGCCTGTAGTGGACACGTACAAAGCCTATAGAGGCTTTCATGTCTAACCCCAATTACTTGAGCATCCTTGAAGATGGAATTTTCCATCCACACAAGTACTTTTCCTTTGGAGAAGGCAACTTTCAATATCCTTTATCTTCTAAGGCTGAAATTGAAATGAGATTGCGCTTGATTCCTGGAACATAAAGAAAATTGCTAAACTGAAGTGTGAAGCCTAAATCCAAATGAAGAATAGAGGTCCCAATCCCTTTCATGGAGTAGCCTACATCATCTCCGATAATAACTTGTTCAAAAGACTCTTTTTCCACCAAGCTTGATAAGTGCTCCTTAAAACTTGTGATGTGTCGAGAAGCACCACTGTTGATCAGCCAAGTGTTGGTGTCCGTAGGTACATTGCTTGAAAATGCTGAGTAGAACAAATATTCACATGTATCCTCTTGCAGAGAAGCATCATCAACATCTGCAATGGTGGCTTGTTGCTTAGGTCTAGTAGGACAATGCTTAGCAAAGTGGCCAAACTTATCACACCTAAAGCATTGAATATTGGACATGTCTCTCTTCTTCTTGAATGTGGGTGTATCATCATTTCCCTTATCTCAATTCCTCTTGAAGAACCTTTTCTTCCCATCTTTTCCCTTCTTCTTTGAAGCATGGGAGGCAAGAACATGAATATCTTCATTCTTTGAACTTTGACCAATGCCTCTAGCCACCAACCTTGATTCTTCTTGAATACAATCAGCCCTTAAGCAGTCAATATTAGGAACTTTGGATCTTGAACTAATTCCTTGAATGTAGGACTCCCATGATAATGGAAGACCATTGAGAGAAAGCATCGTCAATTATTTATCATCAACCACATGACCAATTGTAGAGAGTTGATCTCTCAATTCTGAAATCCTCATGAAATAGGCAATCACTATTTCTCCTTTCAACATCTTCACATGATGTAGTTGTTGCTTTAGTGCAAGTGCCCGACTTGTGTTGTTGATTCCATACACCTCCTCCAATTTTTTGATCATATCCCTTGATGTCTTCAACTTGGAGACAATTGGAACAATATGGTCTTTGATGAAATCAACCAACAACTTCTTCGCTTTGATGTCTTTCTTCCTCACTTGTAACTTCTCTTCTTCCTCTTCTGGTTCGGGGACTTTGGCCTTCACAAACTCAACCAAATCATTCTCTTCCAAAGTGAGCATGATTCTAAACCTCCATGAAGTATAGTTGGATGCTCTCTCGAGTCTATCCTCAATCTTCAAACCATTCACCATTTTGACTAAGGTAGAGATAGACAAATAAATATCAAGAAGAGAATAGAGTATCGCTATAAGAACAAATTTGATCACAATCTCCTCAAACCCGCTCTAATACCATTTTAAATTTATGATCGGAAATGAAAGCAATCAGAAAGTGCAACACATAAGACAATTAACACAACAAGATACCTTGAGAAAACCCTCCAACCTGAGGGAGAAAAACCTAGCCAATATGTCTCTTATATATTGATTTCCTTAAGATCAGAAATCTGCATACAACTCAAGCCAACACAATTCTGAATTTGATACAATGAATAATTCACACCTCTTCTAGATGCAAAGACAAATGGAATACAACAATCTACTGAGACAAAATGATGAACTGTTTCTTAGATTAATCTCCTCTGCATAAATACAATTTTCTCCTTAAGTAATTGCTGAAAATGAACTTGATAATAATTTGATTGATTTTCCTTGCATATATAGGCAATTTTACAAGGGACACACCTCTACACCAAGAGAGGTCGACCACTTTAGAAAAACACAACTTTGTGAAGAGGCGCGAATATCTAGAAGGATTAGGTCTTTAATAAATAATCATTAAATAAAATCATATTTATTTAATTACATACAATAGTGAAAAAGTCGACCCCTCCATGAAATCGATATCTCAAATAAATATATATATAAAAATTGAATAGCTAACAGCTACATTCAATTTTATTTTCTTCTTGTGTGCCTGGAAGTTGCTCACGTAGCTGACTTAAAATCAACATAATATCATAATCAACTTAATTCACCTGCAGACAGTCTAATTTATCTCACAAATTTTGCTTGATTTGAAGTGTTCCCCCGCATTTTTAAATATGATATGACCAAACTACATTAAATCAAACCTGCAAGAAACTAGCAATCTCACCATTAAGCCTCCTTCATTCCCATTATGGAATGCTAGAGTCTGTTACACTAGGAAAACATTTTGAACACATAAAAAACATTCACAAAATCATAGGCAAAATCAACTTCGTTTGAACCATAGTTTTGATAGAATGCCTCGAGCAATTGTTTCCTGGGCTTACCGAGTTTATCTTCATAAACTAAGTGTTTGTGGAAAAATATAATTAAATTAAATAAGAGAAATACAAACAAAGACGAGAGCACCGAAGTGCCTGCAAATGGCTTTAAGAAAACATGGTTTAAACCCAGCCAAACAATAGCAATAATAATCTACAGCTGTAATTGTTATTAAAAGCAAAATAAAAGTTGTTGTTCCTCAGTTTTCCTTCTTTGCTAGCAAAAATAAGAATCTACAACAGAAGTTGCTTTTAATTAGAAAAGCATTGTTGTTCCTCACATACTTCCTTCTTTTCTAGCAGCAATAAGCTCAAGAGCCCTGGTATTAAAGGCAACAAACCTCAAGGTAGCCAAAATAGTGTGCAAGATAAGTCAAACATGTTACAGATCAATTCCTTAGGAAATTTTTCCATGCTGAACACTCCCTCCAAAAGAGTAACTTAATAAAAACAAAGTATGTAGGAAGCAATTTCACTGAAGGCATCGTTGAACCTGACCAACCTGAATTCGGTCAGGTGTTCCTGCTAATCTTCCAAGAGCAAGGCCTACTATTTCATCTTGTTAGGAAGATAATTGATGACTTCTCTATCAACATAGTCCAAGCAACTGTGAAAATTAGCATTTTAAATAATTAGTTCGCAACTAATAAAGCCAAACCTATCTCAGAATAGTTACTAGTATGATTGTTAGAGTTGATTCAATTTCTTGAAAAGAAGACATATTCTCTCTTGAGAGATAATCTGAGATACAATATCTTGAACTTGACAAGAGGTTGAATGCTTCTGAGATCTTCATAAACTAATAATGACAACCAAAGAAAAAATATAAAGGAGGTTCAGCCTTTGACGTGCTCCTCTACGCATGCAGGCCTCCAGGTGTAATTCTCTACATTATCTGTGGCACTCTGTTATTGACAATTGGAATTCCATTGACCTTCCATCCATGTCTAGGCTTAAATTGTTCAAGTTATTATTATTTTATATAGTTGTCTTGATTTTCAACTCATCTTTTGTTCCTATATCCAACATATTGTAAATATCAACAATATTTTTGTCTCAACACATGACCACTATTGTTATACCAAAGCTATCAGTATTTTCAAAATGCTCTTTATGATGCTGACACAAATAATCTAGATGTTGGTGGAGATGGTAAAAATCGCAGAAAGAGACTGAATCAATATGAATTAGTGTTGCAGTGGTAGATGCATATATTTCCTTCCAATGTTTAAAGTAGGTTCAATAATTCACTTATTACAGGGCAATATGGCAATATCTCATTTCTCACAATCGGGACATAGTTGAGATTAAACATTGAATATAAAAATGTATGTAAAGTGTTAGCATATCCGCAACCCATTATTTTTCACTAACCCTTAAAAAGATAAAATTTAACACAAAAAAGGAGTTCATAATATGATACCTTTGTTTTTTCCAATGGTTTGTTATCCTACATCTATATCTTATTTCTTTTTTATTAAAATGGATTCTTGGTATTGCAGCCATATACCAAATCCAATTCATTAAATATAGTTGTTTGGGTTTAATATTCAAATTGGTAGAATAAGGGTTTTCAACTTGGCTAAAAAAATTACTATTGACTACACAAAAGAAATAAAATTTAACTCTAAAAAGGAGTTCATAATATGATACGTTTGTTTTCCCCAATGGTTTGTTATCCTACATCTACATCTTATTTCTTTTTGTATTAAAATGGACTCTTGGTATTGGAACCATATACCAAACCCAATTCATTAAATATAGTTCTTTGGGTGTAATATTCAAACTAGTAGAATAAGGGTTTTCAACTTGGCTAAAAAAAATACTAAATTGACTACACAGAAGAAATGACATAGGTTTGATTTATTAAAAAAAAATAGAACCTAGACCCTGAATTATATCTCCTTGCATCCCCTCTAAGAAATCCGTGAGATCGAATTAAAATATCATAATAAGTTTATTTAGAAAACCGTTATCTATTGACCGGCTACTTTGGGGAGCATCTAGTCGTTGCACTATACAACTCCTTCAATGATTCCTTTCAATCGACCCAAGAGAAATGGTTTTATCTCTTTCCTTTCTACCCTAATCTCCTTTAGAATCATGGCTCACCCAAACACATTCATCAAAGAAAGGATATGTAACGTTGCAAAAGTATGAAGGGAAGAAGTCTCCCCTATTGTGCACAAAGAAATTTAAAAATGGGAATGAATGATTATGGCAACAGAAAAATATGTTTTCTATAAGTTTTTAAAAAAGAGGAAGAGTCCTGACTATATCTATTCTTATTATAATTAATTCAAGTACAATTTTTAAATGGAAAATTCTCTACATAAACCTCCAATTTAGTCTTTTTGATACCATCTTCATTGTATATGTTTCATGAAGACAAATTCAAAACTAATATATTCACAACTTCCTTATATAAAAGTGTTTGTTTGAGTACCACATCTGATGATATTCCCATGTTACCAATATTATAGTCTCTCACCTATAATTCCTTTGCTAAATACACTTTTTCAATTTTCTATAATTAGCACCTTTTACATAAAATGAGTCATGCATTAATGATATAAGTCCACTAACTTCTTGTTTCATTGTGTAGGAAGGAAATAAATGAACAACCAAAAAGTATTTTTCAAGCTCATTTCATAGAAGCACAACAAATCATCAACTAAAAATCCTCAAAAAATGAAATTGTTATGTAAATCTTTCCTTTAATTTGCTATAGTAAAATATGTAGTACAAATATATTTTGAATTTAATAGACATGATTGTATACATTTCAAAGTTGTGTTACAAAATTATATATTCAATAAAAATACACTTCCTTAGCATGTTAACTTACATATATTTCACTATCGGTGTAACCATTGCACCCCACGTGCAAGTAAGTAAGCTTAACAATTACTTAAGCTTTCTCAAGCGAAATTGCACAATATGAATTTGTTAAAAAACTTGTACAAGCTTTCAAGAAAATGCAATTGGTAGGTGTAAAGCCAAATCTCATAAATGGATTTTAGGGTACAAGTTTCCCGAGACCGTAATGTTGTTCATGGGCAACTAGATACACTTTCTATGCAGCCAAAAAAAGGCTACTTTGCTTGAAGTGTAAAAAACCCCACCAAAAGCTCTCTAAGTATTGATGTGGTGTTACATGTGAAGGTCTTGAACGATGTGGAAAGTTCACAGAAGGAGAGCATGGGAATTATCATTTGATAATAATTTTCAGATATACAGTATAGAAGGCTTTTGAATAAAGATCTAGCCATTCATCATACCTCTTTGGTAATGCTAGCAAGGTGAGGAATATTAAGGACAAATTGTGGTAATAGTGCATAGGATCTGGCTATTATATAAATAAAGAACAAATAACCCTTATTATTAAAGTTAATTTGGAATAGATTATGTGGTATTAAACTACTAATATTCTAGTTTTCTCGTTAATTTGCATTTTTATCCATGCAATTATACGGGAAGGAATTTTAGGTGCTTCAATCCTTATGTAAATGAATGCATAATTGCTAAATGATCTACCATTAGATCTCATGTATTCCGCAAATGTATACAATAAATAGACCAATTTTTTCCATAATTAACCTTCCACACCTCTTCGGTATACCAATTGCACACCAAAATGCAATTACTAGTTTATTTTCAATTAATTAATAAATACAATCAAACATGCATCCTATACATAGACATCGTCATCCGAACAAACAAATGGACGATACCTATGTACGGACCAAAGGCCATTTGGACTAAGTTTAGCAAACACCATTAATCCATGTTTGTCGAACCTTTGGAATCGGTTGTACTGCACCGTTGACTTTCGTTACTGTAGTAGTTGCCGTCATTGATTCATTGGTGTGCAAGCTTGCCAACTGTCTAATCTTGTGGAAGTTGTTGGAGCCATGGCTGGGGGCATCCTGATTTTTTCTAGGTGGTTCTCAGTCATTCTCATTAATACACGGGAGGCTCGAACTTTCTTTCATCATCTTCACTTAATTTAAATGTTGATATTGATAGTAGGCTTTAGCCGTTGACTTGTCTTACGCTGCAGGCCGTTTGTGACTCTTTTTCTGTGGTGTGCAAGCTTACCAGCTATCTCACAACTTATCATTATTTGAGTCAGCCATATGAAGTGTTTCTTTTGCTCATTTTTATTATAGTTTGAAACTGAAAGACATGTCTTTGCGTATCCTAGTTATCCTTGTGCTGCATGCATGGCTTCCAGCACAAGCCCAAACAAGTTTCTGCTTCAACAAATTCAATGCCTCCACCCTTTATCAGATCGGAGATCCTTCAATCCGGTCTGGTGCCATCTGCCTCACCAATCAATCTCAACATTTGTCCAACCGAGCTTTATATACTCAGCCAGTGCGGATGAAAGATCCCAACTCCAGAAATACGAGCTCATCATTCAGCACCACCTTCGTATTCGCAATCTTTCCTTTTTCTTCCGATCGTTCACGCAGTGGGCAGGGGATGTCCTTTATCATAACGCCCACCAAGTCTCCAGCTGGACATTCATCAGCCCAGTTTCTCGGTTTGTTCAATAGTTCCACCATCGGGAAGCCTTCCAATCATCTCTTTGCCGTCGAATTCGACACAATCCTCAACGAGGAATACCAAGACATCAACGACAATCATGTCGGCGTGGATCTCAACGACCTCGTATCTGTAAAGGCTGAACCAGCTGGCTACAGGATTGGCAACCAGTTGCATGAACTAGATCTCAAGGGTGGACACAATATCCAGGCTTGGATCGACTACGATCATACCCAACATCAATTGAATGTTACAATAGTAAAAGCTGGTTCACTTCGACCCAAAGAGCCTCTATTATCTCTCACAATTACGAATCTGTCCAACCTTTTCGAAGAAGAAATGTACGTTGGTTTCTCTGCAGCAACAGGCACTGTCGTTGAAGACCACTGTGTCCTTGCCTGGAGCTTCAGCACAAATGGATCCGCACCTGAGCTGGATCTATCTCATCTTCCTTCCCTTATTATCCCCAATAATTCCAACTTTCGATTTGTAGCCGAAATTACCACCCCTCTGGCACTTGTCTTGTTGCTTCTGGTTGCAGCAGCGATTTTTTGGTGGAAGAGAAACAAGTACAGAGAAGTTATAGAAGAATGGGAGATGGAGTATTGGCCTCACAGATTTGACTACAAAGACTTGCATATTGCAACCAAGGGCTTCCGAGACGACCAAGTTTTGGGCAGTGGAGGTTTCGGCCAGGTGTACAAAGGAGTTCTTCCAGGTAATGGACAGGAAGTTGCTGTAAAATCCATCTTTAGAGAGAGTGCTGAAGCCCTGAAGGAATTCATAGCAGAGATTTCAAGTCTCGGGCGTTTGCAGCATCGGAATCTTGTGCAAATCAGAGGCTATTGCAGGAGGGGAGCAAAGTTTTTCGTTTTGTATGACTACATGCCAAATGGAAGCCTGGACAAGATGATATTTGGGAAGACGAAGAGCGTGCTTACATGGGCACAAAGGTACAGAGTTTTGAGGGACGTGGCCGCAGGATTGCTGTATCTTCACGAAGAGTGGGAACAGGTGGTGGTGCACAGAGACATCAAATCCAGCAACGTCTTGTTGGATTCTGAACTCAATGGCAAGCTGGGGGACTTCGGGCTTGCTCGTCTGTATGAGCACACGGGAGAAGCACAAACTACTCGTGTGGTGGGTACTCTTGGGTACATCGCACCGGAACTCCTAAATACAGGAAAGGCCGATCCCGGCGTAGATGTTTTCAGCTTTGGTATTTTAATGTTGGAGGTTGCCTGCGGGAGGAGGCCTGTGGATCCCTCTCTCGATGCTTCCCAGGTAGTAATGGTTGAGTGGGTGAGAAAGCTGAATACCAAAGGCAGGCTCACGGATGCAGCGGATCCCAATCTTGGTGGAGAGTATCCTGAAGATGAGATGGAGAAGGTGCTCAAATTGGGATTGGCGTGCTGCAATCCTCAGCCGGAGACGAGGCCCCCCATCAGACAAGTATTGCAGATAATTGACGGTGAAGTCTCTCTTCCCCCTTTATATCTCTATGAAATGAATGGAGAGAGCAGTAGCTCATATCCAAGCACAGGAGTCTCTTTTGCGTCGACTTTCAAGTCTCTAGAGGCGCGATAGGCCAGAGTCTCAACAAATTTAGTAGAGGTTTCATTCTCAGATTTTAATGGCGAGCTAAACATCGTCTGGTTCCAAGTCTTGATTTTGTGAAGGTTTTTTATATTTTAAGGCTGCCAGATACGGTTAAATTCTAAATATGCTCCGCTGTGCGTACATATTGTTTGATTTACACCTTAATAGTATGTATATACCGTTGGTAAACATCTTAAATGGTTTTTGCAGTGCGTACATGTCGACGCGTACAAATCATAAATTTGATGTATATTTATTGAGTACCAAAATTATAAATTTGATAGATATTTATTGAGTCTTTTATTTTAAAAATCTATTTTTCAATGCTAATTAATTTTAGATTAAAACTGCGGTAGAAAGAAAGAAGAATCCTGATGATGGATCATGGAGTATGATCTAGAACATTGATTTAAAAAAAGTGGGCAGTTTCAATTCAGAAATAATTAGGACTTAATTATCATGAACTGTGGAAACTTGATGTTATTAAATGTTTTTCTTCAGATTTTAATTTTAGATTAGTTTCTTAAAATATTGTTTAGATGTATACTTTAGAAAGACATAAGTTTGTTTGCATAATATATTAATATGTGAAAACCAAAAAAAATATGATCACTTTTTTTCTTAAGTCGCCTTAAACTTCTATTTGACAAGAAAAGGGTGTGGCTTGAACTTAGCTTTTCAAGTCCTTGTTGTGGCATAGTAATCAGTTTAATTAAAGAATTATATTAAAGAAGTATATTAAATAAATCGGTCATGAGGATCTTATATTATTTATAAGATTGTTTTGTTATTTAATATAAGTGATTTAATAAATAATTATCGTATTTATTTATTTGATATTTGATTGATTTATATAGAATGAAATAATCTAATTAATAGAGTTATTTAATACCTAATTTCAATTCATTTGTAAATAGATTAATAAAATAAAATTATTTTTGGATTGTTTATCTTTTTATCAAAGTTAAAATATATAAAAATAAATTTAATATTATTAAAAGTTAATTGATATTTGTTGTATTTTAAACATTTTCTTTATTGTTGTGTTAAGGTATGTATGAGAAGTATGCTACAAGGTGGGCATAGAAATTATAGTATTCAATAAATGTATAAGTGTATATTCATTCAAACATTTATTTTATTTTATATTTAAGTAATTGACATTTAAAGCAAACAAAAAAAAAAAACATCAACTTTGATGAAAAATTTGATGTTAAGAAATCAACAAATGTGCAGTATTTAACATTTTAGCCAAAAGACCATTCTTAATGTGAACTTTTCTTGTCCTTGATTGAGATTAATATCTCATTATCCAAAAATCATATTTAGTTTAAATCTCTTCATTTTAATAGCGTTTTAATTATTAGTTTATAAGAAAAAATAATTAGCTAAAATGGAGCAACATATTTTCAACTAAGAATGCAATGTATTATTTTTTAAAAGGGTTAGAATCTAGTCGTATGGAGATCTTGTATTATTTTTTTCATTTATGTTATAAAAGATGTAAGTCTTTTCTTCCAACAATACCTTGTAATGTTTATTCTTCTTGGTTGCTTCAATGGTTTGCCTATTGCTTGAATAAGGCTTTGAAATTAAGGGATCATGCTCAAGACTATTGTTTAAGAATTTAATTACAAGAATTATAAGGTTAATTAATATGATAGGTTTGTAAAGTTATTCAAGTAGAGATAAATAGATAGAGAGAAAGAGAGATTTAAACTTGGGTTCATGCATTTGTTATGTTATTACATTTAATTTTGTAAGAACTAAACACAAACTAATTGTATATATGGAAGTTGATTTTAGATTATATCAATTAATAATCAAAGAAAGCCCATGACCTTAGATAAGTAAAAAAAGGAAATTGCCAAAAGAAATATAGAAGAAACTTTTGTCATTTATTGAAAGGAAAAGGCTTGAATTTTTAAAGGACTAATTGGGATTTTAAGGTTTTGAATTATTCTTTTAAGCTACCTCAAGATATATAAAGGATTACAATGAAAGTTTAGTTTGTAGATCAATAATAATAATTGCAAGTCTTATATGATGCAATGCTCAAATTTATTAGGAGTTGACTTTCTTAAGAGTATTATATAATGTATATTATTTTTATTTTTTATTTTTTTGGTAGGTATTGCCAAGGGGGCAACTCCCATAATATAGAGTCCCAAAATAAAAAATTAAGTGCATGCCCTTGTCACAAGGGGTGCAATACAACAACACTATACTACACAAACCACATATCCTACTTTAACTAGCACAAAATGTAGCCATGATGCCTAGAGAGCTTGCACTCACCTAAAGAAGGATGTGCCTCTTAACACTAAACTTTTGATTCCCTGGATTTTTTGATCTTAATGCCATTGAATGTTTGATCCTCGAGGGAGGCATTTTCTTCCTCTTTACTTCTATCCATTCTTCCACAGTCTCGCAAGAAGTATTCTGATTGTTATAATTTTCCTTCTTTGATGATCTTTCAAGAGTTAAATATGTCTAAACCATTGAAGACATGGGGAGCATCAAATCTGATTTCTCTAGTGTTATTGATTAGAGTTTCTTCACTGCATTTAGAGTAGTGCCGACAACCTCAATGGGTGCATCTGACAAGCATCCAGGAACTGGAGTTTGTGGAGCTATTGTGGAAGTGGAGCATGAATTAGGATTCAATTCTTGTGGAGTTTTGGAAGAAGATGTGTCATCCTTAACGTCAGGTGCAACAAAATAGTGGTTGGAATCAACCCCAACCTACCAAGATGGTTGAGAGGAGGTGCCAAAACCCTGCCCAACAACTTGTTTTTTATTGCACATAAAGGTTCCATGAGTAGTAGAGAAGCATTTTTTGCATCTAAAATATTGTTATTTGTAATCTATAGGTTGTATCCATCGTCTGTTCCGGACCAATAGTGAATTTCAGCCGCCAAGACTTTGGATAAATCAAATTCCACACATAACTAGGCACATGTTGAGTTTTTGTAATTGATAGTTTATTTTGAGATGTTGTGATACTTGCCTAATCCATTGGTAATAGTCTTCAAACACTTGATTTCCAAGAATTGCAGAGGGAGGTAAGGCAATCTTACCCAGAGAAATGCAAAAGTAAATGTCTTAGTTTGTGGATCAAATGAATGGAACCGTGACTTAATGCAAAGAAACTCTCCTTGATAAGACTAGGGACAAGTATTGAGAATCAGTTATTTATCACCCAAAGATTCAAACTCTAATATGAAAAACCCCTTTGCACAAGGATAGACACTCATTTCATCCTCCATGCATTCTTTCCCATTTTTACTTATCCAAGCATGGAGGTTGCATAAATTTGGCCAAAATTTCGTGAATCTGCATATTAGGGTGTGTTCCATTAGATAATCCTCTCTATCACAAGCAGTGTTGTCCATACAAATCTACAGGATTGAGTCTGAATGATGATTGGAGAAAGGGGGATTTTGCATAATGCAAGGGCTAGGAGGAGAACAGTTGTGGGGAGAGCTACAAGCCTTCATATTGGAATCAGGAGGCAATCTCCCCCCCGAAACAGCTAGGGCATCCACTTCAAGTGTCATTTTGAAACTGGGTCAATATCCTGCATGCAATGCCTTATATTTGTGTGAAGATCGGGCCACACAACCCCACACCATGCCATGCCTACTTGACTGAGTGCTAGCCGCAATCGAAACCACTTCCATGGTAAGCCAAGTGGAATTGCCTATGAGAAAAGCCTTCACACCAAAGGTGAGCGAACTTTTGCAGAATTTCAGAGCGCATATATAATATTGTTTTTAAAGTTTTTATTTAAAGAGGATTAAGGTTTGGGCCTTGGATGTTAGCACTATAGGAAAGAAGCCCCACTAGCTCACCAAGGAGCCTCCCCTTAACACCAAGGTAAGAAAACTCCATTGTTAATGCGGTAGAGAGTGACCCCATGAGGTTTGAACCTTGGTTGTTGGCTCTATAGGCAAGAAGCCCCACCATTTCACCAAAGGGTCACCCCCTTATGTAATGTATATTATTGTTTGGGTTAATTTTTGTCAGTTTTTTTTTTCAAATATTTTGTATACAAATCGATATCGATTAGCCTTTGAATTGTTACATTTGGATTCCATGTAAATATTTAGAATTAAATAAAGTTATTTAAAATTTAGCATTCTTTGTGACAAAAAAAGTGGGAGACAATTCAAAACAATTACAAGGAAGAAGTGTGATGATACAATTTGGACAAGAATGGAGTAAATGCATACAAATAATAACTTAATCCTAACAATATTAACCTTTTATTAGAGCATAGTGAAAAGATGAAAATATAAATAATGGAATACTCAAGAAATGATTATACCTTCAATGCTTGTTTCCACAACTATATTTAATATTTTTTCATTTTTTTATTATATGAAGACATTGAGATAATGAATCTTCCTAGAGTAGAGGGATTGCACAACCTAACTAATACACCTAAATAATTAGATACTAATTTATAGTTAAGTATGTTGATAAAATAATTGCTTGATTTATCAAAGAATGGTTATTGTGAAAATTATTGAGTAATGATTGTTATCATGATTATTATTATTGGAAAATAATTAAGATATTTTATAATAACTTAATATTTACATGCTATTATTTATCTTTTTACATTAATTTTTTAGAAAGGTTATGTTGATAATGATTATCTAATTCTTTGTGTTGTGTGAGTAGAACAGGGAAACATTGACACTCTCTAATCATACAGAGAGAGAAATTAGGGGAAAGGAATCTACCAAGATTGAAGGTGAAGTTTCATAATAGAATCAAGCAAAAACCACGTGTAGAAAATATATAGATAAATTACATAATTTCTCATTATGTTCATGTATTGTCTTAAATAGGATTTTATCTTGTATTTTATTTTAGAATTATTTTTATTGTGGTATATTAATAATTCTTAATATGGAATAAGCACAAATTTTCTCTACCTTGCCATCTTTTGTTCCATGCATAAATTCATAGCATCAATGTCAAGTAGTTATGAGATATAGGGTTAACCCACAATATTTTATCACACTTTTTGGCCAAAGTAGGACATGAATATCAATATTTTTTATAAAATTTTACTTTATGAAATCTATAGAAAATAAACCATTAATAATTTGAAGATGATGTCAACTAGTGTTTTGTGAGGATTTGTGTATAGATTATAAATATATATTTTGAAAAAAAATAGAAATAAATTGTGAATTATTTTATGTAACTTTTAATAACATATTTTTATAGTAATTTTTTAAAAAAAAGTGGGGCCCCCTCGAGCCCAACTAGCTTAAGCTTAACTTTGATGGCTTAGCCAAACATAACCCAGGTCAGGCAAGTGAGGTTGGGGTAATCCATGATCATGATGGAAAAATTATTTTGGTGTATGTGGCTGATCCCACAATAGTGGTTTACAATTTTTGGGCAAACTGGACACTGCAATTATTATTTTTAACTAAATCTTCACTTTTAGGCTCTTGTAGCGGCTAAACCGTGAGGAATTTGAAAATGATGAAAACTAGAGTCTCATCACATTTTGTTTGTAGATTCTAAAAATATTTTTTTCAAAATTTTTGAAATCAGATTGCACTTTTTTTTCCATCTCCCACAAAAACTGGTTTTTTTCAGAAATCAGCATTTTTAAAAAGTGACGCTCATCGTATACAATATAACTCTTTTCATATGAAGAATAAAATTCTAATTTTTTCAAATTTATATTTATAACTATGATATCAAGCACTTGCATTTGGTCTCATAGTTTTTTATTGAATATTTTTTCTTTAATCAAGTTTCAAAGTCAAACCAATTGCAATTCAGACATATGCAGATTGTATACAACATAACTTTTTCTGTATGAATCGAAATTCAATTTTTTTTTTTAATGGATCAAGGACATTACCCAGCCTCAATGTATTTTTAAATAGTTTATTTTGATAATCTGTTATTTTTTGACATGTGCAGACCAGAGATTTTGATTTTCAGTGAAAAATCTATGTTTAATAAAACTAAAAAATAAAATACATAATAAGAGAGAATCATATTAAAATTATATTTGATGGATAGCTCATTCCAAGAAATATCATTATCTAGCTGGGTTTGTGAATTTTTGTGCATTTTCAATTTCAAATTGAGCTTCGAACGATAATTTTTTACAAAAAAAATCTATTTTTTGAGAAGCTAGGGGAAAATGGGTGTTTGGTCAAACATATGTTCAGCCAAACCTTTTAATGTGCTTCAGCCGAACCCCTTGAAGAGGTTCAGCCGAACCACATTAAAATAATGAGTGAAATTATTTTAAAGGGGTTCGATCAAACCCCCCTGAAATTGGTTAGATCGAACCCCTCCAGTATACATACAAGAGTCAAACAACTTTTCCAAGGTTTTTGTGCATTTTTCCGAGCTCCTCTGTAAACGACTTTTTCCAAGCGAGCTTTCAAACGTGTCGACTGAAAAAGAAAAATAACAGGTGAAAAAAAGTTTTATATTTTTTGAAAATGTTTTGTGACAAATTTTTTGCATTTTGTAGGAGAATTTATTTTTAGCTTAAATCAAACATTTTTGTTTTGAAGAATAAAATGGGACAAAAATAAAAAATAAAAAACAAAGCACAATGAAAATTTTCAAAAGATAAAGAAGAAAATAGATGCAAACAAAACATGACAAATTATCATAGAAAGAAACAAGGTACATGTTTATTTCTTCTCTTTCTCGTCAAATATGGGTAAATTTATTTACTTACAATAGTGAGTTTATCATATGTTTTATCTAGCAACAAGGAAAAATGCATCCACTAATTGATATATAAGAAAATTGAATGTTCTTCATTTTAATTTTTTGAAAATTAAAACTCAAATGCATATCATCAATGGGTTCTATAAAACTAAAATCTACAAGTTATCACTAGATTTTATGAATCATTATACTAAATGTTTTAATATTTCTGATCTACAATATATTCTCTTTATTTGTATTTTTTTGTAGCACCCAGTTTTGTATAGATATCTATGTGTATGTCTTTTAAATCCTTATATTTATTTCATCCAATTGTGCATCATCAATTATATAGATATGGTAGAAACACCATCTTTCACCAATATTTCTCCCTCTATCAAGTAGTATCTCCCTTTGTATCAATACATGAAAATGAATAGTAGAGAAATCATTATGCATAACCAAATTGGATTAAAGAAGATGACACAAGATAATTCAACAAAAGAGAATTTTTAAACTCATCTAAAAAACCTAAATAGTGATAATTAGTTGAGAAGGTGGGGATAACTCAAACACCCCACAAACACACAAAAATAGTAAAAAATATAAGTAAATTATAATAAATAGAATCATATTAGTTAACAATAACTATTTTTGGATTAGGATAGATTTAACAAGAAGTACGATGAATATACACATAAAGCATACATTAACTAAATAAGTTTATATGCGAGGAACATATAATGTAGAAGTACTTATGTATCTAAAATAATATTTTCTAAATTTTCTAACACATAGTCTAACATAGAATTAGAATATTCTTTATAAGAGTGAAATAATTCATAAAGGAATAAACATATATTGATAGTAAAAAGAAAAATGTATTGAATTTGATAACCTAAATAAAAAGCTGAAAGTTTTAACTAACTTTATTCCTAGATTTAAGATTAATAACACAAAAATACTATCCAAAATAGATAAATCAACAAGTGTAAATGGTCTTAAATCTAAATTGGTTTGACCTATATAAACTATGCAAGCTTATTTTTCCTATTAAAAAAAAGTACTATGTTATTATTAAACAAAATATTAAAAATGGGATTTAATTATTAACAAAGAAAAACCTAGAATGAGAGTTGAGAAATAGATATCTCATCATGATAGGAATCTAGAATTATGAATCAATAGAAGATAATAAAAATTACATCATGTTTCCTAGATGGTAGCATGACTACATTAAGGTCTATATGTCTACATAGATTTTTGTTGTTCATAAAAAATACCAATTTATACAAAATTTGAAAATCTATAAAATAAGAATAAAATACGCAACCAATAACAAGAAACTTTAGTAGAATAACATAATAAATTTGTTAAAATAAATTAAATGATATAAAATGGTCATAATGTTATTTAAAATGAGCTATAAGATAATATAATTATGATAGATAGGAAAAGACACAAAACCTCCATATGAAGAGATTTCCAAGAATACATGTAGCTAGTGCCACAAAGGGAAAGGGATGAATTTTGGTTATCTTACCAATTATATTGTCAAATCCCTAATTTGGTATTTTTACCTCCACAAATAATCAAATAAAAAGACATTAGATTAATATGGTTACGCTCTTATCTTATGTGCATCTAGAAATAAGACGAGTACAACATAAAAAATATATATAATCTATAGCAATAAGTGTACCCCTTAGATATATAAAAGAAATAAAATTGTGAAGATGGATCAACATGAAAATATAATAGTTCAAACTATCACATGTTGTAATGTACACTCATATTTTTGATGAAAAATAGTCATGAGTAATGCACGTGTTATTTTCTTCATGTAATACCTGATAAAATTATTGTGTACTATAAAGTGTTTTTTTATTGATTTGGGGTAATTTTAATTAAATGAATAATTTATCTATAAGATGGGAGGGGCAAGTTTATTTAAAATTTTAGCATTCTATTCCTTACATATTCCTACTCTTTCATACATAGATCACATCACATAGTCCTTGTATGTACATATATATCATTTCACCTGGTTCTTGCATGTACAACCCCTTGCATATGTCAAGATCATATCACCTAAGTTCCAAGTTGCATACATTCCATGAATTTAGTCCTTTGCATATTCATCATTGATCAAATAGAACCCTTAGCTCTTGCACAAGCTGGACACTACTCTTCATAGGTCTCAAAATCAACCCATTAAATGCTATCTATCACGCACATCACTTAAGGTTTATCATAGACTTTCAAGTTAGGAAACATGTCGGGTTATCCTTGCTCATCTAGGAAAATCCTTTTGGAGTCCATCATCTCCTACATACCCTCTCTTGGTAATTGGTCCCTTGTGTTTATCCATCATATCACAAGACAATCCTTGCATCGTAACCAAATTTGGACCTAGAGTTGCATTTGACCTCTTGCATTCTTAACTTATCATATCATATTGGATACCATTTTCATTGCATTCTAGTCCTTACATATTCCTACTCTTGCATACATAGATCACATCACATAGTCCTTGTATGTATGTATATATATATATTTGTTGTTTTATAACTTGAAAATTAGATTTTGTTCAGTATTAATAGATAGGGATTGAAGGTTGAGACACAAATCCTAACGATCACTCGTAATGGGTACCTTATCTAAGAAAAATAAAATATTTAAATTTACTAGATCTTGACTATCTACTTAGGTACAAAGAGGCTCATAGACTTACCATACTATCTAATAACATGCTATTTTTTTATGGAAACCATAACATTCTTATATGTTATATAACATGATTGAATTATAGAACTTATAGTAACAAGTCTAAAACTTAGTTACTAGCATGCATAAATTTAATTGCATTAAAACATGAAAATATAATAGTTCTAGCTATCATGTTGTAACACACTCATATTTTTGATGAAAAATAGTCATAAGTAATGTGTGTTATTTTCTTCATGTAATACATGATAAAATTATTGTGTACTATAAAGTGTATTTTTATTGATTTGGGGTAATTTTAATTTAATGAATCATTTATCTATAATATGAGAGGGGAAAGTTTCTTTAATTTCTTAGCAATTTGAGTTCAAAATTAAATCACTTTTATTTTCATTTAAATGTTGAATCATTTTTTTAATTATAATCTAAAATTTGAATCTGTTGAAACCTCCAAACACTCATCTCTAAGTTGAAATAAATTATGCATGGTAAATTTAATGTTGAATGAAATGCATAAAATAAACCCCTCAAGTTCTTGTTCTAGCATGTGTCCAATTGGAATTAGCTAAATGTTATTTTAATTGTTTTCTTTTTTCTTTTCAACTCACATTTTACACGTATTGGTTAAAAAAGAACAAACATGCAAATGCATATGGGTTAAAAAGAACAACACACTTTGTTTTTCATTGGGTTTAAAATTAACTCTTAGATAGAAAACACTACAAACAGTTAAAAATAACCCCTTTTCTTGAGAAACACTACAAATGGATAAAATGAACCTTGTGCATTCTTTGTTTGTTCGTATTTTGATTTTGGTTTAAAAAGAACACCATGCGAGTGTGATCTAAAATATTCATGTGCTCTCTCTTTGTTTTTAAACAAAGATCGATTGAACTATGAATATTTTGGTTCACTTTTGTTAAGCTTTAGATCTTGGGCCTGCTTTGGTGGGAAAAATTACTCACCCCAAAGCGACTCAAACTAGGAACGCGCTAAAGCCAAGCGACACCCAATCAGTATACAAATTCGAATGTTAAGGAAAGATTAGCATTACAAAACTTCCTGTGGACTAGCAATTGACTCCCCAATACCCTTGTGGTGCATCAAAATTTGTAGACCCTAACCTCTACAGACTGGGATGATAATGCCTCTTGCGTGGCCTTCTGAATGGGTGCTTGAAATAAATCCTTTGTTTTAGAAAACCACAAACCTTCTATTCTTTGGTGCAGCAACGGTCATTGCCAAGGCAACCACACCTGCACAGTTCTTAGTATAAATGATCAATCTACCATGGGAGTTTCATGGAGAGTGGAAGCTTGGTTGCCCTAAGAAGTGAGTGCACTATAAGGGGGAGCCCGTGGGGCCAAGCTTCTGAAATTCATTCGTTAAGGATATGCGGTTTGTGGGATCCATAAGAATATTGTCCTTGTAGTCTTAGGATTTTTTTTTGTAAATGTCTTCTATGTGGTTGATTTTCATTCTTTACAACACCACGTGTTTGCCAACTATTTTCAGACAACATGAACAAATGAACATCATCCTCCAAATCTGAATCAACACAGTCAAAATGAAATAAATTCCTTGAAATCTGCTTGAAATTTTGTCAAATCACTTCCTACAATGCATTTTCCATCATGAACCACATTTGTCAAATCAAGTCCTCAATTTTGCACACTTTGGGATAGGAAAACTTTCCTTTCTTTGTCAAACCATTGTCTCAAAAAGTAAATTGTCATTGGACCAAATCAAACAAGTCCTTAGTCATTATCCTCTTGTGAGCTATTTCAAACTCATAAGTCTAGTGTGAAAATCTCACCCTGTCATTCTGTCATCTTCAATCTCATCTGTCCATCCAAAATTGTATTTTCTATAAAATATCAATTTTGTTCTCATTTTGACACCTCTTAATTTGATCACATCACATATTCCTTGTATACATATATATCATTTCACCTAGTTCTTGCGTACATGTACCACCCAGGTTGCATATATCAAGATCATATCGTGCCTAAGTTCCAAGTTGCATATATTCCATGAATTTAGTCCTTTCCATATTCATCATTGATCAAATAGAACCCTAAGCTCTTGCACAAGTTCCAATACTCTTAATAGGTCTCAAAACCAATCCATTTTTTATCTATCGCCTACATATCTTAAGGTTTATCATGGACTTTCAAGTTAGGGAACATAGGTACATTATCCTTGCTTGTTTAGGGAAATCCTTTTGGAGTCCATCATCTCCTGCATACCATCTCTTGATCATTGGTCCCTTGTGTTTATCCATCATAACACAAGTCAAGCCTTGCATCGTAACCAAATTTGGACCTAGAGTTGCATTTGAACTCTTGCATTCTTAGCTTATCACATCATAAATCATACCATTTTGATATATCCCATCTTAGAATCCTATCCTTTTCAAATGCATTTTTTCCATGGAATTCTTAAGTTCAAGAATCTTTAATTTCATTTGATTTCATATGTTCAACTCCACTTATATATCATCATCTCCCACTTTCTTTGCACAATATTTTGTGACATGTACAAATGGCTCAACAAGCAGGAAGTTCTCAAGCAGAAGTCGAGCCCAATCTAGATATTGGACCGAATGAATCAGTTGAAGAACGCATGGACCTTGAAGATAGGGAGGAGGCCCAAGTTCAAACAATGCATGTTGGAGAGGGGTTGGGATCACTTCCTTCTACACCAATGGATGAGCATATAAAAGTAGCAGAAACAATGGGGAAACAAATTTCTTATAGAAATTTAGATCATTTACTTGAAATGGATATGGAGAAACTGAAATGTTATGCTGAGCAACCTAAAAATAAAATTAAGAGGTCAATAACTAAATCTGTAAATAGAATAATCCATCATCATTTCAATCATCTTGAAACACTTGAAAAAATCCAATTGTTATCGCATTTACTTCTTCGTGGTGAGCTGAAAGAGTCATTACAATTGATGGGTGTATATTCTTCATCAAATAAGAGGGAACACATGAGACTGCAAAAAGATATTGTTGAAAATGTTAAAAAAGGTTTAGATTCCATTGGGAAAAGATCTCGATCAATGGATAATGTAATACCCCTCCGTTTTGCTTCTCGTTTCATGTTGTTTTATGCTTTGCTTGGGTTACAACTATTTTGATACTGGACACATTTTTATTATGATGTTTTAATCGCTACTCTTGAGTGACAACTATTATTGTGTGATGTGATTATCTGATTTTATTTCACATGCTTTAATGAATTAATGATGTCAGTAGAATTATCATGAGATTATTTATGTGAGTATTGTTTATGACGTTAGTGTCAGTCTTTGATGAGTGTATTGGTGAAGAAGACGGGTTCGCATCACTCGCTTGCGAGCACCCTGCGAATCCAAGATTTCTTCTTCACAGTGTGAATTATATGCTGGATATATTATGTTGTTTACTTGATTTCAGGTTGCAGGTACATGACATCGACTCCACCTGGTTTCACAGGTTTGAGCATGTCAATCCAACGGTTAAGTTGAACGGGAGATAGTAGCTTGGTAACATGTGTCAGGTCTACACACTAGCCTTAGTGTGTCATCAGTCTTGATTATTGAGTCATGTTGTATCTTATTTGATGTTATGTAATGTTTTGAAAAGTGCTTGCTTATTAAATGGTTCTTTTAGAAAATTGCATTGGTTGAAAGAGATGTTTTTTTTTATATTGTATTAAAGTTATGCTTTTTGGTTATATTTAAAATTATTATAGAAATTAAACTTAAATTACTTAATTTATTAAATTTAAATCTCAAGGGATTAAATTTAATTATTAAATAATTGTAAGTAAGTTAATTAAAGTTAAATGATTTAATTTATTAAATTTAAATCTCAAGGGATTGAATTTAGTTATTAAATAATTGAAAGTAAATTAATTAAAGTTAAATTATTTATTTAATTAAATTTAAATCTCAAGGGATTGGATTTAATTATTAAATAATTTAATAATAATTAAGTAAGTATATTTGATTGTTAAATTAAATTAAATCAAAAGAGGATTTATAAGAAATTGAAATTTTACTTTAAAGTCAAAATTAGGGCCTTCCAAAAAGGGGAAATGAAATTAATATCTAAATTCAATTTCTTGCATTGAATGTGAATTAGGGTTGCATTAGGTTATTTTTGAATTTTGAGGAAATGATGTTTTATAAGATTAGGGCAGAAAAGTTTGGGGATTCTTCTTGCTTCTTTTTCTTCACAGGCATGAAATTTTTGGAGAGAGTTTGCATATGAAAGATTTTGGAAGTATTTTCTGTTGGGAGAATTAAATTGAAAGGAGAGAAAATTTTGTGAAGAAGGTGGAGCTATTGGATCAAAGCTAGCTGGAAATTCATTGCATTGTTGAAAAGGAATTGTGAAGATTTTAAGGGAAGCTCTGCATCAATAATCTTGGCTATTTCCTGTGGCTTCATATAACCAAGTTTTCTTTTATTTCTTTGATTTATTGTTCCTAGTTTAATCTATTTTCTAAATGATAAGAAATTGCAAATGGGTGATTTATTTGAAACCCTAGGTTGAACTTCAACATTTTGGTATTCAGATTTGTCTTTCAAAACACAAACCCTTTTAGAAAATTCTGTTGAAAAAATTCAAAAACAATGTATTGCTTTTCCTTTGTTTAAATTATTTGAAACATGGAAGAAGGGCTTCTTCTGGTATTTAGATTTTAAATCTCTTGAACATGAGATGTCTATTGTTGTCAAATTTTATTACTGGTTTTAAATTTATTTCTTTAATTTCACCAGTAAAATTAATTCTGGAAAAAAAAAACATATATATGTAAATATACATTACATATATCATATTTTAAATATGATATATATATAACCTATATTTACATATATATATAATTTTTTTGATTTTATGGTTTTGTTAAATATTGTAAAATGACGCCGTACGACGATTGTTCGAAATTTGTACTACATACGAAACTGGGTCTTGAAATTTTTTGTTTAAATTTTTTTATATGTGTGGGGGGGGTTCGGCCCCCCACTGTCCTTATGTTGGGTACGCAGTACCCACTGGGTAGTGCGCCCACCACATGGGGGGGATGCACTATCTTGTGGGGACTGCGGCCCCCTTAATGTTGCCGGCTGCTGTACTTAGAGTACAGTCGGTGCAGGCTTTGGTCTGCGGTCTGCAGACAGTGTTGACAGGTACTGGCGATACCGTCCGGTCCTGCATAGTTTTATTTTATTTATTTTTATTTAAATTTTTTGATTTTTTTTTTATTTACTTCCTTTTAATTTTCGGTTATTTTAAATTCGTTTTAATTTTTATTTCTTTTCTTTATTTTGTTTTTTTCTATATATAACATTTAAGTTATATATATATTATATGTATTTTTTTTAATATTATATATAAATATATATAATATTTAATATATATATTATGTATGTAATTAATATTATATACTAATATATTTAACTGTATTTAAAGTTTTCTTTGTATAGTTGATTTGTTGGATTAAAATGGGAATATGGGTTTTGTTTTTTTTAATAGTGAATATTAATATTTAATATAAGGTGTTTTCTCTTGTAAATGTTCATATTTAATACCTTGTTAAACATAAGAATATGCAACGACTTGGACAAGTAATGTTAGTTGAATTTAGTATTGCACATGATTAGATTAAGTTGCGGAAATTATTTATTTAATGGAAATTTATTGCTCAATGTAAATTCTAGAATGATAATTGTTCTAATTCCTATGAGAAGCATTAGTTACTAACATGGTTCTAGGATAACCAAATATAGTATTTTTCATTGCCAATGCGTGATTATATTGATTTCTCTTTTAATGATTACTTTGAGATTGGGTGTTGAGTTTTAGATTGTAAAGTCTTCCAATGAATGTGGGTCATTCCCTTGTTAAATTATTGTTTGATTTTCCCTTGGGTAGTGTTACAAGTGTTTAGTTTCCTCCTAGTGTTGGAGTGGATTTCTATGTGGTTGTCTCCTAGGATAGGAGAAAGCATGTTGGTTCAGTTTTGTAACACTTGAGTAACCCTTGGAGTTAGATTGTGTAGTGTGTTATCCAATTAGAAGAGTGGCTTTTGTTAGGGGCCGAAGCCCAAAGAGGTAAACCGGGTAACCTTCAAAAGTATTTTCAATAAGTGATAATTAAAATAATGTACTTAGATGACTAGGATGTAGCTCACATTAACCAAGATAAATTAACCTCACTCACAGACACAAGGGTTTGTTTAGACTTGGGGTGAGTGAGAAGGCCTGGAATTGCAAGATCACTATCTTGTCCTTATGAGAGGTAGTTGATTCCGCTTGAGTGAGTATGAGTGCCGGGATTCGGTTGAGGCCACCAGGATTATCGGAGCCTATGAAGAATGCCCAGAGGATATCTCATGACAAACCTTGCGATGACACTCTGTCTAGGATAACACTGTGTTATGTTGTGCGTATGGTTTCTTTAGCACACTTGATTATAATATGTCTGGAAGCAATGTAACCATGATTAGAGTTAGACTTATATTGTGCATATGTGTGGTTGAGTCAGTTTGTATCAGTATGAGTCTACCTTTGGTTTGAGGTAGTAGGTTTCTCATCCATGTTACTTTGTTACTATCTCCTAGCATGGGGGGTGGGCCTTCGGGTACCACTAGGTTGGGTGGAATATGCACCAAAACCGTTGGGTCCCCCTTGATCTTCAGTACTTGGCGGCGAGACATCCAGATGGACAACTCGTAGTTCTTGCTTTTAATTCTTGTACTCTGTATCTCATATTGTAAAGATATTGATTTACCCCTCTTGTGTTATGAGGTGGACCTTGTAATGATCATACTTATGTATTTTGACTCATTCCAGGAATGAGGATTGTAATAGATATATGTGATAGATTTATGTAATGGATGCTTCATTTATATCTCGTATCTTTTTATGTTGTTGAATGTTTTTACTTGAGTTATTTACCTTCAATGTAATTTAGATGTTGTATGTTAATGGGGATTTATGTAATCTTAGTTATGTAACCCTAGGGGATGTTGTCAATTATAGTTGAACATGTGGGTTTAATTCACTTCTTTTAAAAAAAAAATTAGTACGCTTGTTTAGTGAATTGAAACTTCCTCTAGGGTTGCGTGGCGGGGCATTATAGATAAGGCCATTGCAAGAAAGGTGATTTTGACATCTGTTTTAAATAAAGAAATATCCAGAAAAAGAAAAATGTCAACACTTTCCACTGAATTTGGTTATAGTAAAACCACACTAATAAAATATGAGAAAAAAGGAAAGTTTTTAGATGATAGTTCTGAAGGCAATTGGGCAGTTATGTGTAGAGCTCCCCATTCTGACAGGATTGAAGATGTTGTTAGGAACTTGATCTCAAGTTTTTGGAATGATCAGACTCGTCCGTCATCAAATACTAGAGATGTTATGAGGTATAGGATTGGACCTGGTATTTATGAAGAACATATTAAACATTGGCTAGAAATAACACAACTTGAGATGTATATGAAATTTTGTAATATGTATCCTCATATAAAGATTGGGCAAACACTATTTGAAAGGTTAAAGCCATATTATGTGAAGATAAACAAGTTTTTTGAAACTTGTTGTTGTCGTTATCACATTGAATTTGATCTCTACTATTAGGTGTTTCGAAAGATGAGAGAAGAAAGATATGGTTTTCAAAAGGCACCTCCTAAATAGGTAAGTTTTTTCATAAAGGATCTATTATGTGATCATGAAAATGGACCTCAAATAAAATGCATAAAAGGACTCTGTGAAACATGTGGAAATTTTGCTAACTTTTCTTCAACAAATGAAAATGCCGACCTGAGTCAGATAGTAAATTGCAAGAGTTACAAGTATGTAAAGTTTCAAACAAATTTTGGGAAAGAATCCACAAGGTTAAACTATGTAGAAGAGGAGATACCTATTGGGAAATTTATGGAAGATTTTCAAAAATTGATACAACCATACATACAACATTCATTTTATGCTAAGTGGAAAGCGCATCAATTTCAAACATTAAGAGATACTTTCCCACTTGGAACAATTCTATCAGTAGTTGACTTTGCAGAAAATTACTCTTTTGTACATCAAAAAGAGATTCAATCAGAATATTACTTTTCAAAGAAAGTCACTATTATGGTTCATGTGTGTTATCGACATGCACAATTGGAATTGGATGGTGTTGAGAGTACAGATGAACAACAAGCCATCAAGAAAGAATATCACTTTTATATTAGTGATGATAAAGAGCATGACACACTTTTTGTACAACATTGTTTTACAAAATGTTTTTTTGAGAATTTGAGAAGTAGGGGTGTAAAATTTGAAAAACATTTTGTATGGTCAGATGGATGTGTGGCACAATTCAAATCATCATGACCATTTTATGCAATTTATAGATATCATAAAATTTACAACATACCACATGTTTGGAGTTTCTTTGAGAGTGGGCATGGAAAGGGTGAGCATGATGGTGCAGGAGCTTGCATCAAACGTGCTTTAAGAAAAAATCAAATGAGTTATTCAAAAGATCATATAGACAATGCACATTATGTTGTTGAATGGTGCAAGAAACACTTTACATCAAATGAGGTCGACACATCTTCAAGAACAAACCGAAACATTCCACATAGAGTGTTTTGGGAGATATCGGGTATGTATAATATCATTTAAAAAAAAAAATTATTTAAATTCAAAATTTACACACACACACACACACACACACACACACATATATATATACACATGTTCAAGTTCACATAAATTTTTTGTAATTACATTTATCTAGGTGTGGAGAGAAGATCGATGCATGGATGCAAGAGGGTAGAAAAAAAAAAATCTTTGCATTGTGTTATGAGTTCAGATAGTCACCCTGGATGGACATTATACACAAGGGATAACTCTTGTTTATACACTGAGTGCATTGTAGGAAACTCTCATGCATGCAAAAATGAAGAACTTGAATACGTTAGTAAATGGGATATGGTACCACTATTTGTTTCAGACATATATGATGAAAATGAGGATGAAAGATTTCAAGACATTCCTTTGGTTTCAATTGATTATAACCATATTTCAGGATTGGTTAGAAAAGGTATATGTGTAAGTTTTCAATAATTTAAATATTATATAAATTTAATGATATTTAACTTGTCTAGAGACAATTCTATTTTTTTTAGAATTTTATTGTGTAAATTTGGTGTACAGGATATGTTTTTGAAGTTATAGTAGAGCCTGAAAACATAGAAGGTGTTAGCTATTATTTACTATGTTGCACAAAAGAGAGGAATAAGCTAACACGACTTGAAACAAACAATGGAATGTTATTTCCCATAGGTGATTTTGAATTTAAAATTATATATATACATTGTGTACATGTGTACATTATCTTAAAAAAATTAAATATATATTGTACAAACCTTGAGCATGCAAATGTTGTACACATGCACATGTATTACCTCAAGTTCATGTTTATCGTGTAGGTTCTGTTGTTGTGCAAGGGATATATCTAAGACAAGTCAAAGTTGTTCAACATGGGATTCATTTTGTGGACTATCAAGTTGATAACAAGGTATATCAATATAGTCACCTTATAATTGCTACTGCTTTACATCTTCATGCAACTCCACATGCATGTAGACGAAAAAAATGGAGACTAGATAGTGATGACCATCAAAAAAATTTACATGTTATTCAAGAGCGGGTTGAACCAGAATGTTTGAGTTAGATTATATCCATGATTTTCAAGTTCACTTGTACATGTGCATACATGTTCAAGACGAGATCTTACAGTAACTTGTTTGAACTCTAGATTGTTTTAGTTACTTATAATATATGTTGATGACAAGTGTTTTAAATTTGGTTGGACACAAATTAGGGGTTGAAATCCATTGAGAACCTTAAATTGAGTAGATATTTCCAATTATATATTTGTTCCATGTAATTCAAGTAATTTTTATGTACATAATGTGTAAACCTTGTCATAAAAAAATCAATTGAAGAGTGATGGTGGGGGTAGAAGAAAATTTAGTGTTAGTTTCAATGATCCCCCAAATCTAGCATGTTTATTTATTTATATCTTCAATATAATGTTGTATTTATGTATATAGTTGTATATATTTAATCAAGATGGTTAATAAATTATAGTTAATTAATTTCTCTATTGAAATGTAACATGTTAAATATTATTTGCAAGTATATATATTTAAATAATTTTTTAATTTAAATTATGAACTTTATTGAATCATTGCATCATATTGGAGATTATTGTCAAGTCATAACATGGACACATGATTTCATCTTCCTATTTCCTATTATGTATATTCCTAGGACAAAACCCTATATTTATATAGATCAATTTGAGGCTTCTCTTGTGAAAAATATATATATATATATATATATATATATATATATATATATCTAGATATATATTAATAGGGAAGAGGGCTTTGATCATTTATAATAGCTTGCATGTTAGTGACGATAATAATAGGAATTTGAAACTCTTTAAGAAAGATACCAATTGTTTACCATATTTCTTATTCATGTTCACTAAATACTAGTTTTTTACCATATTTCTTATTCATGTTCCCTAAATACTAGTTTAAATGAATCAAGTGGTAATCAAACAAGTTATTTCATTGTGGATTTTGTTGTTATTTAATGTATAGATATGCAACATATCTAGTAATTTTAGAATTTTGTTACAAGTCAAAAAGATAATAGAGGTATAATTTGAATTGAATTTTCTTAATGTTTCAAAGAATAAAATTTATTTGTTTATTTGTTCTTACTTTCTATCAAGATTTCAATTTCATCATTTTTATCAAATTTTAAAACTAGAAGAACATGTCCTTGAAATTAATAAATTATAGGCTCAAGTAAATACACTCATTTATAAAATATCATTAGTTTACTTGAGCTTGGGAGTCATTTATTTTATAATTTTTGATTGCTTACTATAATTTATTCAACATGGGCATGCATGTGCAAAATATTTATTGTGATCAACATGAATGAACTTAATTATAAAGTAGAATTATTTACCTAAAATTCTACTCTAGAGAGATCAAATGAATATATCATATAAGGAAATGTAAGTTGTAAGAGATCATCAAATAAGCAAATGTATGTATATTGAATATAAGTGAATGTATACATATATCATGTATAAACATGTAAACATATGAATATTGATCAATGTATAAACATGTAACATGTTATAAGAAAAGTTCCAAATGTATGTATATCATAAAAGAAAATGTAAGTTAGAGATCATCGAATGTGGAATACTAAAGATCATCATATAAGATCATCATATATAGCAAATGTAAGTTAGGGATAATCAAATGTCAAATACTAGAAAGATCATCATATAAGCAAATACATCTAATATGCAGGGCCTAATATGAATGTCGACTCCTATTCAAATGACCATCTGAATGAGAAGGGTCCTTCTCTGATGGATGTGCTGAGCCCTGCAAATAAAATGGTGTACAAAATGTGTTAAATACATATAATTTATATTAAATATGTATCTAGATCTATGCATGTACATATTAATGTATATATAAAAATTTAAAACTCACATGTCCACTAGCATCAGATTCATCCATAGAGTCATGTCGATGTGCACGATCTGGAACAAGGCTAGGAGTGACATTAGGTATGTCCACCTACAAATATATAAATTTATATATATCAGTACATGAATATCTAGTTAAATTAAAACTAAAACTTTAAAATAATTAAAAAGGAATTGAAACATGCACATCATCCAATATCGGATGAGATCAGTCCTCTGAAACAGCCGCCTCCACTATATCAACTATACGGTCAAGCGACGAACCAATATTTGCATCCATCTGATCTATCTCATGTCATGCTAGAAATGATGTGTGGAGAGAACTATGTAGGTGAGATGGCATCGGTGATAACAAACCGAAACCAACCAAAATCTCAGTAAAACCCATAGTCTGTGTAGTTATCGAATGATCAGATGGTGGATCCTGACATGCACTAGTGCTGGGTTGAGAGTGATGGGATCCTGGAAGTGAACAACCTCCACATGCCAAACGATCTCTAACATGCTCTATACCGATCCCATAGTCTGATGCAATGAAAGCATATGCCTCCAAGAGTTCCTCAGCCAAACAATGCAGAGTCTTGCATGCCTTATCTCATGTAAGTGCCTCAAGCTCTGTGAGAGTAGGGATGCCTGTTGATGTGAAAGGATCCATGGTGGTCCACTATGCTGAAGATGGCATGGGTCAGGGATGTCTAGACATCAAATAATGACCTACACGATTAGTAGATATCCTAGTGGTGGCAGCTGCAATGTCACCTATAGTATCAATTGCTTCCTTTTGGGAAGCAACGACAACCTCATTTGCTATGGGGGCTAGAGCTGGGGTGAGAGCAGGAGACCTCTCACCAACCAATACCCTAAACACTGGGGTCAGTCTATCTGCTCAATGATAAGTGGGTCTATTAGCAATCCTACCATGCCCCTAACCAACATACAGTGGAATGTCTAGGTAGTTGACTTTGAGGCCCAAATGGAACTCATCATACAACTGCTGAACAAAATATAATGGATTCTGGTCATTGTTTGGGTATTGACCATGTGCTATGAGAAATCGTGGGTAGATCAATGAGGCCATATCATGATCAACACATCTAGTGACCTGGTATCCCCTAACCTTACGTGTACTTTGATAAAATGGAAAATAATTGGTTTTTATCATTTCTTTGGTCACACTATCCTGTATTTGTTTAAGGGGAACCTCACCATGTACTTCTTCCTGCATGCAGGAAAGAATAGCAGCTACTCTATCTGGAGAAAATGCACTTTTCCTCTCAAGTTCATCTCTTAGATTTTCAAGACTATGCATATTGACATGCATGGTTTAGAATATATCCCTCGGTTTGCATTTTTCACTAATGAGTCTTTCAATTTATTAATCTCATTAGTGGTATTTGCAAAAAAATATTCCAAAGGTGGAACATCTGCATTATCCATGTTATGTATGTATGTGTACCTAAAGAAACAATGAGACCTTAGTTTAAATAATATATCTAGATATAAGGAACAAAAATCTAAAACAGTTCTAATAATTCATCTACTCATCAATAATATTTCCATACCATTAACACAAAACATGTTCAACATCTATCATAGTTTTTAATAATCAAAACATTCACATTACTAGATTGCACAAAAAACATAATCTAAAACAATTATAAAATTTAAATTTACAAGTGTGCGTGTGCACTCTAGAATAGAATGTGTCATTAAAGAAAATTTAAAAAAAATCAATAAAGGTTGCATCTAATATTTATTTCCTACAACTAGTAATAAAGGGAAAACATTATTACTTAACATTGAAAATAAAAATGTTGAACGTGAAAGTGAAAATGTTGCAAAATGTTATGAAACACCTATTGAAAAGAGTAACATCATAGAAAAATAAGAATTCAGATTTAGAAATATTTTTGAATAATGTAGAAATGAACCCCATGATATTCAAATTATACTCCATGATCCAATTGTTGATAGTATTAATAAAATTGATAACACACATAAAAAAATGAAAGTCATTGTATCTCCAAGTTACTTAAGAAGAGAGAGGACCTTTCCAAATTAGAATACTAACCAAATTTTACAGGAGTGTGGTACAATTAAAATACCAGATTTATCTAAGGACTTATTAGATTTATTTTAATGTGTTAGATACAGTGATTGTAATTTTTGTAAAAATGTGTTTAAATGAGAAGCATTTACAATGTGGTGGGTTATCACAGTTTATATCATGTACCCATGATGGAAGAAAAATGATCTGGGAAATTAAATGTTTGAGAAAAAGAGATATGAGATAGTAAAATACAATTTGAAGAGTGGAGGTGAAGATTCTAGATGTGAGTTGGTCACAAGAGAAGCACTGGTAATTTTATTTCTGATTTTAAGAATATTTTTTATAAGTATGCAATACATAGCCACAATTCTTGATGGTTAGATCAACAAGTCAAGGTGTGCAAGGATTTTTCCTAATTGGAACTATTATAGATCTATAGTCAATTTTATATAAAATTACACGTTGCAGCCACAAAAAGAAGTTGAATTATATTAATATTACAATTCTATTCAGATAATCTATTATTATTTACATCACATATAGGCGTGCCCCTAATAGTAAAAATAAAATAGGAAGATAGTTAGGGAGCACAATTTTTACATGTTAGTGATGATCAATATCATTCATCATAGTATGTACAATATTGTTTTCAATAATTTTTTGAGTTATTACAAGAAAACATTGGTATTATAAAGGTTCAAAAAATCAATATTTGGTCAAATAATTATACTGATTAACTCAATTTAATCCTTGTGTATTCATATTGGTTTAGTAGAATACATGCAGAGAAGGTTAAGCCTTGTATTTGGATTTTTTTAAAAGGTGGGCTACCTTCTTCATGTGGATGAATTGTGTGAATAATGTCAATATGTGGTTCATTGTACGAAGTTTTCTCTTGATGAGGAATAAATAAAAACTTAGTAGAATAGTAACTAATATAATCTACAAAGTGCATAGTGTGATGTTTTGAAGTTTAATATATTGTAATAAGATTTAGTGGCATGATAGGAGGTGAAGGGATAGAGAGATTTGGAAATGCTAGAGGAATTTTATTGTTAAGTTGTACTATAGAAAGATCCACAAGATTAGGACCCTAGTTGGCAATCTTGTGATCCTCATAACTTATGTATTAATTCATTTATTGCTATTGAAGATATCTAGTTCTCTTTTTTTTTTTGATATTTGTAGCAAAATTTATTGATTATCTCTATGTTATGGTTCTATTTTTCTCTCTTTCAATGATTTTGATTATGTAAGAACAAAAAATGATTAGAATAAATTCATTAAGACTACTAATTTGGATAATTTCACATATGCTCCACATATGCTCAACATATGCTCCTATAGAAATGGCGACTTTATATATTTTGAAATGTGTTTACTCTATATAATGATGTATGAGTCATTTTATTTATCTTGGGGGTGTAGTGTATGAGAGTCTAGAATTGGATCCAAGATGGATATTTTGTGTGATGAGAAGTGCCTTAGATCCTATCATCACGTGAAGTCCAATAAAAGAATGTTCTTAGTTTAAACACTATTTTCTCTCTTTACAAAACTAAAATATATTGGGAATCATGAAAATAGTGGTGAGTACACTAGAATATCAATCAAGAGAGGCAAGTACATAAATCCCAAAATAGTAAGTATGCTCAAAATTTGACTCATAGAATATGATGTCATTATAGATTTCATTATCTAAAGTTTTCTCTTAATGAGGAATAAATTGAGAATAATTGGAATAGTTCCTAATTTAATGTACAAAGTATAGATAACTTGATGTTTTGAAGATAAATATCTTAAAATTTTAATTGAATTATTTTTTGTAGAGGATGTGGTGTTGGGTATTTTTCTTGTAACCATCTAGATATTAAGGAAATCTACCATAATGTCCCAGTCTAGGAATAATGTAGGCAATGGGGAAGTAGCCTATATACTTATACTAAGGGGGAGAAAAATTAGAGTAGATAGAATGACTTGGATAAAGCCTCCTCCTCTTCTTTGAGCCTTACTAAGTTTGGAAGTTTATTACCTAGAGATCTTAAATATAGGAACACAACTAATTTAGTATAAGAGATCTCTAATTTGGTAGTTAGTTCAAATGATGTGACTCTAGATATAAGCAAGCTACTCATCCCTATATATATATTGTTTTTATCACAATAATAATTTACCTAATATTTATATAGTATCATATAAAATCCTATACAAATACTATGTATTTAATAACACTCTCTAAGGATTTAATAGCTTTAAATATTACTAAATTTATGGATGATGGAATGAAACCTAATTCACTATAATATGACACTAACATATATATTTTTATAAATTCTTTCTAAATGAATAGAATGCCCAACCCTCAACTATCAAATTTATCTTGAATACATGAAACCTTAATGAATTGAATAAAATACTAACATTCAAATCAGTCTAATGCACTTGGATTTATCATTTAGATCTTACACTCTCAAATTCCCTTTTACCCCAATGATGCACCCTAATTGATAATCCATAATCAATTTAAATTCCCCACATATTATTTTAGAAATTTTTCTCATCCTAGCATGAACTACATAGTGTAGCATAATTTTATAGCACGTCTTAGATGCAAACTAATAAATAATTAATATAAAGAACAAAAAACACAAACTCGGATATTCCATGAATCCATAAAAAAACTTAAATAAAAATGGAGGTCCATAATACACAATTATAATAAAAGGTTTCTTATATGACCTTAATAAAGGACAAATCATCAAGATGTTAAGATTAATGTATCTATATGACCTTAATTTTTTTATAAAAATATAAAAGGCCAAATGTTTGACTCTAAAAGATAGGAAAAGTATTCAACTAGGTGTTGGGGTTTGTGGGAATATGAAATAATATACTAGGGAAAAATAAGGTTGAATCCTCTAGCTTTATATATTTTTATTTTTTGGAGAATGAAAAGATGATGTTAGTACATATGTATCAATAGGTAACTCTAAAAATTGATGATGTTAGAATCATATAAAGATGGCATTATCATGATTTTCACATTGTGAAATAAAAGATGGATAAAAATTTAGATGCATGGAATCAATTCTAGAACTCTAAAACACAATATTTTTTTTTACTAGTAGAGGATCAAGATAATAGGGGTTAGAAAAGGATGGTACTTAAGGATTAGAAAGACTAAATTCCCAATACTACAAGGATTAAATACAAATAATAAGATTGTGAAGTTGTTGGGGAATGATTGAAATGACATGATGGTTGAGAGATGAAAAAATTGGTGCAAAAATACTTAGACATTTGGATTAAAATGGATTGGGATTTTTAAGTTTAAAAGGGAGTGGTATGGTAGGATATAACCAAGTCTAAAATCCTAGAAAATATAACACTTGAATACAATAGAGCTAAGAGGGGTCAAATAATATGGAGACAAGAATGGTTTGAATGGAGGGTCAAGCCAAACACTCTAGAAATAGAAAATATTCTATGTCGCTAAGAAACACTAAGGATTCTTTTACTAGCATGACAACCACAAAAAAATTGAAGTCCAATAGAATCCATACTTAGATAAATTTAACAATGGTTGAAAGTGGATTATCAAGATTAGTTGAAAGATTGTACTTTGAGGATGAAGCCCAATAGACCAATGGAAAAATAAAAATGGAGATGGTAGAGATGAAATATTGGTATGCAAATCCATCAAAATAACAATATGGTAATTGATAGATATTCATGAAAATGACCAACACAACTTCACACATAGGATATTTTTTAATTTTTAGAAATTGAAGCATCTTGAGCTTGTAGGGGACATCACCGAGTAGATATTTGAAAAGAATTCATTAGAGGAAATTATAATGAAAATTCAATATCCATTCTACATCTTCCTTACTCAATCACCTTAAGTCTAGATTCCTTCATGAGATATTTGTAATAAGCCTCCTATAATCACATGTAGCTTTTTAATTTTAAGGTGAAAAGATGTATTTTAACTAGTATTTAAATATATATAAGGAATTAATTACTCATAAAATAATTAGTTTATTAGCATATGAATCATCCTTTGTTATCACGTCATCTACATAATATTGGTGTGATCAACCTAGATCAACTTGTGTTATGAGTTTAATTAATTTCTATTCTTTGGCCAACTTCATAGGCATATTTTATATGTCAAACTATTATAATATAGTGGTCCATTTTTCTCTTTTTTTTCTCTTGATTTATTCTACTAAGAAAGTCCTTTACTACTACATGTCAAAGACTACTAAAACTACTTTACTATTGAAAATGTAATTAAAAATTAATCAATACTCACACTAAAGCATAATCTTGCTTCAAATTTGGATAAT
The DNA here is from genome assembly GCA_007115665.2 of Sequoiadendron giganteum. Lineage (NCBI taxonomy): Eukaryota > Viridiplantae > Streptophyta > Pinopsida > Cupressales > Cupressaceae > Sequoiadendron > Sequoiadendron giganteum. The sequence continues at coordinate 879,307,675 of CM021100.1, read as the reverse complement.
TTATCTTTGCATCTTTGAATGATACACTCATGAAGGCTACATGCCTTTCATTTCCTAGGTTTCTCATTTGAGTAAGAATGGTTGTACAATGTGGTCAAATGAAAATGAGTATATGTAGAATAGTTTAGAATAGTTTGGACTTGCAACCAATATAGGGGATTCAAAAAATGATTTCTTGATTTATTAAAATGCCTTAGCTTACATTTTCCACTCTATTTTTGCATATTTCATCATCTTGGCATTTAGTGGCTTCATCATCTCTACAAGACCTATTTTGAATTTCTTTATAAAGTTAATCTTACCAAACCAATAATTCAATTCATTATTTCTTGTTGAAGGTTGTGAGAAGATCTTATTTATGCTTGAATACAAAAATGGATTGTATACCTTCCTTGTTTAACTATCTTTTCCTTCTTTGTCCATTGGAATTGCATATACAAAAATGGATTGAATACAAAAAAGAATTGAATACAAAAATGGATTGTATACTCAACTATTCATATTCTTCTAAGTTCTAGCTAATAGATTTGTTGAAAATGCTTTAGAAACTGTCAAACAAATGGAATTCATGACATGAATTTTGCACCAAAATGAGCTATGGAATAGTCCAACCAACATGAGAGGATGTGTTGGAGGGTTATAGAGGTTGCTTCTTTACCGGTTCGCTCAAAGGTGAAGTTTTTGTGCTTACTTTTTCTTCGCCGGTTCGCCGCACGCACCCTATTTTCCGTCCACCTCTATCACTGTTCGGTGCTTGGTGAAAATGATAGGGTTTTTGTTTCTTTAATCTCTATTAAGGCGGTTCGGCCGAACCCTAGTTCACCCAAACCCCTTTATTTTATTATTTTCGCACATAAGTCAATAGGGTTCGACCAAACACAAGGTTCGGTCAAACCCTGGGGTTCGACCAAACCAACATAAAGGTTTGGGTGAACACTTTGGTTTGGCTGAACCCCTTTACTTTGTGTAGAGGGAAAAATTGACTTTTCCCTTCCTCCATAAAAGTGTTCACCACTTATGTGGGTTCACCCATGTGGTTAATCTAGGCATCTAATCTTTCAACTTTGTTGAGGTGTGAAGACGTTCCACAATATTCATATTATGATGAATGCTCACCTTTCCAACTTGGGAATCAAGGGGGACTCTAGCAAAAATATTCTTTTGCTGATGGGGAAGGCTCAAGCCTACTGCTCCCACCGAGACCCTATCCTATCAACTTGCAATCTCATGATTTCTCTTGGGAATAGTAGATCCTCCCACCTGTTTCGAAGTGACAACAAAGTTCTAGGTGTGCTAGCTAACCTTGGTGCTTTTACCTGGGTATGTGTAGGATCATCATGGAAAAAACAAGCCCTTAAGTGGCAAAAAATTAAGAAAAATTACAGTTAGGCAACTTGACATAAAAAATTGAATAAGTTATCTATATTATTTTAAAAATATGTAAGAATAGAATTTGCAGAAAATTTAATGTAGGTTTCTAAACTAATAGGTTTATTTACAAAAAAATAAAATCTATTTGGTGAAAATTTGAAACTTCAATACAGTGGTACTTAAATTTTAGGGAAAAAATAAGAAGTAGGTGTCTATTTGACCACCCTAACCACATTAAAATGATAATATTTTTTTATAATATTTTAGATATAAGTAGAGGACTCATGTCCTGATGTGATGCATATATTTTTGTAATTTTTTTCCAAGTAAATAGTTAATTATAATTTTTTTATGACAAATTTTAAAAAACATAAAGACTCATTTGTCTGACCACCTTAACTTGGTCAAAGATTCATGAAATTCAGTTTTTTATTTTTTAATCTTATATTATGCGAAGCATAAAATGTGACACATGTTTTGGATTCAAAAAATATGATAGCGTTTGAAAACTATAGATGTTTTTCAATCAGCCTAAAAATCAGGACTTTAGTCGTAATTCAATAGAAAATGAATAATAATTATGTATTAAATTCAAAGTAAAGCATAATTTATATTGGTGGAAATATAAGAATCTCCTTTAAAAACCCTTTTCGTTTCATCAATTTTGGGTTAAAAAAATATCATCAGCCACATACCCATCATATTGCCACTTTTTGGCCCATCATGATCTTGCACATACCCACCTCTAATTTAATTATCTGGGACAGTTTCTCACATATCCTTGAGAATTTTGGTGAATTAATTCAAAAATATGTTGAAGTACTAAAAAGAAGAGATAGATTTGGATTTATTGTCAACCCCTTTCGTTATTTGCCAAAATTTACCAAATTATGGTAACTTAACTTCTCTAAGAAGTCTTTTTACAAGCCAAAAATGTTTGACTCTAGTTCTATTTTTGTCATTTCTACAAAATTGTTTATATTGTTTGGTTATCTACAAATTTCTCCATGGGTGGTGATTTGTTACAAGATGAACCCACTAGTTGTGAGTTGTGGAGATAGGATAAGGAGGTGTGGCCTATTATCCAATGTGGTAAGTTGGCCTCATTCATGTACACGAAGGGGCATGAACCCAAGTTATTTGTGGAGTTCACTAACTGCTAGAAGGATGGCACCATCACCATTGATGGGTGCTCCTTCACTGTGAATGTGGAGTTGATCGCGGTGGTGACAAGGATTTCGTTGGATGTTTCCTACATCCTTCACAAGCCTAAAGGGCACTACCAAAAAGATATGGAGATATTTTTGAATGATGGGGAAAAGGTTAACAAACTTCAAAGTGGATAAAACAAGGCCAACCTCCATATGGTATGGAGAAATTTTTTTGAGGTGTTGATGAGGTACATTATGCTTGAGGACCGTTTCTATCATTTTCATTCCCATCCTTTTCCTATGGTCAACCATTTTCACTATAATTGTAAAATGAATTTTTCTTTCTAGATTTTCTCTATTCTTGAATATTTTATTAAGAATGTCTAAGGAAAGGGAAAAAATCTCCCCATCCACCAAGGTTTAATCCTATGCCTTTTCCAACACTAGGTTGCTTTGTTACCCTCCTTGGGAACAATCAAATGTAACACTTTCGTCATTTGTAATCCCACCGACCCCCTTGAGGGCCCCATTCCAATTATCACCTTGGATGAAACCTCACCCACAACTTGCCACTCTACATGGGCCTAGGGAAAAATCCCTACTAATGATGAAACCCCTCCCGATCCCATCAAAAGTGTGTCCTTCCCCGCGATTAACCCTATTTCCACCTCTAGTATTGGTAACTCAGTTAACGCGGATGATGATTCTTGGAACACTACCCTTGTAAATTCTCCTATGCACTCCCCTATTCATGATGAGGTGTTTGATGTCCCCAATACCCATCCTAGATTTAACCGTCTTAGTCTGGAGAATTCTCCTAATCTTTAAATCAATCTGGATGGGATATCTGTTGATCCCAATGTGGGTAATGTTAATTGTGCTTCTTGTGATCCCCTTCGGGATAGGATAAATGAGATTTTAGTGATTTTCAACGTCCATAATGATATCCTCAAGTGGTTTTTGGGTAAGCTTATTATTGCAAAATAAAAAATCTAGGTGCTAGAAAATAAGGTGCTTGACTAGTAGGCTCCATGGTTGGGTGAGGTTTAGGATAGAGGGCATTGGGATATTTTTTCCTCCCTTGCTAATTTGTTTGATCATTGGGATAATTGGGACAAGGTGGTGGATGATCTTAGGGCACTTGTGGGCATGAAGGAGGACAAATTGAAATTGAAGAAGGATATTGCTAATATTTGAACATTGACTAGGAAAAAACCATGTAGTGTCTCTAAAAAATTACTAATTACAACAAGGAGAATGTGAATAATATTTCTCTAACCATCCAGGATTTTCAATAAGAAATTAGGAATAGTTATAGTAAAAGGGTGGCAAAGGATGATCTTGATAATAGACATGAGTAGAAAAAAGGCAAGGTGGGGGACAATGTAGTTCAAGATACTACTATGGAACCTAAGCTATCACGAAGGGACCCCTATCATTTAAGGAGAATCTCCACTTCCTATCCAATGAGTGGCATGAAATTAGTGGTCTCAAGATTTGGGAGACTAGTGATTGCTTCGTTCCTCTACTAGTTTTTCTTTGTTTTTGCTAGTCGATTAGTGTTGTTTCTATAGTTTTCTTTTTTTGGTTATTTCACTTCTCGTGAGACCCTCGTTTTTCCTCAATGATGATTTTGTTACAAGGTTTGGGCCCTTCCCATCTTCATCTAATAATTTTAAAAAAAAAAAATTATGTTTATGTTGTCATACATAAATTTTTTATTGAAAGGATAAAATTATAACTTTTAAAATATAGATTTTTAACATCAATATCTAGTGCATGGATATTTTTTCATAATTTTTTGTTGCATAGTTTCTTAATTAATTTTTGAGGTCAAAGTAATTATGATCTAGACATAGGTGTATGTCATCATGCATAACTTATTTTGTATGTATTCAAATTAATTTTTTTTACTGAAACAAGAACATCAATACCTAATGCACACATGTTTGTTAGAAATTTTTTCTGTAGTTTTCCATTTTTACCTAATGGAAAGCTTATAATAAGAGATACATGCCTAAAAATTATGGTTTCTAAATGATATTATTTTATCCCTCAAAAAGTAAAGATTTTTCTTATTAGCATTTTGATAGGTGCGAAGGTGACTCCATTGTGGGTATTATTTAAGACTAGAGGGGTTTTACCAAGGGAATTTGATCTAAGGAGGTCTTATCTAAACCTATTTAATTAAAACCGTTTAGATGGAACCCCTCAATGATTAAATCATTATTTTTTCAAAAAATATGTGATTTTGGGAAAAAACCAAGATGTCCCAATGATGCAAACACAATTTCAACCTCTGCAATAACACCCCTCTCCAGCACAAACTACATAACCAATGATAAATCAAGTTGAAAATTTATTTTTTCAATTGGTAATGATTTAAATTTACATCAAATTGAAGAAATAAAATTCAATTACAGGTATACTTTTCTATCTCTTTTCACAACTAACTTCAAATTTTGAATTCCATTTACTAAATTCTTTATTTCCAATACACATTTACAAATATAAAGTTTGCATACATTAAATTCTATAATTTATTTCAATCTACTGACTTCAATTCTTGTAGTGGCATAAATATTCAATCTAAATACACCTTTACTTGATTAACTCTGCACATTACATTCCCATTTCAATTTCAAACACTTTTTTTGCCTGTCTTTAACTTGTATTTTCTGCCTTTCCCCTATGCCACTCCAAATTATTTTCTGGTGTTGTTTCCCCTCTATCATGCCTTTTTTAATCATTTCCCTTGTCACTATAGATAAATTCCTACCTCTTTATCATTGAAAATTTAATTTCTACCACTCCTTAGCTCACACGACCCTCTCCTTACCTCCTCTATCTACCACACTTTCCTACTATTTATAACCTAGGATTCCATTAAACTATAGCAGCCCCACTTAGTTCGAATACAATCTAGTGAATTTTAATGTAACATATCTATGTCTTTTCTTGCACCTCTATTAACCAACTCATTTCTACACCCCCTCTCTACTACGCTACCCTCTAGTATATTTCCCTTGCAGCCCCCTATTGCCCCTTCACCTTCATCCACCTATCAAACTCTATTCCAAGTCTTTTGGTATTCTTGCATTTTAAATTAAAAAAATTCTCTTATGATGTAATCGATTGTGTCTTCTTCAAGTTGCACAATTTTTAAACTGTCACTTTCACCTTTCATAGTCACCTAATTCATCATTAGAATGAGGTTGAACATGGAGAGAATGGACTCATCGAAGCTTAAAATAGAGAATTCAAACACATCCAAGACAAGACAAAATTGAGAAAATTAAACCAACAATATTTTTGGTTGGTATTGATCACTAGTTCACCTGGGTGCTCCTATATCACCCAAGTTTATGACCCATTATTGTGTGATGAACCTATAATTATTTAGTACTTTAATGATTTTTAGTATATAAGTATGTGTGTGTGTGTATTATAATATGTATAAGGGTAAACAATTTATGGCTTGGGTTAGCTTCATTTTTATTGATAAGGAAGTTTAAATCTATGATATTTCTTTCTTCATTAATAGTAAGGCCAACTAAAGCTATATTTTAGGAGTTATATGCTTTCCATTTATTATAGTTATTGATAAATAATATAATAATGAAATATAGTGGATTTATATTTAAAAAATAGTCCTTTCTCTCATCAATTCCATGAAGATTGAGTAATCACCTCAATTATGATTTTTTTTTTGGTACTTTTCAAGGATAAATTTATGCATCAAGGAGAAAGTATTAAGAAAATATGCAATAAGAGGAGGATATATATCCAACTATTTGCAACTTGAGGAGGAAGAAATATATTTATTTATTTATTTATTTTTGTAAGTATTAGCAATCGGTGTTGTCATTGATGTCAACAAGCCAAGCTTGTTTTGTCACTAGTTTCAACTATATGAGAAGAATATTGTTGCAAGAGGATGTGCAACTAGTATTGAGTTTGTACTATCATTGATGAGGTTTTTGATGATGCTTTGATTAGCTGCATTATGTTGTCACTAGTAAGCTATTAGTGTAAACCTCCAATATTGATTTGATAAAATTTTGTTTATGAATGTATGGTTGATAAAGTGATCAAGGTGATGAGGATGTGTTTCTAGTGCTTGGTTTCCAAGCGCTTTTGAGTAAATTTGATAAAAAGAGGAAACAATGAGTTTCACTATGTTCTAGGTTAAATAGTAGTGTTATAGTGTTGCTCCACATTTCTTTTAGGTTGAAAATATTCCTATGCATTTTGGATATATTAATCAGAGGTGTTCAAAAGTGTTGAATACAAAATTTGGTATGCTAGATCACTGTGCAGAGAAAGTTGTGTTCACTAGTGTGTGAATTATGTATTGTAGAGGTGTGTGGGAGAAATTTTTTTGTACTTTTTTACTCCATAGTTTGGTTTTAGGTCTTGTAGATTTGAAGGCATGCTGATACTGTTGGTATCTTTCTTCAATTAAAGTTGTTCAAGGTTTGGTGCTTCATAATTTAGTTTCTTAAGTTACATTGTATGATAGAGTTGTTTAGGTGCACTAGGTATGTACATTCTTCAGGTGAAAATTGTTGCAAAGTAGTTTGTTGAATTTCAGGGTGTTTTTGGAATATTCTAGATTATATTCAAGTGAGATTTTTTTTCCATTGGTTGTTTTTGGATTAAAGGAAGCATGTACTTAAAAGTTTAATGGGTTTTGCATGTGTAACGACTGACCTTGGGTGTTTAAAATAGTGAAATTTATGAAAGCATGACATGGCATGCAAGAGTGGATTTAAGTCTTAGCTAAGGTGTGTTGTGGTCTACCTACAATCCTTTCCACTATGGGAATGTTTTGGTGCTAACCTAATTTGAATTTGCATTGTTGAGGTGGATAGCTAACATTGGATAATGGTTTAAAGGTTGAAGATGATATCAATATGAGTTGAGTTTTTGAGGGATGCAAAGATAAATAAGTATGATGCAAATTATGTTTAATTCATAAGATAATTGAGGGGGGATGAATCAATTGTACCTTAAAACTTCAAAACCCTTATACACATTCAGATCCACATTCATTCAATAAGCCCTTAAATATGTTATGATGATTTAGCATGAAAATAAAATAAAAAAGACTAAAAAAAATCAACACCATATATAAGAGAATACCAGATTTATGTGGAAATCCTAAGATAGGAGAAAACTTGATGAGGTTTATCTCACATTAGAAGTAATAGAAACATCTATTACAAGGGATCACTATGGGAGGGATCATTGCCTAGAAAAATTAAGGCTCATTTCCAAAATAGAAAAGAAGATAGAGAAGAAATGTTATACATAGAAAACTATCTCAATATAATAGAGAATCCACCACAATGTTGCCAAAACCTCATAGTCTAATTGAAGAATTGTAGACACCTTCTAGTCACTGGATCTAGTAATCTAACACATGAAAGCTCGCAATGTACTTCTCAAATTTTTACTTTAACACTCTACAATTTGCATCATTTGTATCTCTCTTATCTATCACTTCATCCTTCAACAATTCAACTCTTATAATTTATATCATCTTTAACCTTGAAACTTTCTCCAAGGTCAGCTATGCACCTCAACCATGTAAATTCAAATTAGGTTGGAACCGAAAAAATTCCCACAGTGGAAAGGAATGAAACTAGGCCACAAAAATCCTTAGCTAGGACATAAATCCATCCTTACATGCCACACCATGCTTCCACAAACAACTAAGCACTTTTAAAAGAAGTGTAAACACCAAGGTTAGACATTACCCATGTAAACACCATTATGATTTTAAGTATGTGCTTCCTTTTATCTATCCATAGCTCATGGACAACAAATGCCACCTGAAAACACTCTGGAATATTCCATAAACACCCTAAACTAAAAAAACCTCCTTCACAACAAATTTCACTTGATGAATGTACACAACCAGTACATCCAAACAAATTTGACATACAGTGTAACTCAAGAAACATATTTCCTTAGCTCCAAATATTGAATGAATTCAACTAAATAAATATACCAACACTATCAAAACTTATTCAAATCCACAATAACTAAAACATAAGTGTGAAGAAATATGGAGCAAAAAAAATTCTCCCAGAAACCTCTACAATACACAAATCACACTCTAATGAGGAAAATTTCTTTTGTACAGCGATCCGACACACCAAATTCTAGATACAAAATATTTGAACATCTCTAATAAACATATTCAAAGAAAATAAGTATATATTAGACCTAGAATAAATGTAGAGCAAAAAAAGAACACATCCCTACAACCTAAAACATCACTACAACACATTGTTACTTCTTTTTATCAAATTTTATCGAACACACTTGGAAGCCAAGCACTAGAGACACATCCTCATCATATTTAGTACATACTCAACACTATTTAACCAATTGCAACATAGAAACTCAACCATAGATCTCATAAGCTTATCACATCAACAGTAGATGTTGACACTAGTAGCTTTACTAATGAAAACATAATGTAACTAATCAAAGCATGGATAAAATCAGCTGATGTCAGAATAATCTCCCCCAATAATGATATTCTTCCTTCTTATATAATTCACACCAATGACAACACAAGCTTGTTGACATCAATGAAAATACCAATTTTCTCATACTTGCAAGAATCTCCCTCTTTGTCATTGATGACAACGCATGTTGTGAAAAAACATCAAAGACACAAAAAAATTGAATATCAACAAATCTTCACATTACTTCTCCCCCTTTTTCAATTAGCTTAAATTACTTACTCTCCATGAATAAATTATCTTTTTCACATCACTCTCTCTCCCCCTTTGACATCAATGGCAAGGGACAACATAATTGTATCATTTATTATCCCCTTTAACATCAATCACCTTTCTCATAACTATTCTGCAACAATATTTCCTTTACTAATATGTATACTCCTCCTTAGGAGCACACACCAAACTACACCAAATTAGCTACCATTGCTCAAGACAAAACACACCCTTATTATTGCAATAACCAACAATGTTGCTACCTACTCCCCCTAAGAGGTAGCCACCAACATCAGTGCAAAATAAGGAATGAATCTTGAGATGCACTAGATTGATGCATCTCCTTGTGCATCTAAATTGAAGAAGGGGGGGAAATAACCCCCAACCTCTCATAGAGATACTAAAAAATATCCTTAGGAATAGCCTTAATGAATATATCAGCAATCAGATCCTTTGTAGGCACACATTCAACTTCTTTCTCCATAACCTTATCTCTTAGAAAGTGTAATGGTGTGAATTTGCATCCCTTCCAAATTCCCCATTTACACCTCTTACCTTAGAAAAATCAAACCTGATGATGCTATTTCATGTCCTCCATCAGCTCTCCATCCATTTGGCAGTTGTCTATAGTGATGGTGGGGGAATTTATATCAAGAAAATGATTGTGGTGCACAGACGTCTGCATGATGTTCTTTCATCCTAACAAGATTCCCACCTCTAGAATCTATAGGGGCATTAAAATTATCCATTGGTGTCAAAGTGTAACATCTTTGATCACTTGATTGACCTTGAATGACTCCTTTGGCCTCCCTTTCATCTTAAAAACAATATCTTATTCATTCAATTCATCTTATTCACAGTCCTTGAAACTTCACTAGATCTTCTTCACAATTCTTCATACCTCACTTCATTAACAACACTTGTACCACCATTGGTGCTACAACTTGGTGTCTTGCAAGACTGATTTCTTCATTGTTGTGTCAATATTGACTTTCCTAAGCTTGTGAGATATTTCTTTCTCTCATTTTCCTTGAGTACATGTGATTTAAGGTGATATCTCTCTATCTCTCACTTTGCTTAGCATTATCATTTACCTACTAAAAGGTAGAGTTTTTGTGATTTCATACTTGGCGGATAGAATAACAATATTCACACTATCTCATTCAAAGAAAACCTTAGATATCTCAATCTAAAGTATGCAAATGAGAAATAGATCTTGTAATAGGGTTGTCCTTGTGTCTGGTTATAAAATAAAGAGGGGTTCACCACAAAGATAGGGCTAGGAAATACTAATGAAATGCATGACCTAATGGGTATGTGCAGGACCATCATGGAAAAAATAGGCCCTTAAGTGGCGATGAAAATTCAGAAAATTAGAGTTAGGGAACTTGATGTAAATATTTTAATAAGTTATCTATATTATTTCAAAAATATGTAAGAAAAGAATTTTTAGAAAATTGAATGTAGTTTCTAAACTACTAGGTTTATTTTTTATTTTTAAATCTATTTGGTTAAAATTTGAAATTTCAATGTAGTAGTACTTAAATTTCAGAGAAAAATAAAGAAATAGGTGTTTGTCTGACCACCTTAACAACAATAAAATGATAATATTTTTTTATAAGATTTTAGATATAAGTATCTAGGAATGATGTCCTGATGTGATGCATATTTTTGTATTTTTTTTCCAAATGAATATTTAATTATGAATTTTTTATTACAACTTTTAAAAAATATAAAAAATCGTATTTTTGACCACCTTAACTTGGTAAAAACTTTATGAAATTCATTTTTTTTTTAAAATCCTATAGTATGCAAAGCGTAGAATGTGATACATGTTTTAGATTCAAAAAACTTGATACCGTTTGAAAGCTATAGATTTTTTTCAATCATCCTATCAATCAAGACTTTAGTCATAATTCAAACAGAAAATAAATAATTATTATTAATTAAATTCAAAGTAAAGCATAATTTATATTGGTGGAAACCTGAGAATCTTCTCTAAAAACCCCTTTTGTTTCATCAATTTTTGGTAAAAAAAAGGTCATCAGCCACATGGGCCATCATATCACTTACACATCACCAGTTTTTGGCCCATCATGATCTTGCACATACCCTAATGCTAAAACCTAATGTAATGCAATACTTCACTAAATGACTTAAAAGTGCATGTAAAACATAATAGAAAGCTGAGAGATGAAAACTGTGCCCCTAGAAACCTGAAGAAGATTGGATGGAGCTATGAAATGTTGAAAACACTAATTTTAATGTTGATTGGGACTCATACACCAAATTGGTTGATTTAGTCCCACATTAGGATTTGTAGGCAAGAACAAGTTTGTGGCACTATAGATTTTGGATCTGCAAAAATTTGGAAATTAACCTATATTGGGACTCATTCACCAAGAGTGGTGTATCAATCTAGTTAGGTTTTTCTGGAAATTCAAAGTCTAATTCTGCTCCTCACTATCTTCTCTTTCCTTTCCAATTAATTTTAGAATCTGAAACCATGATTTGCAACATGTAGGTGTCTTCCAATGATCTCTAATGCAAGGTAACAACTTTGACAACTTTCTCCAAACTTTCTATTCAATGTGTTTTGAAGCTAGACCTACAAATCACATGCTAAAAAGAGAGAAAAATATTGTTTTGTTAGTGGAAATGGGTTTTCCTTGGTCAAACCCCATTTTGGTAATCAATCCTTGAAATGAAATGAAATAGGAAAAGATAACGATGAATGAAAAATTGTAATGTTGCAACTCACCAAACCCTAACAATAAAGTGTTGCAAACATGTATGAAATGGCTCTAATGGATGTAGATCTTGACTCTTGATTGAATGTGATAGATATTGAATTGAAAGCTATCTTGAATCATGAAACCCTACATCACAATTTTTAGCTTAGAAACAAACATGATGCATGAAGACTTTGACATGATGCTTGATGCTTGAATAATGCTCTAAAACACTTGATAATCAGCCCTTGAAGACTCTTGAATGCTCTTGTAAGCACTTGGATTCTCTTGTGAACTCAAATTTTCTATAAGGATCACTTGATTGCTTGTTAGGATGAAAATGAGTGAAATAACTTTGTATTTATACATGTTTATGCTAAATTTCTCCAAATTACAACACTACAAACTAATATCAAATCTAGGAGGATAAAATATCACCAAGAATTTGAAGTAAATTTAATTTTGGTCCACATGGGACTCATATTCCAGAAGTGGCGTATGATTCCCATTAGGCATAACTATGGGAAACATTTTAAAAAATTCTTAGAAAGGTGTGAAATCCATATCAAGGCCCAAAACCTTAGGTTGGACTCATACACCCAAGGTGGTGTATGAGCCCCAAATCACCAAATCTTGGCCACACAATCTAAAAACACCTGAATTATGATTGGATGCTGATTTATATTGGGATTATCCTTAAAAATATGCATTAATTAAATCTCGTGGATTCAAAATAAGGCCAATTAGAGCATAAAGAAACCCAATTATTAATGAAAACCTTAGAAAAGTGTGAAAGTGTTTTACAACACTTTACAACACCTTAAATAAGGTATGATGAGGTTTATTTAGTTTACAAGGGACCAAGACCTAATGTGAGTGTGTTAAACAAATTACAACACTAAGTCAAGGCAACAATAAGCTCAATTTTATAAGGAGGGCCCAAACAAGTGTGAAAATGTCATAGATGACAGTTTTCAACACTACACCTACATAGCATATTGTTATTAGCCTTGGTTGTAATTCTTACTTTCAGTTCTTTCCTTTATCATATTTCTCCTATCAAATTTTTCTATATTGAGTAGGAAGTTGTGCTTTCCTCACCATCTTTTGTCATTTTGTGATACAATTAGTTAAAGTATTCTTCTTTTTGTTTTTCTATTTAGTAGTGTTTACTATCTGTGTTCACATCAAACCTTATCCGTTAAGCAGTTAGTAGGTTCTCTATAGTTTATTTTTGTGTTTCATACTTTCTATTCATACAGAGGCCAATGCTCCACTGAGATGCTAGTGCAGCACACTATCATTCATTTCTTGTGCTTCCATCCTCTTATTGAGAGTTGTTTGAGGTATAATTCAGGCTTTGGAAACTTGATCTCTTAACCCCTTGAAAATCTCATGTTAGTCTAAAGACATCGATACTGAGAGTGATATTCTTTCTCCTTCTTAAACACTTCACAATTTCCTAAACCTTTCATCTAGCTTGAGGTAGATTAGGGAAGCCTGTTGTTTGAGGCCCTCTCGTGACATTGGGTCTTGTGTAACACCCCTCTGTTTTTCTCTTTGTTTCAGATAGTGTCCTACGTTTCTTTGTTTTATTTCTCGTTACTCTTAGAATTTGATATACTTTGATATGTTTTTATTATTTGATCGCTATTTATAGAGTGATTTGGATTATATGTTGTGATGTGATGTTACTCTATTTAGATGTTTTCATTTGACATGCCTTTGATTAGCATACTGATTATTTGGAATAACATGGTTATTGCACATGAGTAGATTATATATTTTAGAATTGACATTTTTGTGATAGTGTATTGGTGAAGGGAATGTAATTGCATCACTCTCTTGTGAGTGCCCTACAATTCTAAAACTTCCTCTTCATGGTGTGTTTTATTATGATGTTTATATATATATGTTCTATTTATGCCTTGTTTATAGGTTTTCAGGTACATGACACTGACTCCACCTGGCTTCACAGGTTTGAGTGTGTCCATCACCCAATGGTAATGTTTATTGGGAGATAGTAGCTAGGATTCTTGTGTCAAGCCTTTACCCTAGTCTCAAGGTCTTGGGTCTAGTTGGTTTTACTTGTTAAAAGTTATTTATTTTTCTTGGAATTATTATGTTGAAAAGTTTGAAAAAGGGAATTTAATGGATTTAATTATTTAAGATGATTATTAAATTAATCTTATTTTAATGTTAGAAGTTTTGAATTAATTAATTAATTAATTTAATTTAATTGGTAAATAGTCTAATCTTAGGATTATATTATTTATTAATTAATTAAATTAGAGTAATTAAGCTAAATTTGAAATGGTAAATATTTTGAAATTATTTAATGTTTTTAATTTTAAATATTTGGAGGATTTTATGCAAATTGGTTGTTAAAGATATTGTTTGAGTTTTAACATGTGTTAGAAGAATTTATGAGGTTAGTGGGAAATTTATTCACGGGGATAAGATTTTGGATTTAACGGAAGAAGTAAGAAGCTTCTTCATGATAGAAGCACAAGGATGTTTTTGTGTGTTGGGAAATTGATTGAAAGGAGTCTTTTTGTGATTTTTATGTGTTTTGGAACTTTTTTGGAAGAATTTTTGTAGAAAGAAGTTTTGTGTTCTTGAATTTTTAGAAAAAGTGTTCTCAGGAATCGTTGCTATGTTCAAGAAATTGTATTATTTTGAAGGAAGCTATTGTTTATTAGGGAAAAGATACTTGCATTTTCGGAGGAGGCACTGCTTCAAATTTACAAATTCATAAGCATTGGACTATAGGTTCATTCTTTAATTTATTGTTTAGTTTATATTGAAAATATTCTTGTGTAGATCTTCTCTATAAAAGATTGTTTGTGCAAAATTTTAAGTTTTGAGCTTTGTTTTAAAAATTACTATTCTCGTATATGAGATCCTCTGTAGAATAATTCCTCTATAGATTGAAATTCTCTATGGAAACTATAGAAACAAATTTAATGGGGATTATTGGAAATTTAGATGAACCCAAAAGGAAACACTTAGGGATCTGAAAATAAAATTTTAGATGCAGAGGAATTTAGTTTTCTGTAGAAAAATTCTCCTGTAGGTTGAAATCTTCTCAAAAAATTCATGTGAAATTAATTGTACGAATTTTATTGTTCTTCTCTTTAAGATTCATTTTCTAGGTAGTTGTAAAAATAAACCTCTATGTTTGATTTGGAAATTTCACCTATAGAGAAAAGTTCTTTGTAATTTGGCTTTCTTCTTATAGAATGCATTTTGGGAAATTATTTCCCTAATTAAAAATATTGTTTTGAAATTTCATATATATAAATTATATATACATATATGTGCATATATATATATATATTTATATTTATATATACATACATAATACATATATACAAATATATATATATATATATATATATATATATATATATATATATATTTGTCTTTGTTTATTTTGGCAAAGCTTTTGTCATTCCCTTCAAATGTCGTACGATGAGTTTTTTTTTGTCGGAGGTCAATTTTTAAAAAAATTCTTTTGATTTAATATATATTGGTGGGGGGGGGTTTATTCCCTGACCGTACTCCACTCATGGAGGGAGCACTACTGATGGTAGCGCAACCCCCAAGATGTTTGGGTCGATCGGCTGTACTGTGTATAGTTCAACGCCCAATGTAATCCTCCCGCCTGTGATTAATGATTACGATTTTGGGTATTAAGTTTGGATTAAAATATATTATATATATTAAATATATGTTTAATATTTATATATATATATATATGTGTGTGTGTGTGTATAAATATATATATTATATATAGATATTAAATGTTTATTTATTTTGATTTTGGATATTAGTGTTGATTCTTTGAATATGTTTTGAAATATATTTAATGTATATATATTCTGGGTATATACATAATTATATAATTTTGTATATACTCAATGTGTATATATATTTAAATATATAATTAATAATTTTATTTAAAAATCGTGCATGCATATGTGCAAAAGTAGAGGAACTGATTGATTTATTCTTTCTGTGAAATTATTGTTCTTTTAAAAGTAATCGAGGAAATTGAATTACTGATAATATAGAATTTCCCTTCTCTAGTTGTGAAGAGGCTTTAATCTTATTTTAATTCATTTATTTATTTGGGCAATTATTTTTACTATGAATTCACTGTAGAGGGGAGATTAGATTTAATATATCCAAAGTAGTTTATTTCCTATATGATTGCCTTTGTATGTTATATCCTATGTTTACTTGTTTGGGGAAATTGGGTTAGAAGTTTTTAAGTCTTCCAGTCACAATATGGATTTGGGGGTTGGGAATTATTTTTATGTCAACCCAGATTGTTACCCTTGGATAGTGCATTACCTTTATCAGTGATTGCCCAGTTTCCATGAATGGAGAAGTGTTACCCTAATGTTTTGAGTGAGGTTGTTTGGTATTTTTTTACTAGCACTAGTCTACCTTGGGTAGTGGAATTGTTCCACGAGGTTATCTTAGGGGGGTGGCTTTCAACAAGAGCCAACACACAAAGTGGCGCTAGGATAACTTGTTGTGAGTTAGTTAGTCTAGTGGTAATGTAATTAATTTGTTAGGGGATTGGGTAGTATTCAACACTTAATTAATATTAATGTGCCTCGCTCATGGACCCTTATGCTAGTTTAGACTTGGGATGAGATGAGAAGGCCTGGAATGGCATGATCAATATCTTGTCTTCTTGAAATATATTCGATTCCACTTTGGATTGCATGTGGGTCTGAGAGTCATGAGAGGCTACCAAGATATCCTAAGATGGGGTCAAGGCCTAGGAATACTTACCAGGGTGTCCCATGCAACATTATGATGACACTCCTCCTAAGTCAATTGTTTGTTAGTTCTGTAATCTAAATAATTGTGTAACATTGGAAGCAATGTGACCTTTGTGATTGTAAGGTTCTAGTATTTAGTTAGTTTAGTATGTGTCAGCTTGTGTCTAGAGGTAGTAGGTTTGGTCTTGGATCCTTGTCACTATCTCCTAGCATGGGGGGTGGGCCTTCAGGTACTACTTGGTTGGGAGGAATGTGCAACCTACATCGTTAGGTCCCCCTTACTTCAGTTCGTGATGGAGTGGTCTTCCAATGGAGAGCTCGTGGATTCCAGCTTGTTTATTTCATGCTTTGGTTATTGTTTAGATGACTCTTGTATTTTATTACCCCTTAGTTGTATTCGAGGAGGTCTCATGTATTATGTAACACATTTTTATAGACTACCTCATTCTAGGAATGAGTGATGTAAACCTTATTTGATGATTTAATGTAATATTGGAATCTTGATTTATATCTTAGTTATTTGATGTAATTTCTATGTTTGGAATGTATGAAATTTTATTTCATAAGTAGTTAATCTTATGTTTGAATGTATTTACGTTTAATGTTATGGGTTTATATGTAACCTTAGTCTTGTAGCCTTAGAGGATGTTGGTGATAGATAGTGAATTTCCATGTTATAGTTGTACTTTAAAAAAAATAAAAGAAATGTGCGCATTCGTAGGTATCGCAACTTCCTCTACGTTACATGGTGGGGAATTACACATGGTATCAGAGCCTTGGTTTAAACACTAGGTGCTCTGGGATTATGATGAACCCATAAAGCTTTTAGTTGTGTAGGCTTCAAGTGTTTACCTTGTCTAATACCTTGATGTGCATGTGTAGGATCATGCCTCCTAGATGCAGATGAGGTAGAGGGTGAGGTTGTGGTCGTGTAGGCAATCATGGAGGGAGTCAACATGATTCCTCTCCTCATGTTCGACATGATTTAGATCTTGAGGAGCATCAGGCATCACATAATGCCTTAGGTGGCAGAGACTAGCAGGAGTATCCTCTAGGGATCGTGGGCATACAGTTGCAAAGGATATTAGAGGAGGCATTAGCTCACCTTGGGCAGCAACAGGGTGGTGATCAACGTAATCTTGGAGAGAGGGAAGTTCCAGTTCAGTCTGAGGCAGTAGCAACTACACATATGAGGGACTTTCTTAGAGCACATCCACCTACCTTTGATGAATCTTGGAGTGGTCTTGAGGTGGAGACCTGGCTGATTGACCTAGGTTAATGCCTTGCGATGCACCTCAGTGTGCGATTATGAATTTGAGGGGGTTTGTGTCCACCTAGTGAAGGTTAGAGGAGCAAAAGATATGGATCGACATTAATTATGTGTCATGGGACATGTTCCTTAAGAGAATCAAAGCTCGTTTTCTTTTAGATCATCGGCGTCAGTGTCAAGGTGATGATTGTCACATTCTGTGCTATTTGGTAATGTCAATAGAGAAGTATTCAGTGTCATTTATACGAGCTCAAATTGTTCAACGGCATCGAAGATGATGAGGGTATGTTTATCCATAATTTTTTTAGGGGATTAAACACCCAAATCAATGGAGGTGTGCAGGTTTTTGAACCCAAAATCATGGAGATGGTAGTGGAGAAGGTGAGGCCAGTTGAGGAGAACTTAGAGATGGCTATGGGAGGCCACACAAGAGTTTAGATTGGTAGTGGATCAGCTGGAGGGCCTAGTGTTTTTTAGTGGTCAGGCTTAGGGAGTTGGACCACCTAGGACTCAGTAGGTTCTGTCTCAGAGTGGACATCAACAGAGTGCACTAGGGAAATGTAAGGATTCCCAGTCTTATCAAGATGGTGATGATTCTCAACCTAGGAGGAATCAAGATTGGAGGCACAATAACCACAACCGTCAGGAGCAACCAACCCAAAGTTCATAGTCTATGGCTGATTGGGGTAGTGTACAATAGTCTAGTTCACCTCTAGGTGATAGTGGTTTTGGATGTAATACAAGGTGTTACTCTTGCGGCCACTAGGGCCACATTATGAGGCATTGTTTGCAAAGAAACACTACTAGTTTTGGTAAGGGTCCAGAAGTTTCTGAGCTGATGGTAGGTGATGCAGGCAGGTCATACCAAACATATACTGTAGTTGATAACCACCAAGTTGGGTATCATGGAGCATTTGTTGAGGCTTCTGGTAGTGGACGCGCAATACATGATACTCGTCCTCAGGGGTCAAGATATTGATCAGGTGAGGGTCCAGTGGGATCCTAGGGATGGTACTTCTGCTACCTAGGAGGATGTGACTAGGATGAGGGAGCTTTATCCCTATTTGTTTGCAGGCTTCCAAGAGTAAGCTTGACCCTAGGGGGGAGGACGTAACACCCCTCCATTTTTCTCTTTGTTTCAGACAGTGTCCTACCTTGCTTTACTTTTTTTTTGGTTACTCTTAGTATTTGATATAATTTGATACTTGTTTATTATTTTATCTCTATTTATAGAGTGATGTGGATTATATGTTGTGATGTGATGTTAATCTATTTAGATGTTATCATCTGACATGCACCTTTGATTAACATACTGATTATTTCCAATAACATGGTTATTGCACATGAGTAGATTATATATGTTAAATTTTTCAGTATCATCATAGTTTATTGGTGAAGGGGACAAAATTGCATCACTCACTTGTGAGCGCCCTATGATTTCATGATTTCCTCTTCACAGTATGTTCTATTACGATGTTTATATATACAAGTTCTATTTATGCCTTGTTTACAGGTTTGTAGGTACAGGAACCTGACTTCACCTGGCTTCACAGGTTTGAGCATGTCCATCATCCAATGATAATGTTGATTGGGAGATAGTAGCTAGGATTCTTGATTCAATCCTTTACCCTAGTCTCAGTGTGTCGGGTCTAGTCAGTTTCGCTTGTTAAAGGTTTTTTATTTTGCTTTCAATTATTATGTTGAAAAGTTTGAAAAAGGGAATTTAATGGATTTAATTATTTAAGATGATTATTAAATTAATCTTATTTTAATGTTAGAAGTTTTGAATTAATTAATTAATTAATTTAATTTAATTGGTAAATAGTCTAATCTTAGGATTATATTATTTATTATTAATTAAATTAGATTAATAAGTTAAATTTGAAATGGTAAATATTTTGAAATTATTTAATGTTTTTAATTTTAAATATCTTGAGGATTTTATGCAAATTGGTTGTTAAAGATATTTTTTGAGTTTTAACATGTGTTAGAAGAATTTATGAGGTTGTTGGGAAATTTATTCACGGGGAGAAGATTTTGGCTTTAACGGAAGAAGTGAGAAGCTTCTTCATGATAGAAGCACAAGGATATTTTTGTGTGTTGGGAAATTGATTGAAAGGAGTCTTTTTGTGATTTTATGTGTTCTGGAATTTTTTTGGAAGAATTTTGTAGAAAGAAGTTTTGTGTTCTTGAATTTTTAGAAAAAGTGTTCTCGGGAATCGTTGTTATGTTTGAGAAATTGTATTATTCTGAAGGAAGCTATTGTTTATTAGGGAAAAGATACTTGGATTTGTCGGAGGAGGCACTACTTCAAATTTACAAATTCATAGCATTGGACTATAGGTTCATTCTTTAATTTATTGTTTAGTTTATATTGAAAAGCTTCTTTTAGATCTTCTCTATAAAAGATTGTCTTGTGCAAAATTTTAAGTTTTGAGCTTTGTTTTAAAAATTACTATTCTCGTATATGAGATCCTCTGTAGAATAATTCCTCTATAGATTGAAATTCTCTATGGAAACTATAGAAACAAATTGTTAATGGGGATTATTGGAATTTAGATGAACCCAAAAGGAAACACTTAGGGATCTGAAAATAAAATTTTAGATGCAGAGGAATTTAGTTTTCTGTAGAAAAATTCTCCTGTAGGTTGAAATCTTCTCAAAAAATTCATGTGAAATTAATTGTACGAATTTTATTGTTCTTCTCTTTAAGATTCATTTTTAGGTAGTTGTAAAAATAAACCTCTATGTTTGATTTGGAAATTTCACCTGTAGAGAAAAGTTCTCTGTAATTTGGCTTTCTTCTTATAGAATGCATTTTGGGAAATTATTTCCCTAATTAAAAATATTGTTTTGAAATTTCATATATATAAATTATATATACATATATGTGCATATATATATATATATTTATATTTATATATACATACATAATACATATATACAAATATATATATATATATATATATATATATATATATATATATATATATATATTATCTTTGTTTATTTTGGCAAAGCTTCTAACATTCCCTTCAAACATCGTATGACGAGTTTTTATTTTACCAGAGATCTATTTTTTTTTAAATGTCTTTTGATTTAATATATATTGATGGGGGGTTTATGCCCCCACCATACTCCACTCATGGGGGGAGCGTTGCCAAAGGCAGCACAACCCCCAAGATGTTTGGGTCTGTTGGCTATACTAT
Organism: Sequoiadendron giganteum; assembly: GCA_007115665.2. Classification (NCBI taxonomy): domain Eukaryota; kingdom Viridiplantae; phylum Streptophyta; class Pinopsida; order Cupressales; family Cupressaceae; genus Sequoiadendron; species Sequoiadendron giganteum. Next base: position 879,286,391 of record CM021100.1, on the reverse strand, counting down.
GTAAAGTGTGGTGCCCAATGTAATCTGCCCATCCATGATTAATGATTGTGATTTTGGGTATTAAGTTTGGACTAATATATATATATATATATATATTATGTTTAATATCTATATATATATATTGTATATAGATATTAAATTTTTATTAATTTTGATTTTGGATATTAATGTGGATTCTTTGAATATGTTTGAAATATATTTAATGTATATATATTTTGGGTATATACATAATTATATATATAAATATATAGTTATGTATATATACAATGAGTATATATATTTAAATATATAATTAATAATTTTATTTAAAAATGGTCCATGCATATATGCACAAGTAGAGGAACTAGTTGATTTATTCTTTCTGTGAAATTATTGTTCTTTTAAAAGTAATTAAGGAAATTGAATTACTGATAATATAGAATTTCCCTTCTCTGGTTGTGAAGAGGCTTTAATCTTATTTTAATTTATTTATTTAGTTAGGAAATTATTTTTACTGTGAATGCTTTGTAGAGGGGAGATTGGATTTAATATATCCGAAAGTAGTTTATTTCCTGTATGATTGCCTTTGTGTGTTATTTCCTTTGTTTACTTATTTTGGGAAATTGGGTTAGAATTGTTTAAGTCTTCTAGTCGTAATATGGATTTGGGGGTTGGGAATTGTTTTTGTGTCAACCCAGATTGTTACCCTTGGATAGTGCATTGCCTTTATCAGTGATTACCCAGTTTCCATGAATGGGGCAGTGTTACCCTAATGTTTTCAGTGGGGTTGTTTGGTATTTTTGTAGTATCATAAGTTTTCCTTGGGTAGTGGAATTTTTCCATGAGGTTGTCTTAGGGGGGTGGATTTCAACGAGAGTTGACACAAAAAGTGGTGCAAGGATAACTCGTTGTGAGTTAGTTAATCCAGTGATAATGTAATTAATTTGTTAGGGGATTGGGTAGTATTCAAAACTTAATTAAGATTAATGTGCCTCGCTCATGGACCCTTGTGCTAGTTTAAACTTAGGATGAGATGAGAAGGCCTGGAATGGCATGATCCATATCTTGTCTTCTCAAAAGATATTTGATTTTGTTTTGCACTACATGTGGGGCCAAGAGTCGTGAGAGGCTACCAAGATATCCCAAGATGGGGGTCGGGGCCTAGGAAGACTCATGCAACATTGTCATGACACTCCTAAGTCAACTATTTGTTAGTTCTATGATCTAAATGATTGTGTAACACTAGAAGAAATGTGACCTTTGTTATTGTAAGGTTCTAGTATTTAGTTAGTTTAGTATGTGTCAGCCTGTGTCTAGAGGTAGTAGGTTTGGTCTTGGATCCTTATTACTATCTCCTAGCATGGGGGGTGGGCCTTCTAGTACCACTTGGTTAGGAGGAACCTACACCCTACACCGTTGGGTCCCCCTTACTTTAGTTCATGATGGAGAGGTCTTCCAGTGGAGATCTCATGGATTCTAGCTTGTTTATTTCATGCTTTGGTTATTGTTCAAATGGCTCTTGTATTTTATTACCTCTCGGTTGTATTCGAGGAGGTCTCATGTACTATGTAACACATTTGTATGGCCTACCTCATTCTAGGAATGAGTGATATGAACCTTATTTGATGATTTAATGTAATATTGGAATCTTGATGTATATCTTAGTTATGTGATGTAATTTCTATGTTTGAAATGTATGAACTTTTATTTCATAAGTAGTTAATCTTATGTTTGAATGTATTTATGTTTAATGCTATGGGTCTATATGTAACCTTAGTCTTGTAGCCTTATATAATGTTGGTGATAGATAGTGAATTTTCATGTTATAATTGTACTTTTAAATAAATAACTAAAATTGTGCACTTTCGTAGATATTGCAACTTCCTCTAGGGTTATGTGGCAGGGTGTTACATCTTTAGCAACCGGTCCCCATCCTCTACATTTTGGTGAACCCAACATGAAATTTTTTAGTTATGTTTCATAAGGTTGAATGAGTCTTATCTCATGGTCTAAGTGTGCGCATTGTAGGGAACCTAGCCTTAAGACCCAACCTATGTCCCCTAGCAACATAGCTAGAAGAACCCCTAAGTGTTGTGAATCAAAGCCCATAAAAGGTCAGTGTCTAATTGTTAAATGCTTGAGGGCTTCTAACAAAGTCTTGTGTAGTGTACATAGAAGAGGGTTTATTTCATGAATCTTCCCATCCCATCTATGTAGCTTATGAGTGGGTCTCCTGTTATGACCTTTACCTTGCAGTACTTTCCAATGAATGCTAATAGAGGACCCTCTCCTTTGTACATTCCCACTCATATCAATGGGAATACCATAAGTGGTGTTCTCGTTGACCCTACATGTTAGGTTAATTTATCATAGAGGAGATCATGTTAATAAAATTATTAACTAAGAATGTGTATCATGAGTCTAAAATAATTATACATACATATAATGAGCTTTTCATTCCTCCCATTAGTTCTATCACCCTTTTAGTATTGGCTAGGCCTAGGACTATGAATTCCCTTTTCAACACTATCCTAGAGTTTGACTTGTTCATAGTGAATCTAGGCATTCCTTGGCTAGTTTCCATGAATGTGGTTCCTTCGATGGTTCGTAAGTGCTTGAAATTCTCCCATGAGGTTTTCATGCATGACGTGCATGACACCTAGTACAAAACCATAGTGTCATGTGGAGCTTATTCTTTAGATCACTTATGACCTACCCCTATTGCTTCGGTTCCTCCTAGGACAAACCTGTTATATCACACTTATGTAAAATACAAGAATGGGGGTATAAAATAAAAAATGACCTATCCTCCTTCTACCTATGCTATTTTAGTTAAGGCTTCCATAATAGCACAACATCAGGATACCTTTTCTGCTTGAAAAAAGGAGAAGGAGAGGTCTGAACAAGAGCCTTATTCTTCCTCCTCTATAGTTCCACCTACCTTTGCCTCTAGTCCTACTACATCGCCTTCAACTTCTTCCTTCATGCACCTCTTGGGGAGTCTGATTGTGTCCACTTGATGGAAGGAAAAGTGTTAGGTGTTCAAACTTCCTGTCTTCTCCATGGTGCCTTGGCCCATTGTGTATGGAAAGAGGAGGGGTCCTCATGGAGTCACCCCTACATCTTGACCTGTAAGACCTCTTACTGTTCCTACCCCTAGGGTAGAAAATGGGAAGAGGCATGTCGTTGAGGTACTTGAGTTTACTTCTCCATTTATTGTTACCTTCATTCTTGCATCTCTTCCTCATATTTTTCCCTAGGAGTCACTCCTTTCACTCCCAATGGTTGTGATGGATAATTTTATTATGGGATAGGAGCCTTCTACTCCTTCTTAGGTTATAGCCTCTAGCTCTTAGATTCAGAGAAACCACCTTGCACATGATCATAAGCTCCAGAGGAAGGATCTGGCCATTGAGCAGGTAACTTTATAGGAGGAAGGGGATCCAATAGCTCCTATCTTGGTGTCCTTTTTTGTGTCCTCTTTTTGCCTTTCTACTTCAGTTCTCACTGCCTCAATCTTGCTTCTAGCTCCCCCTACAAGCATGGATGACCCTCACCCTAAAAGGGTGCAAGTGTTCATTGCTCCTTTGGTGGAGCCTCCTCTCCTAATGTCCCTTCTAGACATCCCACCTTTTTCCAAGCTCATGTATATGTTAAATATCTTGGTGGTGTCCACTATAGTTTTCTCCTCTTCTTCCTCACCTTTTGCTTCATCTATGCAGAGGGTATTTGCAGGATCATGATGGCCCAAAAAGTGGTGATATGTAAGTGATATTATGGCCCATGTGGTCGACGAATTTTTTTTAACCCAAAATTGATGAAATGAAAGAATTTTTTAAAGGAGATTATCATCTTTCCACCAATATAAATTATGCTTTACTTTTAATTTAATAAATAATTATTATTCATTTTCTATTTAATTTACGACTAAAGTCCTGATTGATAGGCTGATTGAAAAACATCTATATCTTTCAAATGGTATCACATTTTTTGAATCCAAAACATGTGTCACATTCTATGCTTCACATACTATAGTATTAAAAAAATGAATTTCATGAAGTTTTGACCAAGTTAAGGTGGCCAGACATACCATTTTTTATATTTTTTAAAAGTTGTAATAAAAATTCATAATTAATTATTTACTTGGAAAAAATTACAAATAAATATCCATCACATCGAGACATGAGTTATCTACTTATATCTAAATATTATAAAAAATAATTATCGTTTTATTGTGGTTAGGGTGGTCAAACAAACACCTACTTATTTTTTCCCTTAAATTTAAGTACTACTGCATTGAAATTTCAAATTTTCACCAAATAGATTTTTTAAAAAAAAAAAAACCTAGTAGTTTAGAAACTACATTCAATTTTCTACAGATTCTATTCTTACATATTTTTGAAATAATATAGATAACTTATTTAAATTTTTATTTCAAGTTACCTAACTCTAATTTTCTGAATTTTCATTGCCACTTAAGGGCCTATTTTTTCCATGATGATCTTGCACATATTCGGAATTTCACATCCTCCAATGAAGTGAAAGTTCGAGGAAGACCCTACTTCTAATGGGGTTCAGAAGAAGGGATCACCTTCTTTTGAAGCTAGTTCTATGTTGGCTTGCATCATCCTAGTGATGGAGGTAGGCCAATTTTCCCTTGAGTTTGATACTACACCTAAGTCTTTCGGTGAAGTTAGCAATGGATCTTAGGCACCTCCTTCATCGCTCGCTCAATCGACACATGGCACTCATGCCAAGTGGATGTTCAAATTTTTAGATGATGTCCTAACTCTATTAGTGATTTTTGTAAAATCAATGATGTTTACCTCACAAGAATTGAGAGAAGAAGACCTCGAGGGGCTCTCTTCCTTAGCTCTTGTCACAAGAGAGTCAAAGGGTGCTCCCCTAGCTATCTCACCCTTGCAGGCTCATCCACCCTCACCTTACAATGATATAGATTGGGAGAATGAAGACCTCTTGGTTGATGAGGACCACGAGGGCACCTCTTCTTTATGAGTAGATTAGATTTGTGTGTGTGTTTTACTCCCCCATGCTTGCTCATATGTGTTCTTGAAGGACCCTTTTAGGTGCTTAGATATAGGAGTGTTTTGTGTCATAAAATTATTCTATTTGTTACCTCGTCCTTCCTATGTTGTCTTAATTTTCAACAATTGGGGACGATGCAAAGTGTTGGGGGCATTTAGGCCTCCCTTCCATGTTCGATTTTTTTTTTTTTTTTTTCATGTGCCCTTCTTCATGATCTGATATAGAAGGGGGTTGATTGATAGTTCATTTATAAATTATATATTACACCTATCTATCTATATTTATGAGCATCTTTGACCCAAAATTATTAGATCCCCTTGTCTCTTGTTCATTATGTCATTTTTTGTCTTTTGTTTTATCTTTCTCTCTTCTTTGCTTTCTTTGTGATGCCCTAGTGCTTATGTGTTGTCCATTGTGTGCATGTAAACATTACCACAGTTACATCTCATCATATTTCATGGCCCAAAACATCACTTTCATTCTTTATTTTCTCTCGTTAGGATGTCATGTTCCTTTGAGTTTAGCATGCACCATCCTAAGGGGGTGTTATCATACTGCTTCAATTTTTAAAAAAGTGCATTTGATGGCCAACGAATCCCTCACTGAAAATAATTTATTTTAAAAAATTACATTCTTCTACAAGGATCCCTAGAAAAATATTTCTTTTATCATGAATTCGTAAGATAGAATCTGAAAACTTGCCTTTGAGAAGGTATTAATTCTTCTAAGGAAGAAGTATGAAAACTTGCCCTTGCGAGGGAGTATTCTTTCTTTAAAATTCCTTGATGAAATAAATATTTCAAAAGGATTATTTGATGCCAGAATCATTGGTGACTTTTTTTATCAATTTTCAAACAGAGTGTCCCTTGAGTGGACCCATTTTCTTTTGAATGTTTCCCAAGGGACCCATTTGAAAACTTCTCCTTCAGTAGTTGACTGTCTATCTCCCTGCATGGATTTTCATTATCTAACATGTTTTGTGTTTGGATTAACATGTTGCTTTGCAAGATCAAATGTGAAGCTGATTTTCAATCAACCTTGTAGGACCGAGCACCTATAAGGGCCATCAGACTCTACAGAGCCTCTCACATCAGGCTTCCCTTAGGACCAAGCACTTGGGGCACCTCCTTTGCAATTTCAAGGAATTGTAAAGAAATTTCATCCTATAGGATATCTTTTTTTTACTTTGTAAGACTGAGCACCTATAGAGCCTTTTGTTCACCTTTCCATAGGTTCAAGGTCTTGGTGCATTTTGTTCAACTCTCCTCAAAATTGAGTACCTATGTATCCATCTCCTCTTCTTGAGCATTTAGGTGTGTCAAATTGTAATTTTCTTCCTCGATGGTTCAAGTATACTTTCTTTAAACTCTTTCAATCTACTTTAGCTCAAATTTGGTAACACATATCCTCGCTAAAGTGGGTGAAAATTATAATGGCATAATTTTCACCCCTTCCGAATTCCCCATTTACACCTCTTACCTTAGAAAAATCAAACTTGATGATGCTATCCACATCCTCTGTACGCTCTTCACCAATTCGGTAGTTATATGTAGTGTCGATGGGGGAATTTTTATTGGGGACACAAGCGCAAAATGCAAAAATCTACATGGCATGCTATCATCCTAATACGATTCCTTCCTCTAGAATCTATGTAGGCATTACAATTCTCCATTAATGTTGAAGTGTAACATTTCTGCTCACTTGACCAACCTCAAATGGCTCCTTTGGCCTCCCTTTCATCCTCAAATAACTATCTCATTCATTCAACTCATATTCTCCATAGTTCTTGAGATTTCAATGGATCTTCTTCACAATTATTTATACCTCACTTCATTCATAACACTTGTACCACCATTGGAGCTACAACTTGGTGTCTTGCGAGACTACTTTCTTGGCCAGGCTTGTGAGCTATTTCCTTCTCTCATTTTCCTTGAGTGGATGTGATTGAAGGTGATATCTCTCTATCTCTAACTTTTCTTAGCATTATCATTTACCTACATATCATATTGTTGTTAGCATTGATTAGCATTCTTCCTTTCAATTCTTTACTTTACCAAAAAAATTTATCATTTCTATATTGGTTGTTTGTGGAGGTGGGAACACCAAAGCAGGGGACTTACTACAATAGTCCTATTAAAACAAACCCAACATTTTCCCTCTTTTCTGTGTGTAGGTTCTTGTTTAAGTGAAGAGCTCGAGAAAATTAAATTCTAGGTAGGAAGGTGTGATTTCCTCACCATTTTTTGTCATTTCATGATTCAAGTAGTTAAAGTATTCTTCTTTTTGTTTTGTTGTTTATTGGATTTTACTATTTATGTTTGCATCAAACCTTATTTGTTAAGAAATTAGTAGGTTCTTTCTAGTTTCTATCTATGTTTCACACTTTCTCTTTGTACAAACACCAATGCCCCATGGAGATGCCAACACATTGATTTTTTATCCATGTCTCGTGCTTCCATCCTATTGTAGAGTGTTGTCTAAGGTATAGTTTGAGCTTTAAAAAAATTATCTCTTAAGCACTTGAAAGTCTCAAGTCAGTAGAAAGATATCAGTACTAAGAGTGATATTCTTTATCTACCTTAAACACTTTGAAATTTCCTAAACCTTTCATCTAGCTTCATGTAGATAGGGCAACCTACCATTTGAGGCCCTCCCATGACCTGGGGTCTTCAACAGCTAGTCCCTCTCTACAAAAAGTGATACTGAATTGAGATATTCTTTATCCTTGAATTAATTACCCAATTCTTTTGGAATATTTATTGCACTTGTATTATCACAGAAGATAGAAATAGGCTCATCATACACCACTCTGATATCCTTCAATATTTTCCTCATCCATAACACCTATTTGCATCAAGATGCTACTGCAATGTACTCACCCTCTGTAGTAGATAAAGAAACTAAATATTATTTCTTTCTTAGCCATGATACCGGTCTACATCCAAGAAAGAATGCACCACCACTTGTACTCTTTTTGTCATTTACACAACCAGTCCAATTTGTATCTGTATAAGCACTCAAAGTGAAGTTAGTATCTTTTGGATACAATGATCCATGATTTGGACTTCCCTTTAATTATTTGAATATCCTTTTTACTACTGTAACATGTGATTCTCTAGAATCTTCTTGAAATCTATCCACAAGACAAACTGCATGCATGATATTTAGTCTAGTAGTTAGGTATTGTAGTTCTCTAATTATTGATATGTACTTTCATTGATCAGCCTTAGGAGACTCATCATTATTTATTATTTTGCAACTAGTAACCATAGGAGTACATACCAATTTAGAATATTCCATTCTAAACTTCTTCAACATTTCTTTGACATACTTTGATTGTGAAATGAAAATGCCTTTATCTATTTGATTGATTTTTAGCCCAAGGAAGAAAACCGTCTCCCCAAAAATAGACATATCAAACTCATTATGCATATTTTTTATAAAATTATTACACATAGCTTCATTTCCTCCAAAAATTATATCATCAAAATATACAACCACAATCAGAATTTGATCTTTTTCAACTTTAAATTAAAGATTACTATTTGCAGTAAATATATTGAATACTTTTTGTATCAAATACATGTCCAATATTGCATACAAAGATCTAGGAGCTTGCTTCAACCCATATAATTCCTTCTTCAATCTATAGACCATATTTGGTTTTTTTGATAACTGAAATCCTTCTAATTGTTCCATGTATACTTCTTCCAATTCTTCATTCAAGAAAGCAGACTTCACATCCATTTGATAAAATCTAAAATCCTTATGTGTTGCAAAAGCCAAAAACATCCTGATAGCATCCATTCTTGCAACTGAAGTAAATGTATCCTAAAAATCTATTCCTTCAACTTGTGAGTAGCTTTTACACACAAGTCTTGCCTTATTTCTTACCACTTCTCCATTCTCATTTACTGTTTCTAAACACCCATTTAGTTCCAATTATGTTTTTTTTTTTAGGTCTTGGGACAAGTTCCCAAGTCTGATTCTTCTCAATCTGAAGTAATTCTTCTTTCATATCCTTTATCCAATGTTCATCTTTTTATGCCTCAATTATTGTTTTAGGTTCAAATTCATAAAGTAAACATAGATTTTCCTCCTCTTCAACAACTTTCCTTCTTGTCAATACACCTTTACTTTTGTCTCCAATGATCTTTTTTTCAAAATGATTCTTCTAAACATACTTAGGGGTTCTAGGGGTATTTTCTAGAGCTTCTTCCTCTTCAATATTTACTTCCTTTTCCTTTGTTTCTTCTTATTATCTATAAGTAGGCTAATTTAACTCATATCCATCTATCACTATTGAATTCTTCTAAAAATCCTCATCAACTTTGATAGTTGCACTCTCAACAATATTTCTCAATCTCTTGTTGTAGAATTTGTAGGCTTTGTTTCTAGTAGAATATCTAGATAAGATAGCTTCATCAAAAGTTGCATCAAACTTTACCAAGTTTCCTTCATCTCTTCTAATATAACATTTTATTTCAAACACCCTAAATTACTTGACCATAGGAATCCTTCCATACCATATCTCATAGGGATTCTTTGTGTTATTTTATTTCACTTACACTTGTTTAAGTATGAAAATAGCAGTATGAATTGTTTTTCTCTAATATACTTCCAGTATATTTTCTTCTTTCATCACAGTTCTTGCATCTTCCTGAATAGTCATATTTTTTCTTTCAACCACTCCATTTTGATGAGGAGTTCTAGGCATAGAAAAGTACCTTTTTATGCCATGATTCTAAAAACAAAATCTAAATCGATTGGAGGTGAACTCTCTGGCTCTATCAAACCTCAAACACTTGATTTTCATGCCCATTTCATTTTCAAACATAACTTTAACCTATTTAAACTTGTCTAGAGCTTTCAATTTTTCTTTGAGAAAAGTATCCCATTTCATTCTAGAATAATCATTAATCAAAAGCATGAATTTCTTGTCACCTTGAAGACTTATTACTCTTGTAGGACCAAAAAGATATATATGAACCAATTCTAAAAATCCAGTAGTAGATTATTCTTTACCTTTGAAACTTCTTGTTTTCTTTCCAATCTGACAATCCTTGTAGACAACATTGATAGCCTTTGTGGTCTTTGGCATATCTCTCATAGCTTGAACTAAACTGATTCTTACTAGATTAAAAAAATTAATGTGTCAAATTCTTCTATGCCATAGACATATATCATTAATTTAAGTCATTAAATAAATGACCATCAACAACCTTAAGTTGATAGACATTTCCATCTATCCTTCCAATAGCAATCACAGTTCCAAAAACATTTCTGATCTCACATCCATTATCCTAAAACATAAGATTGTATCCTTTGCTACACATTTTTCTAACACTTAAGTGGTTATTCCTTAAACCCTTGACATAGTAAACATCATCTATATTATGGTTGTCATGAAAACTAATTGAATCTATTCCACATATCTTAGCACCTGAATCATCACCAAATCTAACAAGTCCTCTATCATACTTATCTAGTCTAACAAAGTTACTCTTATCATTGGTCATATGGTTAGAGAATCCACTATCAATGATCCAATAGTTCTTATCTTGTTTAGCATGAAAAGAAAATACCAAATTACATTTAGCCTTATCCTTTCTCTTTGGAGGGCTAACCTTCACACATCTCTCAAATTTAGCTAAAACATATTCATATTTTAAATCCATGAACATGAATTCATCATCATAAATACTTGCATCTTCTCTAACATAATAGCTTTTATTAATCATTTTACCTTTGTTCTCCTTTTTTTCGTCATTCACAACCTTGTTTATTCATATTGAAGCATAGTGACATATCTTTCCACAACAAAAACATTTGAAAGGACCATTACCTTTACATACGAGTACCATTTTTTATCCTTCTCACAAAGTTATCTTCCACATCATCAATATCCTCTTGATTTGATTCTTCAACCTTTTTTTATTTTCCAACTTTAAAAGTAGTCTCAACTTTTGTACCATTATTTGCACCAAATTCTCTCATTCCAAATGTAGTTAGGGAGCCATAAAACTGATCTCTAGTATATAGATCTAGATTTGCAAATTCTTCAATAGTAGATAATTTATGACTATAAGCTTTGGGAAGAGTTTTGAGAAATTTCCTTACAAATTTTGATTCTTTGACTTTTCCTCCAAGACCTTGATGGAACTGACCACTTCATCTACCCTTTGCATGTAGATTGTAATATTTTTATCTTCATACATCCACAGGTTCTCAAGTGTAATCTTTAAATTCTGCATCTTACCTTGTTTGACCTTATCATCTCCTTCATAAATTCTTTCCAACTTTGTCTAGATTTATTTTGTAGTTTTCAGATCCATAAATTTCACTAATTTAGAGTTTTTAAGACTACAAAAGAGAGCTTACCTTTCTTTAACATTACATTTATAGGCCTTTGTTTCAGCTTTAGTGCTTGGAAATTTTGTAGGCTTAGTATAATCATTATGTAATAGCTTCCAAGTGTCATATCCGACATAAACTAGATAAAATTATATCCTTGTCTTCTAGAATGAATATTCCATACCATAAAACATGGGGATCTCCTTCTTATGCACCATCCCATATCTAGCCCAAGCAGTTAAGCTTTCTTCCAAGGAACCTTGCTCTGATACCAATTTTTGAATGCAAAAGAAAACTAAGATGGGTGAGGGTGAATCAGTTGTAACTTAAAACTTCAAAACCCTTATACACATTCAAATCCTTTATACACATTCAAATCGAAATTCATTAAATAAGACCTTAAATCTATTATGATGATTTAGCATGAAATGAAAATAACAAAAATAGAAAAAAATCAACACCTTACATAACAAAACACTAGATTTTCATGGAAAAACCAAGATGGAAAAAAAACACAATGAGGATTAGCTTGCATTATAAGAAAGAACAACACCGATTACAAGGGATCGTTGTGGGAGGGCTCACTGCCTAGAAAAAGAAAGGCTCATTGCCAGAATAGAAAATAAGATAGAGAAGAAATATTACACAAAGAAAACTATCTCAATACAACATAGAATCCACCATAATTTCACCAATACCTTCAGATCTTTATTGAATAATTATAAAAACCTTATGCTTACTACATCTAGTAGTATAACACATGAAAGCTCACATTGCACTTCTCAAATTCAAACTCTAACACTCTATAATTTGCATCATTTGCATCTCTCTTGTCTATCACTTCATCCTTCAATAATTCAATTCTTATTTATACTGTCTTTAACCTTGAAAAATTTCTCCAAGGTCAGCTATGCACCTCAACCAAATAAATTCAAACTAGGTTGGCACCAAAATATTCCTACGATGAAAAGGAATAAAGTGGACCACAAAATTCCTTAGATAGGACCTAAGTCCATCCTTACACACCACACCACACTTTCACAAATAACTAAGCACCTTCACAATTAGTGTAAACACCATTGAGATTTTAAGTACACACTTCCTTTGATCTATCCATAAATCATAGACAAAAAAAATCACATGAACACACTATGGAATATTTCATAAACACCCTAAAATCCAACAAACTCCTTCACAATAACTTTCACCACGTGAGGAATGTACACACCCAATACATCTAGACAACTCTTCCATACACTGTAGCTCAAGAAACATACTTCCTTAGATCCAAACCTCAAACAAATTCAACTGAAAAAAAGATACCAACACTATCAACACTCCTTCAGATCTACAAGACCTAAAACATAACTGCAAAGAAACATTTTGATTAAAAATTTCTCTCAGACACCTCTACAATACACAACTCAGACTACTTGTTACTCATGTAAAAACCATTAATATTTTAACTACACACTTCCTTTGATCTATCCATAACTTTTAGAAAACAAATTTCACTTGAAGACACATTGGAATATTCAATAAACACTTTGAAATAAAAAATACTCCTTCACAACAACTTTTACCAAGGGAACATACACACCTAATACATCCAATAACTTTTCCATTCAGTGTAACTCAAGAAACATACTTCCTTAGCTCCAAACCTTGAACCACTTCAATTGAAGAAAGATAAAAATAGATATAAACAATCCTTTAGATATGCAAGACCTAAAACATAATAGTTGAGAAACATGGAGCATAAAATTTCTCCTAGACACCTCTGCAATATACATTTCACACTCTAGTGAACACAATTGTTTTTGTACAAAGATCCAACACACCAAATTCTGGATACAATGCCTTTGAAAACCTCTGATCAACATATCCGAAGTGCATAAGTAGATATTCAAACTAGAAGAAATGTGGAGCAACATCCTTGTAACCTAGAACATCACTACAACACACTATTTCTTCTTTTTATCAAATTTTCTCAAAAACACTTGGAAACCAAGCACTAGAGACATATCCTCATCAAATTTAGTACTTCTTCAACATTATTGAACCAAATTCAAGATAGAAACTCAACCATAGATCTTATAAGATTATCACAACAACATTAGAGGTTCTCACGTTTAGCTTTACTAATGAAAACATAATGTAACTAATCAAAGCATGGATAACATCAACTTCTCTCACAACAATCTCCCCCCAATAAATATCTTCTTCCTCCTTATACAATTGACACCAGTGACAACATAAGATTGTTGACATCAATGAAAGCACCAACCTTCTCATACTTGTAACAAATGATGTGAATTGCAGAGTGTTATAGTGTGAATTTGAGAAGTGCAGTGCAAGCTTTCATGTGTTAGATTGCTAGACATAGTGAGCACAATACGTCTACAATTATTTATTCAATTTGTGAAGATTTTGGTGATATTTTGGTCAATTTATCTATTGCATTGAGATGGATTTCTCTGCGTAACACTCTTCTCCATATTCTCTTCTATTCTAATAGTGAGCCCTTCTTTCTCTTGGGAAATGATCCCTCTAGGAGTGAACCCTTTGTAATTGATGTTGATATTTAGTTATATTGTGAGTTAATCCTCACGGTGGTTTTTCCCACCTTTGGTTTTCCACTAAAATTTGGTGTTCTCTTGTGTATGGTATTGTTTGCATTTCAGTCTCTATCATTTTATTTTCATGCTAAATCATTATAACAGATTAAGGTTTAATTGCATTAATGTGGATCTAGATGTTTGTGAGGTTTTTTAAGTTTTAAGTTACCAGTGATTCACCTCCCTTCTTGTTTATTGTGTTCATTCAAAAAAAATTATCAGATCAAGGTTCCCTAGAAGAAATTTTAACCACTTGAGGTAGATCTAGGATGGCACACAATAAATATATTCCTATGTTTGATGGAACAGACTATGAATTTTGGAAGAAAAGGATGAAATTATTTTTGGTTTATTTGAGATTTGATGTATTGAAGTTAGTTAAAGATGGGCATAATATTCCTAAAAATGGTTCAAGAACTAATGATGAGATCAAGGACTATGAAATCAATGGTAAATAAAGGTATTCTCTCTTAAGTGGTCTTACTAATTTTGAATTAGTGAAAGTGATGAGTTTGAAAAACTCCTAGAGATATTTGGGTAAAGTTAGAAAGAATTTATGAAGGAGATGATAAGGTCAAAGAAGCTAAGATGAATAATTTGAAGATCATGTTTGAGAACCTATGGATGTCTGCAGATAAAAAATTTACAAGCTATATCTAGATGGTAGATGAAGTTGGCAACTCCATCAAAGGTCTTGGTAGAGAACTAAAAGAACAAGAAGTGGTAAAGAAAATTATTAGAACTCTTCCTAAATCTTACAGTAATAAAGTTTTTACTATTGAGGAGTTTGCAAATGTAAATCAATATATCAGATATCACTTGTATGGTTCTTTAACTACTTTTGAGATCTGATAGAATTTGGTACAAATAGTGGTGCAAAAGTTGATAATTCTATTAAGGCTGGAAAATCAAAGGAGATCAAGGAATTAGATTAGGAGGATCTTGATGATATAGAAGCTAAATTCATAAGGATAATGAATAAGGGTATTGGTAAGAATAGTGGTAAGTTTCCTTTCAAAATTTCAGTTGTGTAAAAATAGGTCATTGTGTTTCAAGATGTCAAAACATATCTTTGAATAAAAAAGGGGAACAAAGGTAAGATGAGTAAGAAAATTTACTATGCTAAAGATGCAACTATTTTTGATGATGAATTTTATTATGGATATGGTGATGATGGTGAATGCTTGTTCATGGATTTAAAAGATGAATCTATTTCTACTAACTCTCAGAGATGTATGAAGGAATGTCCTTAGGAAATAAAGTATAAGATTGAAGGTCCTTTGGTATCTACTTTTCATGATAGATAGGAGAAGAACTACTAGATCATTGATAGTGGATGCTCTAATCATATAGCTAATGAAAAGAGTAAGTTTTTTAAACTTGAAAAATATGAGGGAGGATGTATTATATTCTGGTGATGAACATCTACTAAGATATGTGGAAAAGGTTCTATCAGTTTTGATGGAAATTATAATATCAATGATCTCTACTATGTAAAGAGCTTAAGGCATAACATCTTGAGTGTTGGAGAAATCTGTAGCAAAGAGTACAATTTTATGTTTAAGGATGATGGATGTGATATAAAAAAAAAATTCATAATTGTGGTTTCTACTGGAAGAACGATAGATGGAAATTTTTATCAACTTAAGGGTGTTTATGGTCATTTATTTATGACTCAGATTAATGAAAGTTGGTTATGGAATAGAAGTATATGTCACATTACTTTTGATAAGCTATTAAGAATCAATTGTGTTCATATTGTGAGAGATCTCCCAATGATTGCAAAGCCTATAAATTTTTTTTGTAAGGAGTGTCAAATTAGAAAGCAAACAAGAAGAAGCTTCAGAATAAAAGAGCAATCTACTACCAAACTATTGGAATTAGTGCATATAGATATTTATGGTCTTACAAGAGTAAGAAGTCTTCAAGGTGACAGATATTTCATGTTATTGATTGATGATTATTCTAGAATGACATGGGTTACTTTTGTCAAAGAAAAATTAGAAGATCTAGATAAGTTTAAAGAATTTAAAGTTATGGTTAAGAATAAAATAGCCTGGGTGTGATCCCACAATACTGGTTTACAATTTTTGGGAAAAATAGACACTAAACTAATTTTTTTTAACTAAATCTTCACTTTCGAGCTCCTGTAATGCCCCGCCAAGTAACCCTAAAGGAAGTTGTAATTAACATCATAAGCGAACCAATTTTTTTTTTATAAAGTGCATTTAACATACACATTCACTTCCTAATTAACAACCTCTAAGGCTACAAGGTTAGGATTACTTAAACCCACACATAGATATTACATATAACCATAGCCTTATGAACTTTATGAAATAAATATCATAAATCATAAGAATACCACATAACATAATAAAATAATCAACCAAGATACAATCTCATAAATATTATCTTAAACCAATATTTACGTCACTCATTCCTAAAATGAGGCAATAGTACAAATGTATTACAATTACATAATTCCACCTCATATCAAAAGAGGGGTAGATAACTTATACAAAATGAAATATTGCAATGCAAGATAATATAACAAGAACCGCGAGCTGTCCATCTGGATGTCTCGCCACCAAGTACTGAAGATAGATGGGGACCCAACGGTTTTGATGCATGTTCCACCCAACCAATGTGGTACCCGAAGGCCCACCCCCCATGCTAGGAGATAGTAACAAAGTAACATGGACAAAGATTCTACTACCTCCAACCAAAGGCAGACTCATACTGATATAACCAAACAAATGAACTAACAAGTACAACTCAGTTACCATACAAATACAAATCAAGTACAATTCCAACATCACTGACATAGGTCACATTGCTTCCAAACATAAAGTAGATCAAGTATGTTAAAATAACCATACACATAAAATAATTAACAACAGTTATCCTAGATAGAGTGTCATCGCAAGGTTTGTCATGAGATCTCCTCTAGGCATTCTTCATAGGCTCCGGCACAAGTAATCCTGGTGGCCTCAACTAAATTCCGGCACTCATATTCACTCATGCGGAATCAACTACCTCTCGCAAGAACAAGATAGTTGATCTTGCCATTCCAGGTCCTCTCACTCATCCCAAGTCTAAACAAGCCATTGTGTCTATGAGTGAGGATTGAATTATCTTGATTAGTGAGAAGTTAGTCCTAATCTTCTAAGTACATTATTTTAATTATCACTTGTTTAAATCACTCCTGAAGGTTATCTAGTTTACCTTTTTGGGCTCTGGCACCTAACAGAAGCCACTCTTCTATTCAACAACACACACCCAAACAATCCACCAAGGGAACCACAAGTGCATACCAACTAGGCATCATAATCCACTCCAACACAAGGAGGATACAAATAATAGAACTCACTCCAAACATTTTGGAGGCAACAAACACATAGTCCACTCCTTTCATAAGAGGCAACAAAATGAAACCACATAACAAGGTCACTCCATACAAGGAGACACGGATCCCATAATCTGCTCCTAAACCAAGGAGGTGCAAACATCCGCGTTCGTGAAAATCGAGTAAAACTGAAAAGACGCCATGCACTACCCAAGGGAAAACAACTGGATGGTATAAAGATTCAACAACCTCGTTTTGTTTCTTGTTCAGTTTTACTTTATGCTATGTTTTGGTTGCAGATTACTTTGATATTGGATACATTTTGTTATGATGTTTTGATTGCTACTATTGAGTGACAACTATTATTGTGGGATGTAGTTATCCGATTATTGTTTCACATGTATTATGGATTTATGATGTTGTAGAGTTAATATGAGATGTTATTATGAGATTACTGGATTATGATGGAAGTGTCAGTTTCGATGAGTGTATTGGTGAAGAGGACGATTTCGCATCACTCGCTTGCGAGCGCCTTGTGAATCCGTAATTCCTTCTTCACGGTGTGTATTATATGTTGGATATATTGTATGATGTTGTTTACTTGGTTGCAGGATTGCAGGTACATGACATCGACTCCACCTGGTTTCACAGGTTTGGCGTGTCGATCCAACGGTTAAGTTGAATGGGAGATAGTAGCTAGGTAACATGTGTCAAGTCTACACCCTAGCCTTAGTGTGTCATCAGTTGTGTGTGTCAAGTCATTTCTGTCTTGCTTTGATGTTATTTAATTCTGAAGAATTCTTGATTTGGAAATAGATATTTAGAATAATTGCATTTAAATCATGTTGATGGTTATTTAATTTAAATAATGCAATGTGGATAAAAGTTTATATTTAAATTAATTAATTATATTTAAATTATTTAATTAATTAAATTTAATCCAAGGGGGTTGAGTTTAGTTATTAAATAATTAAATTAATTAATTAAACGTGATGCAATAGAATGAAAGGAAATAAAATAATTAAAATTAAATCTGGAATTTAATTTCAACATGTGGGAATTGAATTGGAAATTGTAATTAAATGTTTATTTGGGAAATTAGTTGCAACTGTGGAAATTAATTTATTATTTGAAATTGCATTTTAAATTGAAAGTGGGTTTTCGAAAAGTGAAATTGAAATTGAAATATCTAATTTGCATGTAATGTGAATTAGGGTTGTATTAGGTATTTGTGATTTATAAAGAATACACGTTTTAATTTTAGGGCAGAAAGTCTTTAGGAAAATACATTTTTACAGCAGGGAAGAAATTTTGGAAAATTTGCACAAGGGTTTGAAGAAAGTTTGATTGTAGAATTGATTGAAGGAAATATTGTTTGCATTTGTTGGGTTTTGGATTGGATTCATTGGAGGTTTGAAGAAAATTCAGGAAATCTTTGGAGGAGGCTTGCATCAGAAATACATCTCTTCCTGTAGCTTCTTGTACCAGGTTTTCCTCTTTGTGTTTTATTGTTCTTGATTGTTTTTCTTTAAAATAGTAATGATTAAAGATTTGTTTGTTAAATTTGCTTTAGAAAATAAATTTGATATTAGAAGAAAAGAATTAAACAAATTTACAGCCTTTGCTTGTGAAAATTCTTGAGTGAAAATTATGAAAACTTTAGTTGAATTTAAATTATTTGGGGAAATCGATTTTGTTGTTATTGAAATCAAACATAGATATTGAACAATGCATTTAGAATGTTTTAGAAAATGAAACCTTCTGTTTATTATTAAAAAACGGATTTTAAAATCTGCAGTATAGTTATATTTTCATGGTAAAATGGTCTGGTTGCGTCACCAATAACTCCACTTTCACAAACTGGGTTGTTAAATTTAAAGGGTTTTTTCATTTTGAAATTTTCTTATATTTGTCAAAACATCGCAAATACCCAGATCGTAGTTTTTGAGTTATGCTTGAAACATGAGACTACTGTTAAGTTATTTTCCCATGGCTGTTCTAAAAATAAAATAATAATAAATTGATATTTATAAATATTAATATTTTAGGTATTGTTATTATAATATTAAAATATTATTTAATAATATTTTATATTATAATTTATAATACTAAAGTATTATATTTATTTATATTATTTTAAATAAAATTTGTATATTAGACTAATGGAATTAAAATTATAAACGTAATGGAATTAGAATCTTTGTCCATGTTACTTTGTTACTATCTCCTAGCATGGGGGGTGGGCCTTCGGGTACCACATTGGTTGGGTGGAACATGCACCAAAACCGTTGGGTCCCCATCTATCTTCAGTACTTGGTGGCGAGACATCCAGATGGACAGCTCGCGGTTCTTGTTATATTATCTTGCATTGCAATATTTCATTTTGTATAAGTTATCTACCCCTCTTTTGATATGAGGTGGAGTTATGTAATTGTAATACATTTGTACTATTGCCTCATTTTAGGAATGAGTGACGTAAATATTGGTTTAAGATAATATTTATGAGATTGTATCTTGGTTGATTATTTTATTATGTTATGTGGTATTCTTATGATGTATGATGTTTATTTCATAAAGTTCATAAGGCTATGGTTATATGTAATATGTATGTGTGGGTTTAAGTAATCCTAACCTTGTAGCCTTAGAGGTTGTTAATTAGTAAGTGAATATGTATGTTAAATGCATTTTATAAAAAAAAATTGGTTTGCTTATGATGTTAATTACAACTTCCTTTAGGGTTACTTGGCGGGGCATTACACATGGTAATCTCATAATAACATCTCATATTAACTCTACAACATCATAAATCCATAATACATGTGAAACAATAATCGGATAACTACATCTCACAATAATAGTTGTCACTCAATAGTAGCAATCAAAACATCATAACAAAATGTATCCAGTATCAAAGTAATCTGCAACCAAAACATAGCATAAAGTAAAACTGAATAAGAAACAAAACGAAGGGGTATTACAGCTCCTATAGCGGCTAAACCGTGAGGAATTTGAAGATGATGCAAACTAGTGATTTGTGAAGTTTTGTCTATAAATTCTAAATAAATTTTTTTGAAATGAAATTGCACTTTTTTTTTCATCTCCTTCGAAAACTAGTTTTTATCTGTAAACAACATTTTTAAGGAGTGATGCTCATCGTATATAACATAAATTTTTTTGTATGAAAGAGAAAATTCTTTTTCTTTTGAATTTATATTTTTAACAAGGATATCTAATCAGTTCATTTGGTTTCATAGTGTTTTATTAAATATTTTTTCCTTAATCAATTTTTGAAGTCATTTGATCCCCCAAAAGGTAAATCAAAAAATAAGGACTACATAATTACAAAAATTAAATTTTAAATGAAGTCATTTGATCCCACAAAAGTAAATCAAAAGTGATTTTTAATCAACATTTTGATAGGTGTAAAGGAGACTCTGTTGTAGGTATGATTTTAAAATAGCGGGGTTCTATCCAAGGGGGCTTGGTCTAAGGTGGTTCAAATGTTAAAAAATTATTCCATTGGAATCCTTTAAATGGAACTTTTCAAAGCTTAAATCATTATATTTTCTAAAAATATGTGATTTCAACAAAAATCAGGATCTCCTAGAAAGTGTAAACCATTATTGTGGTAGCACAATATGCAAATCAAAATTTTGAGGTCTAACAGAGGTGGAGAGTTCAGCTCCAATGAGTTTAACATATTTTATGGGAATCATTGCATAAAGAGGAACTTCTCTTCTCCTAGGACTCCTCAGCAAAATGGAGTGGTTGAAAGAAAGAATAGTACTATTCAAGAAGTTGCAAGGGCAATGATGAAAGAAGTAAACCCATTGAAAGTATACTTGAGAGAAGCAATTCATTTTTCTATTTATATACTTAACAAAATTCAAGCAAGAAAAAATAGCACAAAGACTCCCTATGAACTATGGTATGGAAGGATTCCTATTGTCAAGTGCTTCAATGTGTTTGGAAGAAAATGTATAAAACTTTGATGCAAGTTTTGAGGAAGGTATATTCCCTAGATATTATGTTAGAAGAAAAGATCACTGATGCTACAATAAGAAATTGAAAGAGATTGTTTAGAGTGAAAGTGTCAAGGTTGATGAATATTTATAGAAACATTATGTGGTGATAGATGGATATGAATTATATGGGTCTTCTTGTAGAGAAGAAGAAAAATATAAAGAAAAATAAGTGTAGATTGAAGAGGAAGAAGCTCTTAAAAACACTCCTAAAGCTCCTAAGTATGCACAAAAGAATCATTTTGAAGAAAAAATCACTGGATATAAGAGAAGAGGTCTATTGACAAGAAGGAAAGTTGTTGAAGAACAAGTAAATCTATGCTTAATTTTTCAATTTGAATCTAAAATAGTGATTGAGGCATGCAAAGATGAATATTGGATCAAGGCTATGGAAGATGAGCTATTGAAAATTGATAAGAATGAGAATTGGAAACTTCTCCCAAGACCATCAAACAAAAATGTGATTTGAACTAAGTGGGTATTGACAAGTGAACTAAATAATAATCGAGAAGTGGTAAGAAAAAATGAAAGAATTGTGTGTAAATGCTACTCACAAGTTGAAGGAATAGATTTTGAGAGAAATTTTATTTGGTGGCAAGAAGGGAAGCTATCAAGATGTTTTTGGCCTTTGCAACACACAAATTTTATAAATTTCATCAAATGGAGATGAATTATACTTTCTTGAATGGAGATGAATTATACTTTCTTGAATGGAGAATTGTAATAAGAGGTATGCATAGAACAACCACAAATATTTTAGTTATTAGACAAACCAGATATGGTCTGTAGATTGAAGACATTGTATGGATTGAAACAAGCTCCTAGATCTTGGTATGCAAGGTTGGATAGGTACTTGATACAAAAAGGATTCAATAAAGGTATCATAGATATAAATATTTACTTTAAAGTGGAAAAAGATAAAATCTTGATTGTGGTTGTATATGTTGATGACATAATATTTGGAGGTAATGAAGCTATGTGTAAGAATTTTGCAAAATAAATGCAGAAAGAGTTTGAAATGTCTATGTTTGGGGAGATTAATTTTTTTCTTAGACTACAAATAAATCCAATAGATAAAGGTATTATCATCTCACAATTAAGACATTTCAAGGAAATGTTGAAGAAGTTTGCAATAGAAGATTCTAAACTGATAGGTACCCTTATGGTTACTAGTTGCAAGTTGAGTAAGAGTGATGAATCTCCTAGTTCTGATAAGAGAAAGTATATATCAATGATTGGAGGATTGGCATATCTAAATGCTTCTAGACCTAATATTATTAGTTTCTCTTGAATAAAATTTTCTCAAATGGATAAAATGTACATATCATGAATCATTTTATTATTATTTTCCTTTGGAGGAGGCATATTAAATATTTCCTCAAATATGAGGATTCAGGGTGACAATTTTTCTAGAGAATCAACGGTGGAGAATATCCTATTGACTATTCAAGATCTCAATGTGATAAGTAGGGGGAAATGGTTAGTTGAGGGTGACAGTTAAAATATACCACACATGCATGATAATGAAGGATGAAGATTCATATATGATTTATGATGGGCGGTGATGATTCATACATCTAGAAGAAGATAAAAATATGAGGGTGAAAATTGGAAGAATCACACATGAAATAATGTAGGTACCTATATGGGTGATCCCACAATAGTGGTTTACAATTTTTGGCCAAATTGGACACTGAAATTATTATTATTAACTAAATCTTCACATTCAGGCACCTATAGCGGCTAAACCATGAGGAATTTGGAGATGATTCAAACAAAAGTCTCATCAAATTTTGTCTATAGATTCTAAAAATATTTTTTTCAAAATTTTGGGAATCAGATTGCACTTCTTTTTTCATCTCCCACGAAAACTGGGTTTTTTTAGAAAATAACAATTTTAAAAAGTGACGCTCACCATATACAACATCAATTTTTTTTTATGGAGGATAAAATTCTAGTTTTTTTTAATTTAGATTTGTAACTAAGATATCTAGCACTTTCATTTGGTCTCATAGTTTTTTATTGAATAATTTTTTCCTTAATCAAGTTTTGAAGTCAAACCAATTGCAATTCAAACATAGGCGGATTGTATAGAACATAATTTTTTTTGTATGTATTGAAATTCAATTTATTTTTTTAATGGATCGAGGACATCAATACCCAACATGAACATAGTTTTAAAAAATTTATTTTTATAATTTTCTATTTTTCCACATGTGCAAAACAAAGAACTTAATTTTTGGTGAAAACCCTATGTTTAATAAACTAAAAAAAAACATACATAATAAAACCAAAACATATTAAAATTATATTCGTTGGATAGCTCATTTCAAGGAATACCATATTCCAGTTGGGTTTGTGAAGTCTTCTCCATTTTCATTCTCAACCTGCACTTCAAAGGGAAAAAATCTGGAAGTTTTTTGTGAGAGAGGGTGGGAAGGTGGGAAAAGAGGGGTTCACTCGAACCCCGGTTCTGTCAAACCAGGGTTTGAGAAAACCCCCTTCCATAATGGAAAACACATTTTTCCACATTCAGAGGGGTTCGATCGAACCCTGGTTTGAATGAACCCCTTTTTGGTTCATTCAAACCTTAATTTTGTTCAAACCCCTCAAAACAATTTTTTATTGAGTGGGGGAATTTTTTGGAAGTTTTCCTTCCTCATTCGAATTGTAAACCACTTTTGTGGGTTCACCCATATGGAAATGAAAATTGGGAGACCTCACACATGTGAGAGAATGTGAGGATTTGCGTGATAATGACAAGTCTAATTTCTCCCACATGTGTGGGAATGTATCAGTTTATTAAATATGACAAGTGGAAGATTGCACACATGTAATAATAGAGGGTATAGATAGCCTTGGGATAATAACCAATGGGGATTTATAGATAGGAAAATTATTTAATTAACTAAAATTTGGAAGAGATTAAAGGAAAAAAGTATCTTAATGAATCAAATAAATAAGATATAATCAATTAATTAACTATTAGAAAGGTTAGGCTAAGCTAATTTAATAAATAAAATTTATATAATTATTGAATAAATAATATTTGTTTACTTAACTAATGGTAGGAATTAACTTGAACAATAAAATAAATAAAATTCATATAATTATTGACGGGAGAGAAATTAATTTAATTCAAATAGAGAAAATCTATTTAATTAACTAAGGGTGAGAATGATGGGGTGATTAATGATGAATTGAATAATATTTAATTAACTAATTTATGATTGGATGATATGATAAAATGCAAATTATATTTTTTTGTGCCTATACGAACAATCTTGACAATACACCTTTTAACTATATGTTTTTTTTAAACAAAAGGCTTATAGCCTATATATATTTATATAACATAGTTTTAATATTTACATATAGATCAACATCGTGTCATGCCTGAAACATGAGGCAGAGCATAGAGTAGAAAATACCAAGATTATATATAGATTGTTTTAAGAAGATCCAGTGGTAGGATCTGAATATCACATAAAAAATCTAGTAGCTAGAAGTATTGAGATATGCTAGTAGACACAAAATTTAAAAACCAGTTGAAGCCCTTGATAGGTAAGCTAACCATGACTAAAAAAATAAAGCTTATTCCTCCATGCATAAAAAACCCACAAAGCTTTCACCTTGTTGGTTGTTTTGGGACAAACCAACCTACACAAATGGCAATAAGACTAGATATTTTACATGAGACAAAAAAAGAGATAGCAAACTCTTTCTCTTTAAATTTAGAATCCATATCAATACACATTTGGTCTGCATTTTTTTGAATTACAGACAATAAAATTCTATCATAAATATTTACATTCAATTAGAATTTCTAAAATTTCAGATTAAATATTTCTCCTTCACTTAATCTATATTGTTCTTTGCTAAATATTTCGATAATTTAGCTTTTGGAGAAATCCTTGCAATTTTTGTAGAAAATGCATTTGGAAGTGCTAGTTTAGATTTGAATCCACCTTCACTAATATCCTCCTAGCCTATGTAAAGATTGGATATTTGTGGCCAAGTTAGCCCCAAACTGGATTGAAATCAAAAGAGTCCATCGTAGTTCAAGAAATTTCTCTCAAATATTTTGAAACCAATTGGTAATGTGATGTAGATTGAGGAGTCTCATGTTACCTTGCCTCACCTGAATGCTAGGGTACTTATTTCCTTAAACCCCAAGGTTGATACTCCAAAAATCCTCTCTATATAGTTTCAAAATAAAAATTTCTCTTGTGAGATTGAATTGTTTCAGTCTCTAAATTTATATTTCATCTATAAAAGAAATGGGCATCTTAAAAAAGACTACACCTTAGTCAGGGTCAATCTCATAGGGGCTTTTAAGCACACAAATGGAAAAGCAGACCCTAAAAATCCTCCTTCCAATAAAGATCCCCCTCATAATTTAGACCCTAATCAGGAAGTATCTATGGATTTTGATAACTTGGGTAAAGTTCATATAATTGAGAATAAACCTGATTATAACATTATATATGAAGCTAGTTTGTCACTAGCTAACCCATTATTTGATAGGTAAATGGCAATAATTAAGGCTCAAAACTCTTATGTTCCCAAGGTTAAGTCAATTGAAGGACCAAGGCTTATGGTTTCTCCTCCTTTGAGACCCAAAAATGCCCATTGAATTACCCTTTAATTAATTCATATTAAGGCTGACAAAATTAGACAAACTATTATCTTGGCCGAACATAGGTGGAAAAAATAGTAGTGGCCAATTGCTCTAACCTCAAACAGTGTGATGAGGCCTTTGGAAATTAAATGGTGGTTTCTCATATCAATCCTTTGTTCTCATCTTCATATAATGAGATATCTAGTACCTTGTAGGAAACACTTTCTATAAAATATGACTCAAAGAAAAGAAAGTTAAATGAAAGACCTAAAACCTTTGTTTCCAACTTGTAAAAAAAAGTTGCTAAGAAAAGTAAGGAGGGGAAAATCCCAAAGTTCTTTGACAAGTTGTATAGGAACTAGAAAAGCCAAAAACCTCTTGATTCTTGATGAAATTAAACATATTTGGATGGAATGTAAGGGGTTTAGAGTCTCAAGACAAAAAAATATGTTGTTACAACTTTATAATATAGAAACAAATCGCATCTCAACATTATCTTCCTGCAAGAGGTCAAAGTTATAGGTTTTCAAGATGAAAATGTTTTTAGATTCATATGGCATAATGCAATTTTTTTTATGGTAAGTCATGAAAAAGAAAAATTGGGGGTATTATCCTTATCCACCTTAAATGGGCCAGTCTTATGTCACAATGGGATATTTACCCCTACAATAGATTGGTTTGGGTGATTTTAAATCAAGGGAAACACTCCTAGGGTATATGCATTCTTTATACATCTAAGGATTATAGGGAAATGTGAAAACTCTGGAATTGGATGTCAAGTAATCTTCCTAGGGTTCCATGGGTGTGCACTAGTTACTTTAACATGATAAAGAGTGCACATGATAAAAAAAAGGGGGAAATGAGCTTTTTTGGGCTAAGATGAAAAGAGTATTAAATTTGGTTGACCCTCTATAAAAGGTATAAAGTCTTGTAACTCTATCTATTTCACTTGGTGCAATAATTAGACTTTGAATAAAAGGATTTACTACAATCTTGATAGGTTTTATGGTAATAGAGAATCCATATCCTTCTCCAGTAACTCTTATGGGGCCTCAGTTTTTGTTTTTCTTACCTCTATATCAAATCACTCTCCAATTGATGCTACAATTTTTTTTGGTTCTCTTCCCTCAAAAAAATCTCCTCTTAGATCCTCCTTGTTCAAACTAAATGCATCCATCCTTTAAGACGAGGACTTTATTGATGGAATTAGATCAATCACTATATTTTATAAATCCCTTAATAAAGGCATTAACCCTATTTAGAGGTGGGACTACCTAGTTTTCATTTGGAGAAATCTTTTTGGTATTATGGGAAAGAAGAATGATTTGAATAGGAATAAGTTAGATAATATAATCTATGAGAAGCCTCTCCTCCTTGAGTTTTAGTTACAATAATCTTCTCCTAATTATCATGTGGAAGCTATGCTAATTAGGACTAAATCTCTATTGAGGAAACTGCAAAATTATAAATTCTAAGGGTAGAAAATAACAGCCAAAATGAATTGGCTTAAAGAAGGGGACATAAGTACTAATTACTTATTTAACATGATAAATTGCAAGAAATATAAAGATGCAATTGGTTTAATTGAAGATAATGGGGTTGTCTCAAAGGAGCCAGTCTTTATGAAACATTCGTTCTCCTTTTTTTTAAAGATTTTTGTTTCAGAAGCATATGATAAAGCCAAGGAAGCTATGGAAATTTTTTTTAAGTGTATTCCTAAAAGAGTGTGTAGTGTGTTGGACTAACCACTAGCATCTCCCTTTGTTTTCATGACATGGTTTAACTGCCTCTAATGGACCCTAACTAATGCTTATATTGGGTATTAACAGGTCAATCTTTTGGTGCAATGACAAGGCCAACAATTGGTATCAGAATTGGTCTTGGGTTTGAACCCCTTGGGTGATGCTAAGGGGGGGTTTGTTGGACTAACCGTTAGCATCTCCCTTTGGGTGCATGACATGGTTTAACCACCTCTCATGGATCTTAATTGATGCTTGTATCAGGCATTGATAGGTCAATCTTTTGGTACAACAACAAGGCCAACACAGTGAAGATGCTAAAGTGCTTAAAAGAGATATTTCAATAGAGGAAATTGAGAATACTATTAGATCTTTGAAAAATGGAAAATCACCTGGTGTAGATAGACTGACTCTAGAATTCTACAAGGCAAACATTGTTTGGATATGATCTAAACTCTGGGAAGTTTATAATTGTAATTTTATGAAAAATTCCATGGGGCCTAATATAAGTAGGGGCATCATCAAGTTGATCCCCAAAGAGGGTAAAAAAACACTAATAAAAAACTAGAGACCAATCACACTTTTAAATTTTTCCTATAAGGTTCTAGCTAAAACCTTGGTGAGAAGATTGGCTAGGGTCCTTGGGAAAATTATGTTAGTATCTCAAAGTGGCTTCATTCCAAAGAGATATATTTTAGTGAATTTTATTACAATTTGGGAAGGGATGAACTAGGCTAAATCTAATAACCAAAATACAAAAATAGTTCTTCTAGATTTTGAAAAACCATATGATAAAATTGAGTGGCCATTTATATTGGAAATGTTGAAGGCCTTTGGTTTCCAAGGTAAATTTTGGAAATGGATCAACATCTTGTTTAATGATGCCTCCACTCAAGTGGATGTCAATGGGGAGTGTACTAAACCTATTTTTCTCCAACATTAGATAGGGATGCCCCATTGCCCTAGCCTTATTTATCATTGCTATTGATGCTATGCATTATGTGTTAAGAACTAATTTTGTCTCCCCCCATTCTATGGTATTAGGCTCCCCAACAATGATCATCTTCTTAATTCTCAATTTTTTGATGATACTGCTCCCTTCATTGAGTTAACAAAGGGAAATTTTGATAATACCATCAAAAATCTTGATATCTATTGTGTTGCATCTATTTCTATGTTATCCCCTCACAAGTACATAATGATTGGGTGGACCAAAGACCCTCCAAGTTGGCTAGTGACCAAGGGGTGGAAATGGTCTAATTCCCATAAGGTAATTAAGTAATTTGGAATTCCATTCTCAATTGCTCCATATTTGAGGAACATGTGGGATTGGATCTTTCAAAAAACTGAAAAGAAACACACTAAATGTAAAACTCATTTTGTTATCTCTTGCTGGTGGAATTCAGGTGGTTCAGAAAGTCATTACTTCCCATGTATTATATCAATCTTTAGCTTGGATATTTTCCAATGCTTAGTTTAAAAAATTGCAAAAAATCATGAGAGACTTCCTCTGTTTTGATGTTAAAGGTAATAAAAAGAGGCACAATGTTAGATGGGCTTGGTGTTACTTTCCTAAAAACATGGGATGCCTGGGCGTAAAATATTTGAGTAATTAGGGTCTCGCTCTGGCTTTTAAATGGATTCTTAATGTTGTAGAAGGTGAAGAACCATGAAATTTTTTATCCAAAATGATATTAGGCTCTCCAAACCAAAAAGAGGTAAAAATTAGGCTCCCTTGAATATTCAAGATATATTTTTTACATAGGTTGAGGTTAAAGTCTTTGGATCTCCTATTTTTTCCACCTTATGGAAGACTTAGAGTTTGGTGAGACATTTAATACTAAATGGGGATGCAATTGGGTTCATTCCTCCATAATGTTTTGTCAATAGATTAGTGTGGTGTAATATTTCCCATAATGGGAAACCCCTTGATCTTACATAGGGATACTCTATAAAGGTTTGGCACTCATTGGGAGCTATCAACCTATACGATCTGTTAGTAGATGGTAAACTAGAATCTTGGGAATAGTTGAGAGATGAGTTTGGTTGCCCTATTTATCACAAGAAAAATTATTCCATGATCATCAAGGGTCTTGGGGATGGATTCCTAGGAAATATTTTGAATGACAGATGTGATTAATCAACTCAAATAGAAGGATGGCTCTAAACTTCAAGATATTTCAATTAGAAAAATCTATATGATGTTGACTTGATCAAATGATGTGTATAATTGGATAAATAATTCTTGTAACCTTAACTGGTCTCTCAACAAATGGTCCTTTATCCTAACTCATATCCAAAATAATTCAAGAGAACCAAAAAAAAGATTATTTTTCATTGGTTTTTACTTCTTAAAAAGATCATTGTTGGCCCAGTTCTTCAACAATATGGACTTTCTTATAGAACTTGAGATTTTTTTGACAAACTTGAATCCTTTGAGCATATTTTTTATTGTAAATTTTCTTTGACTCTTTGGACTTTATTTTTTTGTCAGTCTAAGAATTGGATTGGGAAATTTGATTTTTCTTGGCATGAAATTTTGGCTGGCTATGTGGATGCTTTAATGTTGGATTGAACATCTTTTGGCTTGTGCTTACTAATGAGATTTTTTAGTTTGAATGGAAAAAGAGAAATGAAGAGATTTTTGAGGGAAAAAGGAGACTTCTTATTGAGCTTGATAAAAAACTCACCTTCTTGTTAATCATGCTTCAAGTATCTATTTTCTTGGATATCCCAAAGAACTAGATCATGATCTTGTTGAAGGAAGGAGTTACACTAGTTTACAAAATAGAAATAGAGTTTTCTCATTTCTTCCCTCATGGAACAAATAATCTCAACCAAGAGGAATTGAAATTTTTGCACAAATTTATGGAAGATAGAAATATTTTTTCCCCTAATCTAGAGGAGAAGAGGAATAAGGAACCACCAAAGTTTGATCCCAAGGAGATTGAGCCTACTCTAGGAAATTTTAAGTGTGATGAAGCAGAGCATGGAAACAATATCATAGGTTCTTGGGACTAAATGATATTTTATGAAGACTTAGTTACTCTTTTCCACCAATAGTTTGAGTAGTATTTTGATAACTAATGATATATTTTAATATGTAATTAGTACTAATATAAACTGGGACAACTCCTCATTATGTATTCATTTTTAATTAAATATATCTAATAGAAAAAATAATAATTCATGTTTATATAGTGGAACTTGGGAAAATTTAAAGTTTATGTTGACACATTCAAATTTGGATTTTTGGGATTAAAATTACCACCAAGAGCCAAATTCAAAATTACATCTCTAAAATTAGAGACCAACAAAAATACAAAGTGGTATCTATCGAGAAAAATAGCTCATCTAGGGAACAATGATTCCCTAGAATGGATCTATCACACTCAACAATATTTACATTATGTATATAGGGTCTACTAAAATTAGGACTTATCCATGGTGAGGGCACTTGGTAGAGTTGATTTGGATATTTTTAATTGATAATGAATTTTCTAGGGTAGTATAGACACATTCTCCTAGATTGATAGGAAAATTTATGGGTAGGGAATGTCTAAATGAATTGATATAGAATGTCACTAAAGTTGGTTCCAAATAGAGCATGAAATTATGATTTTTCCTAAAAGAGAGTACAATTTCCAATTCTACACTATCATACAAGGAAGAATATTCTACTAGTTACTTGTATTTTAGGAATTCAATTTTAAGATAATGGTGAAAAATGGAAAACATAATCAAGGACTAGAATACTTATCAAGGGTAGAAATAGGGGGGGAGTCGAAAGACTAGCTAGAAGATCTACATGGAACACACCTATTTAGATTAAATGTGGTGCCAAAGGAACTCGATGAAATTGTTATACTCTTATCAAAAGGCGAATTCCCCTTAGATATCCCACTAAAAGCTAAAAAATAACTTTTTTGAAAGTCTCTACCATACACATTAATAAAAGGAAAGTTACATCACTGTGTCACCAAAAAGTGTATAATTTGACACTTTTCGCTCATTTAGACCTTTGCCTATGGAATTTGGACCATTTTCAGCCTCATTTTACCCCCTTCCAAGCCTTGTGTCGAAGTGTTGTAAGGTGTTTCAAAGCATTTTCACACTCTCCTAGGCTTGTCATCACCAAATTAACCCCTTGTTATGCTATAATGACCCCTTAATACACATACATGGCTAATTTCAATGTGTTTTGTGAGACAATCCTGACAAACTATAATAATCATATTTTAATCTCAGAAAAACAATAAAAAATTCCTAGGTGGACTAGGTCACCACCATGGGCGACCTAGTCCCATGTGACATAAAAATTGAATTAAACTTAATTTCTTTCGAGATTCTTGTCTCTAAAACCCTATGGTCGGCCTGTGTGGTGTTATTTCGAGATAATTAGGGCATAACCTGTATAAATAAACTCCAAAACCCTAATTTATCATTAGGTACGCTCATTATTCTTCTCCTCTCCTCCTCACCTATCCTCCACCTCTTCTCCTCAAGAAAACTAGGGTTTTGAGTATTCTAAGTTACCAAGGAATCTCTCTCAAGAAGCATTCATGGATTAAACCTCCATTGTTGCAACTCAAGATCAAACGTCATGGAAAGGTAAGATTCATCACTCCTTTGTTTCATGCTTCAATACGTTTACATCTTCATTTGGTTTAATTACTCAAAAGGGACTTGACCAAGGCAAGTCCCCATACCCTAACAATCAACATTTATTTTTTCTCTTTGTGTGTGTTTGTAGATTTAGGTACATTGAAGTCTTGAAGACCATTAAACAAGTTGAAAAACCTCTCTAAGGTTGAAGAAACCCTAGTTAAAGCTTAGAAGACTTCCAAAAACCAAAATATTCACTTTTAGGACCGAATACAAGTATGTGCAGGATCATCATGGAAAAAACAGGCCCTTAAGTGGCAATAAAAAGTCAAAAAATTAGAGTTAGACAACTTGATATAAAAATTTGAATAAGTGTGGCATCAACATCTGCAAATGGTTGATTAGTATTGCAAAACCAAGAAAACATCTAATATCCCTATGAAATAATACATCATGATTCAAAATGCAAACAAATGACAAGAATGATCAAAGCACATAAAACATGAAGTAAACCTATTCCATAGTGGGAGTGGTGCCTCTTGAAATGTGGAAAGAAAGCCCTTTCCCACCCCCTGATTAGCAAGATTTCCAAGATGATAAAATGTCGATAATGATGTTTTGATGAAGAGAAAGATTAGTTCTCACATGTAGAGAGTAACCTTGCATAAAATGTGTTGTTGTGTTGTAGTTGTTTCGGAGAAATGCTTTGCATTTTATAGATTCAAGATTGGAAGAGTGAGATATTTTGAATGAATGTGGGATCATTCATGAGCCAAACACAAGATGCCACTTGTCAAGATTTGAGAGGATGGAGAATGTGCAAGTCTTGGCCAATGTGCCAATTTCAAATTTGAATTTTGGATGAAATGACAAGTTTAGGGGAGATAAAAGGTGCATTAAATGCTAAGTTGACTTGTGCAAGAGACATGTAAGAACATGTGTAAGAGAATTTAATGCTTTGTTTGTTGGATGGACAAGCATTTGAGAGGGAGATTCAAAATTGGAAGAATATTCCATCTTGATGCCCTTTTGAAAGAAATTAGAAGAATTAATAAATCAAAGAAATGATTTATTGGTGCAAGTGGGTGGGTTAGTTGAGAGTTTAGATTTGACTCCAGTTGAGTCAAAAGCTGGAGAATGGATGATTATGTTTAGAGGTTAATTAATTCAAATTAATTAACTTGGAGGATTTTAGGGGTTTTAGTATTTGATTTAAATCAGTTTGATCTATTGAATCAAATAAGAACTTTAGGACTTTAAGAAATAATTTGATTTATTTAATTAAGCCTGATGAAGCTAAGGAATTAATCAATAAATTATTTTAATTGATTAATAGAAAAATTTAATGTTAGCTAGAGTGAGATGCATGATGTCTATTTAACATGTCTACATTTTCCCCCTCTTTTAAGCAATGTATGTTGCATTGGTTCAAAGAATGATGTTGCCGACATAGAATTTTTTAATATTTTTTATATTTTTTGAAATGCCTCGACAAAAAAAAAATACGTTAGTACATTGCCCCCTCGAGAGATCGAGCGAAAAGATTCAATTTGAGGTCGATCTCACGATAAAGAGGTTCAAAATGAATGTATGGAAGGTTAGACTATATGATCTATATGATAATGATGACGTAAATGAGATGTTTGGAAGATGCTTAGAATAAAAAAATTATATTATCCTAAACAACTTAAATTATTATGAAAATGTATGTGAGATGGATGTGATGGATAATGTTGTGGTATAATGATATGACATAATTATGAAAGATGCAAGAATGATGCAGGATGGATGCATTGTTAGCACAAAAGAGGATAGAAGAATAAGAGGGATCAACCCTTAAATCCAAGAAGATGTAGAAGTCCAACAAGTCTACTTGTTGTAGAGAATTTATTGGATATGATGATGTATTGCTTATCTAGGGATGGGTGAGATAAAGAGCATAACTTTCCTTATGTTTGATAACACACATAGGTGTGATGCATCAAGGTATTAAGAACCAGGATGGCGTTGCACCTAGTGTGATGGAATTTGACTCGACAATCAGATAGGAGTGCTCTTGTTCGCACTTGACATATGGAAACCTTGCTAGGACAGACCCAAAAAAGCAAGTATTCACCAAGTTATTTTACAAGAACATCCAACAAGCACAACAGATAAAAAGATAATGATCATTGCCCCATTCCTTTCTCTCTAAACCTATTTTGTTTAGGCATCATCGAGATGTCCTTGGAATGAACGCAAAATAAGATAAGTCAAAAAGACCAAGATAAAGTAAAAAAACAAGCTAATGTTCTTTGTACCACCAACCATGGCTAAACTACTGTGGGGTACCTAATGCTTATGTCCATCGTGGGAAAGCTTCATCCTAGGACATGTAGTGATCAGGGTTTTGGTGAGACTAATAGGATGATAAGCTATTGATACTCCGAGTTGACCAACTTGCTTGCTTACTAACTTAGGTTTACGACTCTAACTATTAGGTTCACACTTTTGAACCTGCTAGACTTTCTTTTGATTGACTCACCAAAGGGTGAAGGCAACGATTGAATTTATTATGAGTGAGACGATCATGGGTGAAACCGAGATGATGGGTGCACCATTTTGGATTTTTTTGATATTTTGAGGTTATTTTTGGTATTTTTGAGATTTGCGACGAGAGGACTAACTTAAAGACCTATTCTAGGGGTCTCGAGAGCTGATCCGTAGAGTAGCCTTGCCTACTTTATACACACAGAGACCACGTAGTTTGAATGACGATGTACTTGACTCAATGATGAGATAGATGGGCAAACAAATTGCCATTACGACGAATGCCTAAGGATTGACCTAAATGTAAAATAGATGGGCAAAAAAATTGTCAATGCGATAGATGCGTAAGGACTGACCCTAACTCTCTCGGGGGATGATCAAAGATCAACCTTGCCTACATTCAAGCTCAGAGATGACGTAGTTCAGACAAGGTGAGAAAATGACAAGACTCAATGATGAATTTTTGAAGATTTTCTGATATTTCGATATGTTTTTTGATTTTTTGATGAATTTTTTGAATGTTTTTTAGGATTTTCACATGATTTTGATGATTTGGATGTGGATATGTGATGATATCAGTGCTTTGTTTTGAGATTTTATTGTAAACCAAGCTTAATGTTGATTGATCATATCAATGGATTGTTAGTTTGACTAAGTGTGTTAAGTCAAACAAGGTGATAATGCACTCGTAAACCCTAGGAATTTGTGTTATCCTAGAATAAAATTTTACATAAGAGGATGGTTCGACTAAGTGTATTGATTCAAATGAGGTGATTATGGATTTGATAATTTAGATAAGTGTGTTAATCCAAAAAAAGATGATAATGAACTTGTAAACCCAAGGAAGTTGTGTTATCCTAGAGTAAACTCATTCACAAGATGATAGTTTGACTAGGTATGTTAAGTCAAACAAGGTGATAATTGATTGGATTCGATTGATCAAGATTGATGAAGCTTGACTTGGAACAAAATTGTTCTGATGATTTGATGTGACACTGACGTGCAAGTTAGATGCAATTGATATTGATTGTTTGGATTGATGTTCGATGAAAGATAAATCCTGGTAAGGAACGTCTTCCTGTCAAAATATGCCATGGGCTAGTGATTTAGATTTTTGGCTCACAAGTTCTTCGACTAATTTGATTTTGTGTTTTCCAATGTTCAGATCACCACATAAGTTGGAGGATATAGATCAAGATTTATTCCTAAAGAAAGATCTAAATATCTACCCCCAGTGTGTAGCAATGTTTGAACGACCATGGGTGGATTCTTGGATAGATGGATGGACGAATGGATATGGATCATCTTGTGATAAGATAAGGGTGTTCAAATAGAGGATTCTCATTCGGATAATGCTTCAAGGTTTAGACAACATTGGGTAGGACAAGATTGATGAAAATTTCCCATGTCAAGATGTTTACCACAAGCAAGTGTAAAGTGTGCCCCAAAATTTTATCAAGATAATGCAGATAGATGGTAGGGTATGTGTACGATCATGATGGGCCAACAAGTGGCGATATGTAAGCCATATGATGGCCCATGTGGCTGACGACTTTTTTTATACCCGAAATTGATGAAAAGAAAAGGGTTTTTAGAGGAGATTCTCAACTTTCCACCAATATAAATTATTCTTTACTTTGGATTTAATAAATAATTATTATTCATTTTCTATTAAAATTATGAATAAAGCCCTAATTGATAGGCTGATTGAAAAACATCTATAACTTTCAAACGGTATCACATTTTTTGAATCCAAAACATGTGTCACATTCTATGCTTCACATAATATAGGATTAAAAAAAAAATGAATTTCATGAATTTTTGACCAAGTTAAAGTGGTTAGACAAACGGGATATTATATTTTTTAAAAGTTGTAATAAAAAAATCATAATTAATTATTTACTTGGAAAAAAATTATAAAAAAATATGCATCACATCGAGACATGAGTCCTCTACTTATATCTAAAATCTTATAAAAAAATATTATCATTTTATTGTGGTTAGGGTGGTCAGACAGACACGTACTTCTTATTTTCACCCTAAAATTTAAATACTACTTAATTGAAATTTCAAATTTTCACCAAATAGATTTTTTTTAAAAATAAAGGTCTAGTAGTTTAGAAACTACATTCAATTTTCTATAGATTCTAATTTTACATTTTTTGGAAATAATATAGATAACTTATTCAAATTTTTACGTCAAGTTGTCTAACTCTGATTTTCTATCTTTTTATTGCCACTTAAGGCCCTATTTTTTCCATGATGATCTTGCACATACCCGGTAATGGGTTGGATAAACGATTCATGGATGAAAGAATAATATGGCCAAAATGTTGGCTTTATTATGGATGTGATAAGATGCTTTCTCCTAAACTAGCGCACGTAGATGCTTGATTCTACACATGATGCCTGTTTGCCAGGTTTTCATCATGGTACCTATTCAAAGTGCCACCGAAATGGTCTTCACTAGAGGACGATTTTTTCTCTTTATTGTTTTCAATCTTTTTTCTGATTCTTTTGGATTTTTTTAATTTTTTTAATTTTTTTGTTGTTACCGAGATACCTATTTGCTAGGTTTTCCCAAGGTGACCATTTTTTCAGGACATTTTTCTATTTTTTTTGTATTTTCTGAGAGATTTTAAACTGATGTTGAATCACCTAGTACTACTGACACTGATGCTTCTATCATAATGTGCCATCGATATCCTACATGAAGAAGTTGCCTTGCCAAGATACGTGCACTTGAAAGCAACTTTTGATATTCTTGATCTACTTTGTTGATACCGGAGTTAACTTTGTCTTTGTGCGCACATCATGATAGAGTGCATTTTGAATCCTTATGATGAAGGGTCACCACCAATACATGGTCAATGTGAGAATTGGATATCATGTGCGGAGGTGTGGATGGACCGTGTTTAGGAATAATGGATGGATTGGTCGATAGTTTGGAACCTTTTACTCTCCAAACTTGGGAAGATGAGAAATGATGGGTGGATATGGAAGTGTGCTCGGAATTAGGACCAACTCTTCGATTCAAATTGTATGTCACATGAGAAGCCTAATTTTTATTTTGTGGACATCTTTGATGGATACTTTTCCCTTTTTTAATTTTTCCCCATAGTTTCTTTAACTAATGGAGTTTGATAGGGATAGTCTTTCTTTGTATTATGTGGTATCCATATATATTTGACTTGTGCTTCATGCTTCACTACTTCTTTTTCTTTGATGGTGTTCTTCATTCTTTGATTAAAATCTTTCTTTTGTTGTTGGTCCCAATTCATGGATGGGGTGATAGGTGGATGAAGATTCATGACATGACTGGTTGTAGTACTGGCATTGGTTTCATCATAAGGATTCTTCGTGCTCCCTCTTTTGATGTTTTCTTGAGACGAAGTTTCCCCCCAGTTTTGTGGAAATATTACTGATATGTTGAGATCCCTTGATAGTCGAATAACCAAGGCCTTGATGCTTAGGATTTTTGATAATCTGCACTAGTTCCAGGATACCCTGTTTGTGTAGGCCTAATCCTCTACCTTGATAATTCATTTGTTGAAAAAAATTGTCTGCAATAGGATATGATTTTCCTTGGAAACAAGGTGCTAATCCTTCTCTTCTTTGTCGTAGATCTTCAAAGGTGATAAATTCTTCATTGATAAGATAGCTTGGTCTAAGAAAGGTAAGTGATCCAAATTTATAAGTTATAGGATCCTCTACATGTGGGATGAATGCTTGATTGATATCTTTAGCTTGATCTTGTGAGATATCGGATTGTAATGCTTCATCAAGAAGTGTTGATAATTCATCATCCCCATAAAACTCTTCCTCATGATTCATTCTTGATATGCTTTCACATGATGTTTCTAATCCACAACTTATGTAGGAGCCTTCTTCATGACCCATTTCTGCTATGTCTCCACAGGATGTTTCTAATTTGCAACTTTTGTAGAAGCCTTTTGATATGTCTCCACATGATGTCTCTGATTTATAAATTCTATAGAAGCCTTCTTCATGATCAACTTTTGGTATGTCTCTAGTTTTTCTATACTTTGATCATGTGTACAAATTTTAAGAGTAGGAGACTCTTGTACCTTGGTAATGATGTCAAGAGTAGGAGACTCTTGTTTTGAATGAAGATCATCTACATCTCTTCCCAAAGAAAGCATCTTGTGGGTAGATGGAGGAATATGTGCTATATGGATATGATCATCATTTGTGACATCTTGTATAGATAGGAGAGTGCCCATTAGATCATTGTAGTATCTTGGAGATACGAATTCTCGATCTTGAGTGATTTTAGAACTATTTTCAACATGCTTTGGATCAAGTTCTTGACATGGCTCAATTTCAAAGGATGGATTGCTTATAGTGGGTTCTTGGGCATCGTCATTGGGAAGTGGCTCAATATTCTCTTGAGCTTTGAGTGGATTTAGATCAAATGTTGAGCTAGGGATTCCTTCAATATCAATAACCATGAGGTTAAAGGATGTTAATATGTCTTGGGAAGGAACATTGATATACCTTGGTGATAGATTTTGATCATGCTTTGGAATACGTTCTTGAGATATGTCCTCTAACTCATAAGGTGATGTAGAGACATTTTAGATATGATCATTTTTTGATGGATTGTAGATTATTTCAATGGGATCAAATAATTGTAACACATCTTGAAATAGGTCACTAAAAAGTGGCTCTTGATTAATGTTGATTTGATCACTAGATGGGGTAGAAGCATCTTCAAGATCTTGAACATTATTTTCAACAATTGTGGGAGTGAGATTACCAATGTCTTCAACCATAGGATCAAGTGATGTTGACATTTCTTAAATTTGATCATTTTTGGGTAGTTTTGGTGGATTTTGATCATGATTGAAAAGTAGCTCTTGGTGTAGGTTGATTTGATCATTGGTCGAGGTGGAAACATCTTCAAGGTGCTTATTGATAGATTGATCTTGATTTTTGATTTCAACAATTGTGGTGGGAATCTGTTGCAAGATTTGTTGAGTGAGTAATGCCTGTGTTTTCTGCTAAGCCAAAAGCACTTGTTGTTGGTTGTGTCGTTGTTGGGCCAATAATGCTTTCTGTTGGGCTTGTTGTTGAGCTACTTGTTGATGCACTTGTTGATGGATTGCTTTCAATAGTGTTCAGAATTTTTCTTGCGCCTGTCGAGCTTAGTATTGGGCTTGAGTTTGAGTTTGTGCTTGTCGAGCTACTTGAGCCACTTGCACAACTTGTGCGGCTTGTTGGGCTTGGAGTTCCTTTTGGCGGGTAGATTGTTGAGTGGCTTGCAACATGATGGAGAATGAATTGGTCGTGTTGTGTTTTGGCGGTGGTGGTGGTGGTGGTGGATTGGGAATGGTGTTGATTGTTGGGATTTCTTGAATGGTTGTCATCTGTTGTTGTGATACCGATGGAAAAATGGGATGATTTGGTATGATGTTTTGATTTGGCATTATAGGTTGAATTTGAACATTTTTTTGGTTGAGAATCATATTGCCTTGATTTAGGTAACTTTGATTCTGTATGGTGTTACCTTGACTTGAATCAACATATGGAGTTGCCAATATATTGCTAGGATTTTGAACAACATTAGGGGGATTTGCAAGCATATATATCCCAAATTTCACCAAGTGTGGACTAGAAATGTTCATGTTCAACAAACTTGTATTTGGCATGTATGGATTTGGTGGGATAATGTTGTTTGGAAAACTCATGCATTGAGTGTTTGGTGTATAGATTTGAAGATTTGGACTTGGATTTAAATCTATCATTGGGAAAGGTGTTTCAAACTTTAGATTGGGCATACTCACATTCATATCATTGAACTTTGGAGGAGATAATGATGCCATACATAAATGTGAGTTTCGATAATCAAGTGGTATTGCGAGACTTGGATAGTTTGGTTGAATTGGATTAGTCATGATGGGTGGATCAAGTTTATATTTCATGTCCCTCTTGCATTGTGATCTTGTTGTAAAACTAAACCTCTAAGGTGTTTAGGACCAATGATGAGATGAGGGATGAAAGTGTGAGTGATATGGGTGTTTGAATTTTTAGAAACTTTGGATCAATGCTAGACTTTAGGAGTTGTTTCGATTCGATATTTTGACTAGGTGTGTTAAGTCAAACAAGATGAAGTTGTGTTATCCTAGGAAGTTGTGTTATCCTAGGGAAAATTCACACAAGAGAATGAATTGGCTAAGTGTATTAAGCCAATCAA
Source organism: Sequoiadendron giganteum (assembly GCA_007115665.2). NCBI lineage: Eukaryota > Viridiplantae > Streptophyta > Pinopsida > Cupressales > Cupressaceae > Sequoiadendron > Sequoiadendron giganteum. The sequence continues at coordinate 879,245,312 of CM021100.1, read as the reverse complement.
AGTGATCATGAACTAGTAGACCTTAGGAAGTTGTGTTATCCTAAAGCTAAATTTGTTCAAGAGGATTGATAACTTGACTAGGTGTATTAAGTCAAATGTAATGATGTTGATTTTTCAAAAGTCTAGCATGAATGTTGTTTTCAAAGTTCCAAAAGTTGTTGGTGAATGGAATTTGATAAATTTTTGGATGGATGAAATGTTTTGACTTGATCCTAGATGGCCCTATGAAGACTTACATCGAGACCACAATTTTGAAGAACATGCTTTTCCCTAAGAGTAATTCAACCAAAATACCAATGTTTGCACGAAAACCAAATCAATCAAAAGGGACCAAAAACATGTGTGGTTCAATTGTTTGTTATCTTGCTTAGATTCAGTTCCTTTTGATACAAGCACTTTCTTGATTATGTTTTTCAATTAAATGTCCAATGTCCTAACTTTATTTTATCCCACAAAGTGTATTATGTGGAAGTCAAAGAAATCAAGGAAAAGGTTACCTATTGTTGACTTTGGGAGAAACAAATTGAGATGTTTGAATGTTTAGAAGCCTTCTAGAGATAAAAACCCCTAGGGACAAGTACTAACATGTGGACACCTCCAAGGTATTTGTTCTTCCAAAGGGTTTGAAATTTTGATGATTCGTTGAATGTTTATTTTCCACTGTTTTAGATCCAGGCAAAGTGTTTTGATTCAAAGCACATGTACAACCCTAGGCTGGAAAAGGCAATATTTGTTAGGTTCGTACTTGGATGAATCCATCTACGCATATTTTGTGTAGATGACTAGATGCTTGACCACACTGGCTCCCATCCACGACACACACTTCTTGGGTCAGCCAAGCATCAGTACCCATGAATCTCCCATGGCATAATTTTCATCTCTACAACAAAAGCACATGTATACATGGGCAGCTTTAGAGTACATGACCTCTTCCAACAACAAATATAAGGTATTTTTGGCTTCTAAACAAAGGTTTGTAGTAAGGGCATCCAGTTTTGGGGGTGCAATGATAAATTCCTTGTGAGAGATCTCCCAACCCTTAGAACAAGGGCTTTACACATCATAATGATATTGGGGGAGATTTATCATGCCCCGCTTCCCATTGTCCATGGCTTTCATCGTGAACACAAATTTATATAGTGGTTTGGAAGAGCTTGGCTTTAGCCCGTTACCGCTTGAGTCGTTCCATTGGGGTGAGTACTTTTTCCCACCAAGGTAGGCCCTCTAAAGGTTCACTATAGCAAGTAAGTGCATTTGTAGTTCGATCATCTTTGTTTGCATGCACAAAGAGAGAACACTTGCAATGCCTTTTTCCCACACTAGACAAGTTTTTTTCAATTTTAGAATCCAAATGAAATGTGAAGGCAATCTTTTAAACAAACTAATATCACAAAAAGACTTTTGATTCTCAAGATAGTCGTGAAGCGCGAGAGAAGTGCATACACCTTTTAAATGATATTAATTTTTGGAAAATATTGTAAAACATGAAAAACACTTGCTCATTTTAATTTCCAAAGGAAAAATTGAGTTCATTTTAAGGCCCGAAAATCAAAATGTGAGAGTTGATTGTTCAGTTTTAGAACCCAAATCAAAAATCTTAGTGAGTTTCTAATGTTTAGTTTTTAATCCAGCTTTGAAAAAGAAAATCAATCGCTGATTAATTTTAAGTCCAAATTGTTCTAGTTGGTTTAAAACAGAAAACAAAAGCAGGAAATGGACACTTTAAGCTCTTACAATAGCATTAAAAAATGCTTTTGTTAAGTTCAAATTTGGTGCTCAATTCTTCAACTCCAATCTGCTTGTTTTTACTTGATTTCAACTCTCAACTCTGATGTCAACCTGTAAACATTACAAAGCTTTCAAAAATAAGATTTATTCCAATGAATCGACGAAATAATGGATTATCAAAAAGAGTTACCTCTGGCATGTGACGTAGCTAAAAGAAAAAATTGTTGTAACACTGAAAAAATCATATTTTAAGATTGAAGTACAACTCATTGCAAAGAAGAGATCGATTAGATTGAAGTGTCAATTTTTTCTTGCAAAGAAAAGATCAATCATGAGTGAATTGCACCAAAAGCTTAAGGGCCAAAGAAAATTATATTCAAAACTTTTGACAGCTATTATGCATGAAGGTTTAGAACCTATCAAGATTTGAAGAATAGGTGAAATGATGACATTTTTCACCTCCACAACATCTCTAACAATTCAAGGAAATCCAAAGACAAAATTTCATAGCACAATTCACAAGACGTGAAGATTCGTATAGAAACAACAAACTAATGGAGGTGACTACACCAATTCTTAGCTTAAAATGACTCCACATTTTTAAATAGACCATTAAAAGATCAAAGCAACGACTGCAATCTACAATTCCATCACATTTCATCATTCCAATTAAATGCTATTTATTTGAATTGAGCTTGGATTTGACATATAATCTTTTTTATAAATCCTCCCGCTGCCTACACTCATAAATCCGATAGTTCCTTGTTTTACTGAACAAAAGATTGTACAATAACTTGCAAGAAATAAAGATGTCAGAATATAATTTATTGTACCCAAATAATTGTGACTCTCCCGATGTAGTCTAGACTAGCAAAAGTATTGCTAGAATAACTCTATGTCAGATTCCCAAGATATATATTCAAAGAGCTTGAGTGAATGATGCCTCAAATCTACTCACTTATCTACTAGCAATAGTCAACAAACATGGTAGCTACATGGTTAAGAACTTTTATATTTGAACTACATAAATTAAAATTTCTTGGCATGGGCATGACAGTTTCCTATGCAAAGAAGCACCCAAGAAAATTGCATTAAATTGGTGCCAATATATTATTCCAAACATGATAAAATGGCAGAAAGGACTAACACAAGATGTGCCAGATGTGTCAATTATACACAATGGATGTCCCTAGGCTTTGAAATTTACTTGAACAATAAACCAAAGATGGTGCGATCCTACTTGATGCATTCAACTACAATTAATGACAAATTTGTTAGTAGTTAGAATACATCAACTCAAACTTTTACCATAATAGCCCTTCAATCAAACACAATCAGTAGGCGTAAAGCTAAATCTGTGAATGAAGTCAAGATCATACTTGACAGGGATTACTATTGATGCTAGACTATTTATGAGTTTTTATTAATGGCACCATCCTGCGCCAACTACTATCTGCATTTCCAGATACCCATATCTCATGATGATGACAATTTTTACTATAAGACATATCATGTCTATGATACCACCGCTAACATTGACCATGAATTAGAAGGTCTCTTCCAATCCATACTGTGCACCAATAGGTTGCATTCTCTGGCAACTAGACTATTATTCAATCTGTTGCTTGCTACTTATCTCATGGTACATATTGAATGGTGAGCGTTGGAGTTCTCCTCGGCTGGGGAAAGGTATCAATGGATAAAGACAGTTGGTTGATGATGGTGGGCGCGAGCTGGTAGAAAGAAAAGCCTCACGGGAGTAGAAGCGGCTGACAGAGAGATGTTCGGTGCCAAGGGCTATCAAAATCAGGAACTATGGTGTAAATAAAAGTGAGAGGAGGTTAACCATGGCCAACCATAATGCAAGCGATAGTAGCATGGCGAATACACTAAATGTTGTTGTTATTGCTATTAGTTTGGCTGACCCTTGATACCCAACTCGAGGATGACATAGAAGATGGAAGATAGGTTGGAAAGGTGCGACAGACATTGATGCAATGAACTCTTAACAAAAAGTAATTCAGACTTGATTCTTTGCCTCCGATGGTAAATTCTGAGATGCTTACCCTTTCGAATTTTATTGGACAAGGCCCTCCATGTAATTGATATCCTATCTATTGGAATATAAGATTAATTTGTTCCAAAAGGAAATGCTGATAGAGGAACCATGAACGCACATTTCAGGGAGAAATAATCCGCATCTGAGCAAAGTCAAACATCGACAATAGATGGTCTTCAAGTTCAAAGAAATAGCCTTCAAACATATTGACCTTTAGAGCTGTAAGAAATAGTATAGAGAACAAAGTTATAGTGAGGCATGTTCAGATTATAGTTTGATCTCTTTAGATTTCTGGTTTGTTCTAAAAGAACAAGCTTCTAAATGAACCACAAACATATTCAGAGAGAAATAAATTGTATCTCATCAAAGGAAAACACCGACATTGGATGGTCTCAAAGACAATTACTTCAACTATATGCATTTCACAGAGAGATAAACTATATCTCAGAAAATGGAAACATAGGCCGCAGATGGTCTTCAAATTCAAAGAAATCTACTTCAAACATACTAACCTCCAAAACTCCAAAACTCCAGAACTCATAACTGCACCTATAGCAGAACATCAGTTAGATTTAATGGCACATTTCTTCATGAATGAATGTGACTATACTGAAATGGTATATTCACACCTGCAAACAAAACGTGAGAGAGAAAGCATACAAAATGCAATGTCAGGAGATGATATGTCGACCTATGTTAAGAAATTGCAGATACAGTTTGCCCGATCTTATAAACCATCTTAGTGATAAAGAGCTAAACATTATAACATTCCTTCCAATGGCCTATCAACATTGTTCCAATGGCTTGTAAGTTTACTGTTTATTTCACACCCTACAAAATCAAAACTCTGCTAACAATTGTATGTTGTCTAATTTTAGAATTGCATTCAAGCTGCAAGGAAGCCACAACACACAAAACTCTCAACAAGGTAATCATAGTAATTTGACGGGAAATGGAAAAAAAAAATATTCTAAGAGGTTTGTCAAACGTGTATCCAACAAACAATTTTTTTTTGTTTTTTTGTTTTTTCTTTTAAAATAGGAATTTTGATGATCAAGAACATGTTGAGATTGGCAGAGTCAGAACTCAATCATAAAGCTTGATGATCAATTTGAGGTCCTCTATCCCTAGATCTAAAATGCATGCAAGGCACTGAAATAAAATCACTTAGAATACAAGAACCAACATCACAATAAGTACGATGATGAAGGAGAAAATAATGAATTGCAAGCCTTCCTTATGACTTAATCTCCAAAGCCACTTTCTTATGTGATTATTAACTAATTCTGGACTGTAATTAACCAAACTAATGCTGCCCTCCTTCTAGCGCCATTTTATGGACATCAAAATCTGCAAATGGTTGATTAGTATTGCAAAACCAAGCAAACATCTAATATCCCTATGAAATAATACATAATGATTCAAAATGCAAACAAATGACAAGAATGATCAAAGCACATAAAACATGAAGTAAACTTATTCCATAGTGGGAGTGGAGCCTCTTGAAATGTGGAAAGAAAGCCCTTTCCCAACCCCTGATAAGCAAGATTGCCAAGATGATAAAATGTTGATAATGATGTTGTGATGAAGAGAAAAATTAGTTCTCACATGTAGAGAGTAACCTTGCATTAAATGTGTTGTTGTGTTGTAGTTGTTTCGGAGAAATGCTTTACATTTTATAGATTCAAGATTAGAAGAGTGAGAGATTTTGAATGAATGTGGGATCATTCATGAGCCAATGACAAGATGCCACTTGTCAAGATTTGAGAGGATGGTGAATGTGCAAGTCTTGGCCAATGTGCCAATTTCAAATTTGAATTTTGGATGAAATGACATGTTTAGGGGGGATGAAAGGTGCATTAAATGCAAAGTTGACTTGTGCAAGAGACATGTAAGAACATGTGTAAGAGAATTTAATGCTTTGTTTGTTGGATGGACAAGCATTTGAGAGGGAGATTCAAAATTGGAAGAATATTCCATGTTGCTGCCCTTTTGAAAGAAATTAGAAGAATTAATAAATCAAAGAAATGATTTATCGGTGCAAGTGGGTGGGTTAGTTGAGAGTTTAGATTTGACTCCAGTTGAGTCAAAAGCTAGAGAATGGATGATTATGTTTAGAGGTTAATTAATTCAAATTAATTAACTTGGAGGATTTTATGGGTTTTAGTATTTGATTTAAATCAATTTGATTTATTGAATCAAACATGAAGAACTTTAGGACTTTAAAAAATAATTTGATTTATTTAATTAAGCTTGATGAAGCTAAGGAATTAATCAATAAATTATTTTAATTCATTAATAGCAGAATTGAATGTTAGTTAGAGCGAGATGCATGATGTCTATTTTACGTGTCTATAATAAGTTATCTATATTATTTCAAAAAAATGTAAAAATAGAATCTGTAGAAAATTGAATGTAGTTTCTAAACTACTAGACCTTTATTTAAAAACCAAAAAAAATATTTAATGAAACTTTGAAATTTCAATCTAGTAGTACTTAAATTTCAGGGTAAAAATAAGAAGTAGGTGTCTGTCTGACCACCCTAACCACAATAAAATGATAATTATTTTTTATAAAATTTTAGATATAGGTAGAGGACTCAAATCCCGATGTGATGCATATTTTTTATAATTTTTTTCCAATTAAATAATTAATTGTGAATTTTTTAAATCAACTTAAAAAATATATAAAATCTCATCTATCTAACCACCTTAACCTCGTCAAAACTTAATGAAATTCAATTTTTTTTTTTTAATCCTATAGTATGCGAAGCATAGAATGTGACACATATTTTGGATTCAAAAAATGTGATACTGTTTGAAAGTTATAGATGTTTTTCAATCAGCCTATAAAAGAGGACTCTATTAATAATTCTAATAGAAAATGAATAATAATTATTTATTAAATTTAAAGTAAAGCATAATTTATATTGGTGGAAAGATGTGAATCTCCTCTAAAAACCCTTTTCATTTCGTCAATTTTGGGTAAAAAAAGAGTCATCAGCCACATGGACCATCATATCACTTACATATCACCACTTTTTGGCCCATCATGATCCTGCACATACCCATACTTGAAAGAGTAGAAAACATAGATCAAAGACCTCAAATCCCATCTTCCGATTCATAGAAATTTAGAAGAGGACTAGGTCACCACTTTGGGTGACCTGGTCCCACTGAATCTTTTTTTAGAAATCTTGGTAGATTTGGATACCCTTTTGGCTGAAAAGAGCTCCAAATAAGTTTTCCAAAATTTTCCCGAAGAAAGACTAGATCGCCCAACTTGGCACAAGTGCCCCTTTTGGCTTTGACATCAAATTCAGCAACATTTCCAACCCCTACAAGGTTCAAGGTACACACCTATTCAATATCATCCTTTTTTGTAATAGTTTATGTATATTAATTATGTTATCATGTACATACTTGCATATATCAATGTGTTTTCAAACATTGTATTTCTTAAGCTTTACATTCATAGTTAGCTTCCTTTTTCAGTCTATTTTATTTAGGGAATTTCACACACATCACCTCAAACCCTTAATCCTTTGAATGCAATCACTAAAAATACAATTAGTGTGAAAGAGAGCCATTCTTCCCAAGTTAGGTCCTAGGTGAAAAACCCTAGAAGCTCTTTAGAGAATCCTCTTTCCCTATTGTGTTTGTTTTTGGTAGTTCATTTTGGTGAAGCCAAAATTCTTGCAACCTTATTTTTTGATTTAGAGTCCTTCATCCTAGATTTGCATTGCATTGCATCTTGCATTGTTTAACTTGCATTCTAGGGTTTCACATTTTTGCATGCATGAAAGTGTATATAATTTGCATTCTTGCATCTAAAATTAGTGGCATTCATCCAAAATCTGAACCTACCTTTATTCTTCTAGTCATCCAACATCCTACCCATCCTAAATAGTTGCAAATTTCTTGAATTTTTGAAAAAAACCCTAACTGGGACTAATTCGCCATTCTGGGCGACCTAGTACCTGTCCAGATTTTTCACTGTCTCTCACACTACCAAAAACCTCATTTATGTGCTTTCTTAGGCTCTTGGTTTAATATACTATCAGTCTGGGAAGTTTCAGGAACATAGGTTTTCTCCTTCTAGCTCAAAATCATCATTTTAGAGTGGTCATTCTTCAAATCATTTCATCATTCAATCTAAAAATGCTTCCCTTTCTGTAATTTTACATTTCATTAATAAAAGTTCTTTTCACTTTTTCCTATACAATGTTTATATTCATAAAAAATTTCATTATTTTGTTAAAAGTACTTTTCCTTTTAACATGTACATTATATACATTCTTAAATCTTAACATACATTAGATAAAAATGTTTTATCTTATTGCATATACATTTTTTATATTTATGAAATATTGCATGAAATGGCTACTATGCTTTTCATTTTTACTCACACAATGTTAGTAGCTTACATAACTAGACATGATACACACACTTCACTCCTCTCTCCCTATGTGCATGTTGTAGTGGACGAAGAAACAACCTTGTACATTCCTAAAGATCATGTTAGTTCTTCTCCTAATATCTCTTCTCTTAGTGATGAAGATATTTTGTTAGAAGATCCAATTAATGAGAGTTATGAGAATCCTAGTTATTTCTCTCATCCTACCTCTCTTATTGGACAAGACCTTACCAACCAAGACAACATAAAAATAGATAATCATGACACTAACATTTGTTTTTCCCCTAGTATTTCTCCTAGTTTCGATGAACATACTTTGTTGTTAGAAAACACAAATTAGTGAAGGTCATGAACACATTAGTTGTCCCCCTTCACCTACAAGAATACTTATTGAGAATAACCATTCCATCACTGGTCCTTCTCCTCTTATTGATGCAGCCATTTTAGAAATACCAACCTTTGATTGTCAAGCACAATTGGTTTGTAGTTCTCCTAAACCCCTTCCTCCTAGGGAAGATATCATGATTCCCAATAAGGATAACCATAACAATAATAATATTACATCCATACAAGAAAATACAAAGACAATCTTGGTCTCTTCCTTGCTCAAGAATTTTAATATTATTCAACCTCAACTCATCCTTTACCCTCCTTCCCATAAACCTTCAACCCAAACCAAACCTGAATTCATCCTTTACCCAACTACCCCTAATGTGTTGCAACAACCGAATATCGTTGCTCATACACATTACACTCGTAACAACCAACGTTCTCAACCATCTCCCTCCACTTCTTTACCTTTACCTAATCCCATCTTACCTACTTCCCCTCACCTAAATTCCCTCCTTAGGGAGTATGACCTTGTTGATCAACTAAGGAATACTCCCGCCAAAATATTCTTATGGGATCTTATTCAAGTCTCCCCCCACGATCACAACATGATGCAAGAAAACTTACAATAAGTTCCTATCCCTTCTAATGAACCATCAAATGATATAGCAGCTATTATTCATGGAATAAATGTTGATATTTTTTTTCACCAAAGTGAGCTCCCTACTTTGGATGTACAAAAAAAAAATGATGCTTTCATGATAATATATCAATACAAAACAAAAGTGATAAAGAGAACTCTTGTAGATACAGGCTCTACCCTTAATGTGTGTAGTGTGAGCCTTTTGGATAGGCTTGACATAGATATATCCGACATCCAACCTGATTCTCTCTTTGTTAGAGGATTTGACAATGTTAATAAGAAACTGCTTGATGTGATCACTATCCCTCTTACAGCTGGAATGACCACATTAGACACTACAATTCATGATATGCCTCAGGAGGTTTCATTCAATCTTCTCTTAGGTAGGCCATGGATTCATGCAATGAATGGAGTTCCTTCCACACTTCATTGACTGATGAAGTACATCTTTAAAAATAGTGTACATACTTGATGTCGACAATGAACCTAATAGTTGCTTACACATTAACAAATCCATAGAGACTCATTTCAAAACTTTAACACCAACCACCCAGACTAAACCCAACATCTTGAGAAAATCACCAAGCTCTTATATGATGACTAGGGTTCCTTAGAATTCACCCCTCCCTTAATGGGATAATCCAAGATCATAGAAAATAACTCTTAATAGTGATACACATTCTTGTCCACACCAGACTCGGTTAGTCCTTTGCATGCATTCACCTCAACTACTTTAGCCACTAAAGAAAATAATGACCAATTGCCCTATCCAAAGAAGCTGAAAAATATTTATGGAAAATGTTGAGAGCTCATGAAGGAACTTGGATAGTGGAAAAGGTTGTGGTGCTAACGAACAAGGTATCTGCACCCCTATAGAGCCTATCAAGTGACCATCACATCATGGTCTTGGTTATTGTCTTCTCATTGATAGAACCAATCCTTCCCCTCCCATCAACACTATCCTTCATCACCCTTCTAACCCAGCCTTCAAAAGTGATCCTTTGAAACCAACAAAGGAATCTTTGCTTAAAGCCAATGTCATCCCACAACCTCCTCCTGATTCAAAATTTGCACACTCCTCCAAAGGAGTCTACAAAATCTCACAATTCATTGAGCCTTATGTAGGTATGACATCCTATCCCAAGCAAGATCCCTCCTTTTTTCCAACCAGAGGATCACCTTCTACCCTTGATCAAGAGGCTATCTTGTTCAGACTCCTCCAAGATCACTTGATATCCCTTCCTCCCAGAACTCGAAAGAAATGTTTCAACAAACATTCCTTTTGTTCCTTCCATCGATTTCATGATCATCACACTGTTGAGTGTAAGTCCTTGAGTATAAAAATCCAACATCTTATGGAGCTTGGTGCTCTCCCTTATGTGGGGGCACCTCATCCCTCTAATTTATACTAATTTTCGCTCTACCTTGCTTCCCCTCAATTCCTTCGGCTCACTCTTGTCTTAAACTAAGTGGGGGCAAGACGTTGGTTAGCCTTCTTCCCTCATATGTCACTTGTCATTGTCTCTTTCAGCCAGTCATTAACCTCTCATGAACATATACGAGAAAGCTTGGGATGTGGATTACTTGAATGTGATGTACACTCCTTTTCATGATGCAACTTCTTGAAAACATATGACTCGACATAGGGCTTTCCAAACAAGCTCTCATGTCTTCCTCCTCTTCTTCTACTTTAAAGAAATTTCTCACATTACAGTGTTTTGCAATTCCTTTAAAGTGGGGGCATACATCACCACTCACATTTCATTGTGCGATCTTCTTTTTCTTGTGATTCCTTCTCTTGAAAATATTACACACAATGTTGTTCATGATGAGACACCTGTATGTTTCTTCTTTTGCATACAAGATGAGCCCTTGCCTCTCTTGCATACAACATGAGTACATTTTCACTTTGCCTCTCTTGGTGACAAATAAACATAATGTTCCTTAGGATGAGACATCACACGAACAAAGAAAAATCCCTTTGAACAAAACCATTTCAAACATCATTTACTTTTGTGGCACCTCATCAAAGTCATCACAAGGTATAACTTTGGTATTGTTAAGCAGGAAGCCCAACAAGTGGCATGAATTTCTCCACAACCACCTTTGTGATTACATACCAACCGTGTGTATTTTTCTCACCTTTTGGGACAACTCACCCTGTGGACGACTTGATGTTCTATGGCCCCAGAGTGAGCACATATTTTTCACCCTTTCGATTCTCTTCATACTAATCCTTGTCATCACATGATTATGTATCTTGTCTTGTTGTAATGCATTCACCCTTAAATGTCTTTTGCATTGATGTCGAGTTGACTTAGAATCTTGAATCCTTGGGGGCTTGACCACCTCCATCTTTATCGTTCTTCACCATCTCCATTAGGCTAATTTAGTGTGAGTTTGTAGCAAGTTCATCCTCTCACTAAAGTGGGAGCTAAATGTGTTGCCAAAAAGTGTAGACTTTGACACTTTTCGTTCTTTTGGACCTTTGCCTATGGGCTTTTGACCATTTTCACCCTATTTTTACCCCTTTCCAAGCCTTGTGCCAAAGTGTTGTAAGGTGCTGCAAAGCATTTTCACACTCTCCTAGGCTTGTCATCACCAAATTAACCCCTTTTTATGCTATAATGACTCCTTTATACACATACATGGCTTATTTCAGTGTGTTTTGTGAGGCAATCCCGACAAACCATAATACTCATATTTTAATCTCCGAAAAACAAGAAAAATTACTAGGTGGACTAGGTCGCCACCTTGGGCGACCTAGTCCCATGTGGCATAAAAATTGAATTAAACTTAATTTATTCTAGGATTCTTGTCCCTAAAACCCTAAGGTTGGCCTATATGGTGTTATTTCGGGAAAATTACGGCATAACTTGTATAAATAAGCTCCAAACACATAATTTATCATTCGATACACTCATTATTCTTCTCCTCTCCTCCTCGTCTCTCCCCCACCTCTTCTCCTCAAGTAAACTAGGGTTTTGAGTATTCTAAGTCACCAAGGAATCTCTTTCAAGAAGCATTCAAGGGCTGAACCTCCATTGTTGCAACTCAAGATAAAATGTCATGGCAAGGTAAGATTCATCACTCCTTTGTTTCATGCTTCAATACATTTACATATTCATTTGGTTTAATTAATCAAAAGGGGCTTGACCAAGGAAAGCCCCCATACCCTAATAATCAACATTTCTTATTTCTCTTTATGTGTGTTTGCAGATTTAGGTGCATTGGAGTCTTGAAGACCATTCAAAAAGTTGAAAAATATCTCTAAGGTTGAAGAAACCCTAGTTGAAGCTTGGAAGACTTCCACATACCAGAATCTTCACTTTTAGGACCAGATACCTGAAGGAGCAGAAAACATAGATCAAAGGCCTCATATCCCATCTTCCGATTCACAAAAAATCAGAAAAGGACTAAGTCACCACTTTGGGTGACCTAGTCCCACTAAAGCTAGTTTTTAGAAATCTTGGTAGATTTGGATACCCTTTTGGCTGAAATGGGCTCTAGACCAGTTTTCCAGAATTTGGCCGAACAAGGACTAGATCACCCAACTTGGCACAAGTGCCCCTTTTGGATTTGAAATCAAATTCAACAACATTTCCAACTCCTAGAAGGTTCCAAGTACACACCTCTTCAATCTCATCCATTTATGTAATAGTTTATGTATATTAATTAGTTTATCTTGTAGATACTTGCATTTCTCAATGTGTCTTCAAATATAGTTTTATTTCTTAAGCTTTACATTCATAGTTAGCTTCCATTTTTATTCTATTGCATGTAGGAAATTTCACACACATCACCTCAAACCATGAATCCTTTGAATGCAATCACCAAAAATACCTTAGTGCAAAAGAGAGCCATTCTTCCAAAGTTAGCTCCCAGGTGAAAAACCCTAGAAGCTCATTGGGGAATACTCTTTCCCTGTTGTGTTTGCTTTTGGTGGTTCAATCACATAAGACGAGATGAAATTATAAGAAGAGTTGTTTTTGAACATGAAAGAGAAGTTATCTTGAAAGAAGCCCATGAAGGAATAGAAGGGGGCATAATTGTTTCAAAACAACAATGAAATGGGTTAAATTATTTGGATTATGGTGGCCAACCACACACATAGATGCCAAATAATATAGTATAAATTGTGATATATGTCAAAGGGTGGGGAAACCTACCATAAGAGATGATATTCCTTCGAAACAAGCCCTACCATAAATCCCATTTGAAAAATGGGCTATAGACATTTTATATGACCAATCGATCCACCTGCCAAGCACTCTAGGGAAATATTCATCATCACAAAAGTGTTGAAATGAAAAATAAAACTGAGAGGGGGGTGAAATAGTTATAGAAAATTAAACCTTCAAAACACTCAATAGTAAATAGATCCACAAGCATTTATTAAGTCATTATTTTGATAGGTAGATTAAACATGAAATATGGATAATTGAAACTGAAATCACAACACCACACTCATAAGAACACCAGATGTACATTGAAAAACCAATAAGGGAAAAACTACAATAAGGATTAACTCATAATAAAAGCAATTGTAAAACCGATACAAAGAGGCTCAATGCCAGAATAGGACACACTGTCTAAAAAATCTCATAGCCAGGGCTCACTGCCACAGATAGAATACAAGAAGATAGAAGAAGAATGTTTCATAGAGAAACACTTGTCAATGAAACAAGGATTCCACCACAATTTATTGCACACTTTCACACTCACATGAAATATTTTGGATGCCATCAATTCACTGCCTTCAGAAACCCTACCATGAAGATCGCACTACTCTCCTCAAATTTGCATCGCATCCACTTTACTTACATCACCCTTCACATCTATCTTGATTCTTATGATTTCCCCCTTTCTTCCTCTTTCATCATCATTCATATTTTTATCAAGCTCTACGTAAAAAATTTCTCCAATGTTGACCACTAGCCATTATACATTCAAATTGAAACTAGGTCGGCACCTAAACATTCGTATGATGGATAAGAATGAAAGGAGACCTACATAAGCTATTAATTAAGACCCAAATAGATCCCAATATACCTTAACATGCCCCCACAAGCATCACATGTAGTGTTAAACATAAGGTTGGCTAACACCCGTGCAAAAACCATAAAAATTATTTACACACTTCCTTAGATCAATCTAAAGGTTTTGAATAGCATAATTTACTTGAATTCAATCAAAAATAATCCATGAACATCTTAATATTCATCGAATACTCTATAAAAGCTCGTATCAACCAATAATTTAACTCGAAACAAGTAATAACCCTTGTTTGCATAATGATAATTGAAAATTACATTGTACTACATCAAATCAAGTAAAAACTTGATCGGAGAAAGATCAAGACATTATAAGAAAATTCCCAAATCTGCACAACCTAGAACCAAATAGTAGAGAAATACGGAGAAAATACATTTCTACAAAATAGAAAAGAAAATTATTGAATAATTGGCTCACACACTAGTGAAAATATCTCAACCTATACAAAGATCCAAAAACCAAAATTATGAATATACAAACCTCTATCAAGCTTGAATGACTTGTAAGATCCGTACAGGCATAACATCAACACAAAAATAACACATAGCATAATATGGAGCACACTATGATCATTTTAACAACACTGTTTACTTTGTTTATTAAATTTCTCAAAAGCACTTGGAAACCAAGTACCAAAACCATCATCTCAACTCATTAGCTCATCTTTAGAATTTGCAACAAAAGAATAGCTCCATGTACTCACAACACTTCCTCAAGTATTAGCTACAGATGCACAACCTCAACCTATTTTCCTCTTTTCATAATTTTCTCAATATCCTTAACATCTTCATCCCATAGTTGGCATCAATAACAACACTAGTTAATAGACTTCTTGTTGACATCAATGAAATCACCATAATTCTTTCAATAGTATCCCCCTTTGTAATTGATGGAAACACAAGATGTGAAAAGCCACCAAATACCACACAACATTTCTGAACGCTCTCTCTTTTTCTTCAGATGATCTTCTCCCCCTAAGAAAATTTCTCTTTTTTTATCACATTTCTTTCTCTCCCCTTTTGACATCAATGGAAGAGGATAAAATGTTTAGCATTGTTCTTCCTCTTTGACACTAAACCACAAAACCTGCTCTGAAGACCCCCCTTAAGAGTACACCCAACTGAATCAACAACACAATGACAACACATGATGTACTACCTACTCCCCTTGAGAGGTAACCACCAACCATCAGTCTAGAAAAGAGATAGATCCATAGATCCACTGGGTTGGTGCACCTCTACATGCATCTAGTTCAAGAAATGAGGGGCAATAACCCCCAACTTCTCTTGAAGATACTCAAAAGTATCCTTAGGAATAGCCTTAGTAAATATGTCAGTAGTCTGATCTTTTGTTGGAACATAATCAAGCTTCACTTCATTCTCCATGACCTTCTCTCTCAAAAAGTGATATCTGATAGATATATTCTTTTTCCTTGAATTAATTACTAGATTCCTTGAAATATTTATTGCACTTGTACTATCGAAGAAGATAGACATAGGTTCATCAAATACAACTTTGATATCCTTTAAATTTTTCCTCATCAAAATTACCTATGTATAGCATGATTTTGCTGCAATATAGTTAGCCTTTGCAGTGGATAAAGAAACTAAATGTTTCTTCTTACTTAGGTGTGATACCAACCTATATCCAAAAAATAATGCACCACCACTTGTACTTTCCCGTCATCGACACAACCAGCCTAATTTGCATCTGTATAATAATTTAATGTGAAATTATTATAATTAGGATACCACAAACCACAATCTGGTGCGCATCTTATATATATGAATATTCTCTTCACTATTGCAACATTTTTTTCTTTAGGGTCTTCTTGAAATATAGCAACAAGAAAAATTACATGCATGATATTTGGTCTAGTAGTAGTTAAATTTAGCAATCCACCAATCGTAGATCTATACTTTCCTTGGTCAGCCTTAGGTGAATCATCATCTTCACTTAATTTACAATCAGTCACCACATGAGTAAATACCACTTTGGAGTCATCCATTCCAAAATTATTCAATTTTTTTTGACATACTTAGATTATGAAATGAATATCCCTTTATCAGTTTGATTAATTTGTACCCCAAGAAAGAAATTTGTCTCTCCAAACATTGACATCTCAAATTATTTATGCATATCTTCAACAAATATATAATTGCACATAGCCTCATTTCCACCAAATATAATTTCATCCACATATACCACTACTATCAAGATCTTTTCCTCCTCAATTTTAAAGTAAAGATTACTATCTATGGAGCCCTTGTTGAAACCTTGATATATCAAGTACCTGTCCAATATTGCATACCAAGCTTTGGGAGTTTTCTTCAAACCATATAGTGCCTTCTTCAACTTACATACCATTTCCAGTTGATCTGACATTGAAAGCCTTCTAGTTGTTCCATATAAACCTCTTCTTCCAATTCCCCATTCAAAATAACATACTTCACATCAATCTGATAGACCTTAAATATTTATGTGTTGCAAATACAAAAAAATTATGATAGCTTCCATCCTAGCCACAAGAGAAAACATCTCCTCAAAATCTATACCTTCTACTTGTGAGTAACCCTTACACATAAGTCTTTCTTTATTCCTATAACTTCTCTATTCACATTTACCTTGTTCTTGAAAACCCACTTAGTTCGAGTTATGTTCTTCTTTGTTGGTCTAGGGACCAACTCCCAAGTTTGATTTTCCTCTATCTACATAAGTTCTTCTTCCATTTCCTTAATCCAATGTTCATCCTTACATGCTTCACTCATTGATTTAGGTTCAACTTTAGAAAGTAAACATAAAATTTACTTCAACACCAACAACTTTACTTCTAGTCAATACACCTTTCCTCTTATCTCCAATAATTTGATCTTCAGAATGAGTATTCTGCACATACTTAGGAGTTTTAGGGGTCTTCTTCGAAGCTTCTTCCTCTTCATTTTGTACCTCTTTCTCATCAATTATTCCTTCTACTCTTCTGTAATCAGGGTCATTTGACACATAGCCACCTATTGCAATAGAATTCTACAAATTTTCATCAACTTTAACATTTTCACTTTCAACTATCCTTCTCAAATTCTTGTTATACCATTTGTAAGCTTTTCTCTCAATAAAATATCTAAGGAAAATACCTTTATCAGACATTGCATCAAACATTCCTAAGTTTTCTTCACCTCTTTTTATATAATATTTGCATCCAAACACTCTAAAGTACCTCATGGTAGGAATCTTTCCATACCATAGCTCATAATGAGTATTTGTACTATCATCTCTAGCTTGGAATCTATTAAGTATGCAAATAGCAGCGTGGACAACTTATCTCCAGTAGACGTCTGGTAGATTTTCCTCTTTCGTCATAGTCCTTGCAACTTCCTGAATAGTTCTATTTTTCCTCTCAACAACTCCATTTTGTTGAGGAGTTCTAGGGGTAAGAAAAAGCCTCTTTATTCCATGAACTTCACAAAACATGTTAAACTCATTGGAGGTAAATTCACAACCTCTATTAGACCTTAAACACTTTATTTTCAAATCCATTTCATTTTCAACCAAAGCTTTAAATGCCCTAAAATTTTCCAATGCATCATATTTCTCTCTAATAAAAATAACCCATGTCATTCTAGAATAATCATTAATTAAAAGCATATACTACCTATCACCTTGTAGACTTCTCACCCTTGTAAGACAAAAAATATGTTTATGCACTAATTCCAGCAATCCGGTTCTAGATTCTTCCTTTCCCTTAAAGCTACTCCTTGTTTGTTTTCCAAATTGAGAGCTCTCGTAAACAACATTGATAGGTTTTATGATCTTAGGTAAATCTCTCACAACATGAATTGAACCAAATCTTTCCAAATTATCAAAATTCATGTGACACATCCTTCAATTCCATAACCAACTATTATTAACCCATGACATAAATAAATGACCATCAACACCCTTAAGTTGATAGATGTTTCCTTCTATTCTCTTACCTCTAGCAATCATAGTTTTGAATACTTTCTAGATCTCACAAGCTTCATCCTTAAATACAAGATTGCATCATTTACTACACATTTGTCCAACACTCAAGAGATTTTGTCTCAGTCCCTTAACATAGTAAACATTGTTAGTATGACGATTTCCATCAAAACTAATTGAACCTATTCCAAAAGTCTTAGCTCCTGAATCATCTCGAGATTTATCTGATCCTCCATCATATTTTTTAAGTTTAAAAAACTTACTTTTGTATCCAAACATATGATTAGAACAACCTAATAAAATTCATATATTCTTTGACATGAAAAGAATATACCAAAGTACCTTCAAACTTATCCTTCTTCTTTAATATACTTTCTTTCACACAAATTTTAGGGTTAGCAAAGCTAGATTCATCTTTTATAGCCAAAAACAAACATTCATTATCATTAAATTCTCCATAATCAAATTCATCATTAGAAATACCAACATCTTCTCTCACATAGTAATCTTTCCTAATCATCTTCCTTTTATTTCCTTTCCCTTCTCTATGTTTATTTATTTTAGCTCTTTTTGGACATCTAGAAGCATAATGACCTATATCACCACAAATAAAACATTTGAAAGGTAATTTACCTTGATACTTACTGGTGCCCTTTTTCATCTTTCTCACAAAGTTAGCTACCAAGTCATTAAGATATTCTTCATCTAATTCTTCAACTTAATTTCATAGCCTTGAAAGTAGTATCTACTTTTTTTCCTTTCTTAAATCTTCTCATTTCAAATGCAATCAGAGTGCCAATCAATTGATCTTTGGAGTATTTATCAAAGTCAACTATTTCCTAAATAGTAGATACCTTTTCACTATAGCAATCTAGAAGAGATTTGAAAAATTTCACAATTTTAGATTCTTTAACTGTTGCATCAAGACCTCTCATACCACTTACCAGTTCATCAATTCTTTGAATTTAGCCTTTAACTATTTCATCATCAAACATTTGCATCATTTAAAATTATGCCTTCAAGGTCTACAAATTTTCTTGCTTGACCTTTGGATCTTCTTTACAAATTCCTTCTAACTTGTCCCAAACTTCTTTAGCATTCTTCAAACCCATAACTTTAACTAATTTAGTTTTTGAAAGACTATTTGTAGCAATATACCTTGCCTTAGCATTGATCTCATATGCCTTGACCTCTACACTAGTAGTTGGGCCATTCGTAGGTGGAGTATAGGGCATGTGCAGGATCATCATGGAAAAAACAAGCCCTTAAGTTGCAATAAAATTCAAAAAAATCAGAGTTAGGCAACATGACGTAAAAATTTGAATAAGTTAACTATATTATTTCAAAAGTATGTAAGAATAGAATCTGCTTCAAATTGAATGTAGTTTCTAAACAGCTAGGTTTATATTTATTTTGAAAAAATCTATTTGGTGAAAATTTGAAATTCCAATGCAATAGTACTTAAATTTTAGGCAAAAAATAAGAACTAGGTGTCTGTCTGACAACCATAACCATAATAAAATGATAATAATTTTTTATAATATTCTAGATATAAGTAGAAACTCATGTCCCGATGTGATGCATATTTTTTTGTAATTTTTTTCCAAGTAAATAATTAATTATGATTTTTTATTACAAATTTTTAAAAATATAAAAACTCATACGTCTGACCACCTTAACTTCGTCAAAACTTCATGAAATTCAATTTTATTTTTTAATCCTATAATATGTGAAGTATAGAATGTGGTGCATGTTTCAGACTCAAAAAATGTGATACCCTTTGAAAGCTATAGATGTTTTTCAATCAACCTATCAATCAGGACTTTAGTCGTAATTCAAATAGAAAATTAATAATAATTATTGACTAAATTCAAAGTAAAGAATAATTTATATTGGTGGAAAGCTAATAATCTCCTTTAAAATCCCTTTTTCGTTTCATCAATTTTGGGTAAAAAAAAGTTGTCAGCCACATGGGCCATCATATCACTTCAATATCACCACTTTTTGGTCCATCCTAATCCTTCACATACCCTATAGTTAGTTTTATAGGCCTTCTCAATTTCATATCCTTGAGTATATAAATATCCTTACATTTATCTTTTCCAGAATTCATAATCTATGTCATCAAATCTAGAGTAATCCAAAGGAATCTTGTTCACTATCTCAGATCTACCTTGTGAGGCCTACCATTTGATACACCCATTTGACTCTTTTGATTCAATCATGTTGATAATCTATGTGTTTTGGGATATTTTGGAGGATCATAGACACTTGATGTTATTCTTGTTTTATGTTAGTGATGTTATGATGATTATATGCACGTTATGCTTCCTTTATTGATATAGTCATATGATTTGGTTATCATGATAGAAATGGATAATTGTTTTATGAGATGTAATTGATAGGATGATAAATTTAATTTGGCGATGATGTGATTTCCTTATCATGTCATGATTAGATATAAATTGATAGGATATGTTATTGCTAGAGGAAGAATGATTATGGATATGGAATTTGTTGATTTAGAGTTAGATTGTACTAAATATATGCATATGAATTTGTTGATTTAATTATTGATTATCATGCATTGAATATTTTGACATGTGGAAATTGAATGTGCAGGTACACACCCATGGTCAATGGGATTGGAGGTAACCAAGGGTACCCAATTGTATTAGCCAAGTGAATCCCACTATGGTCCATTTAGAGAATGGATCATAGCCTCTGTGTTGTATTTTATTTTGTGATTAAAATATTTAGTGTTGAATATTGTGATTATATTTTTAAAGATAATTAAACTTTTGATGAGGATTTTTGGAAATTAAGGAAATTCTTTTATTATGTTTGAATTTCAATTTCTTTTTGAATTTTCAAAAAGGTTGAATGAGTCCTTGGAATGGGTTAATTGACCCTAATTTAGCTCCTAGGATGGTTATCTATCGGTTAGGGGTCAAATCAAGCACATAGTTGATGAAAATTTCAAGTTGTGACCCTTCTTAATAATCCATTAAGAAGGGTGACCAATTTTAGGGATGGGATTGGAATGTTGGCTCCAAAATCTCATTTATGAGATTTGAAAGCCTTGTTGAGTGTTGAACACTCTTTGGAATTTCACTTCCCCAAGAATTATCACACATGTGTGAGAACTTGTGGGGAGGTGTGTCCATAGGAGTGAGTGGCAGATTGACATGTGTCACTCTCTCTTCCAAGGGTTTGCAACCCTTGACTCCTATTTAAATCCTTTGGAAAGCCAAAGGAAGGGTTCACTTTTTTTGGCTTGGTGATTGGAATGCTTTGGAAAGAAAAATTTGGCTTGGGTTTGGAGGAGTACAAGATAGAAGTTCATCTTCAACTTACCTTCATTTTGGCTTTGGATTTGAGGTAGGCTTTAATTTACTTTTATGCATGTTACTCATTTTTATCCTTTGTTTATGGAAGTGTAACAAGATTGTTTATGTGGTTGTTTTTTAATTTTAAGTGTATTTGCATTTCCTTGTGTTGGGTTGGGGTTGTATAGGATAAACTCATCCAATGTGGGAAGAGTATCCTTGTGGGGGATAGGAATGAGTAGGAACCTTTATGGGGAGATTGTTCCTCCTTTGAGAAGGAGAGGGAAAAAAAAGGGTATGAGTACCCAAATTTGTTTCATGATGATATGATGTATTAGGATATTGTTGTATGGAGGTGTATGATATGAAGGGTTGTGATGAATGGGTAGATTGGAGAAGAAGAAAAAAAACTATTGTTTGGTTATTCATATTTGCTAATAAGCCTCCCCATATAGAAGATGTCCACCTCTATCCCCATCTTTGGATTCATAAATAATCCCTATGTAAATGACCATGAGAATAAGTTTTTTTATGTAAAGGTTGGGAGGTGAGCAAACTTGAATGGCCGTGAGAAGAAGTTGCTTTATGTATAACTTGTAGATTTAAAGATCACCTTTGCAGTTGTGTAAAATGGATCTTAAAAAAAAGGCCTTCAATGTCAACCATATTGTATTTTGTGAGTAGACATTTTAACGACATGTAAAGAGTATAAAAGAATTGGAAAGAAGAACTGTTATTTTGTATGATTTTCCCTACGAGTATTTTCAAAAAGCCCATGCTTATATTTTGGAAGCATATAGACTCCTTATCACTGCTTGAAAGGAATGATGTTGTATTGTAGTAAAACTATTGATAGCCTATCCTCCCTTTTGAATAGTTCTCTCTCATTATATATGTCAATATTTAATTCATTGCATATTCATGATTTCATATGAAAGAGGAATGGAGTGTTGTTGAAAAGTTGCTACATAAGACTGAAAATGAATCTGTGACCTTAATCTATTGGAAGGAGGAATGGAGTGTTGTTGAAAATCTGCTACATAAGACTGAAAATAAGTCTGTGACCTTAATCTATTGGAAGGTTTGATGCTTTTTTCTATAATAATAAGAGCAACATGGAAAAATGGTTACATTTTATCCTTTCACATGTTTGGTAGGAAACTGTAATCTGTTTACATATAAAGAGAAAACATGGGAAATCTATTGGGTAACCCCCTAAAATATTTGATACTATGGTTGTTCCAAAAATAAAAGGATAATGTTTTAAGTATTTGAAAAACTCTTATTTCAATCCATGAATTAATGCTTTATCAAAGGAAAGTGTATTGTGTATATTTCCCTTTCCTCTAAAAAAAATAATAAAAATTAGTAAATTCTCTGAAGGATTTAATTTCTTACTTCTTGACGATACCTGTATTAGCATTTAATTAAGAGAAAAGAAAATATATTAAATTCTTTATCATTTAATAACTGTTGTCATATGAGTTATTTACAAGAAAATGAAAGAATATAATGGACATGATATTTGTTTGGCTCTTTTTCAACTCTAGAAATGAAATTGTACACTATTGTGATAGTTAAGGGCTCACAACTTGACTTTCCTTTTTAAATTTCTGCAGTAGTTTGGATCTTGATTAGTGAAAAAAAAAGGTGAATGAAAGAATAAATATACTTTAACCTCAGTAGCATCTTTAGATATTTTTAGATCTGCAAAAAAAATAAAAAAAATAGAAACTTGGGGAGGGCAATGCCATTCTCAAGGTGTGATGCCAGCGCTGGCCTCCCCTTCTCCATACCTTGCTAGTGTTTTTCACTCTCTACTTGAAAACAAAATGCCTGAGTATCAACCCCAGTGCCACCCTGCGACAAAAAAAGAGGTTGATGCAAGTCTTAGGCAATGATATTTAGAGTTACATTTTAGTTGAGTTACCGGCCTTGCCAAAGCCATCACTACAAACTAATGCCTAAGTAATCATTACCAGTTGTGAATATTATAGCGTGAGCCCAACTCCTTACATTGATGGCCATTTATTCATTGTTTTATGCAACATGTAGTTCGGTCGGATAAGTGATCCAATTAATGTCCACTAGGTGAAAAGCTTGCGATTCGTCCTTAACACGGTCTCCTAAAAAAATAAAAAATAAATATGAATATCTCGATCTTATTTTGTCAAGCCTCTCCTCATTAAGGAGGTGATTGAGCCTTTCTAGGTTGATACCTTATCTTCTCAGAATAAATTAGGTAATGGTGTTTCCTACATTAAACTAGTCTGAGCTCTGAGTCTTTCTCAGAAGCACTAAATGAAGTTAATGTATTTACTTGTCACTACGTTGGTCATGACTTAATTACTACCATGTGGGTGGTAAAGCAATATTTTAACGATTTATGGGGATCCCATATTGAGCTCCGATGTTTTTTTAGGACAGCATTGGAAATCAATTCAATGCATATGTCAAACTCAGCGTTGTCACAATTTAGAATGAATGAATGAAATATTTTAATGATGTCCACAAGACTAAACAGTCTATGGGACCGCGGCAAACAAATTAATTTTTCTTCAAGCTCTTTTCCAAGTCAGACCTCTTGCTATTGATTTTGACTAGAAGGTTGGCCATCTGATTGTTCTTATCCTCCTCAAATAATTGTTGAATATTTTCCACCCCCAAACTATTTGTGAACTGATTGCGGATATCTTCATAAGTTGTGCATTCCATGACGAAGTGCCATTTCATTTCCACTACCCCCTTATTATAGAATATGCATGTTCTTTCTTCCCAAGGCTCTTTAGGAATATTCCACCTACCAGACTCGCATCTAAGATGGTGTGATCCCATTCTCAATTGTGCAACTAACAACCTCACCTTCCTTTTAATAGTTGCACTTGAATAGGTTTTTTCCCCATGATCCTTTGTTGGGTTAGACTCTTTGATGTAATATGCTTTTTTCGCCCAATTTGATTTGACCACATGGCAGTCCTAAATTTTTCCCTCACATAGTTTTTAATTTCACTATTGGTGCCAGGACACTCATGCAATTTGATGTCCCATTTGTTCAACCACTTGTTGTTCTGCTTCACCCAAGTTTTCTTTCTTCAGTCTAACGTCTCCTCCATAACCATTTTGGGCCATCAGTGATTATCCATGTTTTCGACCTTCTTTAGATAACCAATCAACTGGGTTATCGTTGATGCTTCCAAAGGAAAAGCCCTCGCTTTAGCTAAAAGGATCTCATAAGGGATTGTGGCTTTAACTTTGAGATTTCTCGTTATTAGGTGTTTCTGGATTCTTTCTATTTGTCTCCAACTGCTCTTTGATGTATTGCTTCCCCACACTTCACACCCATAGAGAACAACCGGGGTGACAAGTAAACCAAAAAGGTTTTTTTTGGTTTTCCAATCCCAAAGTTCATCTTTTCTAGATCTATTTTGAAGTAAGAGGCTTTCCAACCTCCCTGTATCCTTTTCATTCTGCAAGTTTCCCAACTGAGCTTATTGTGAAAATCTTTCCCAAGATATTTGTACTATTTCACTATATCAAGCAGGCTGCCTTCAAAAAGAAAGGTATGTTGTTTATCTTTTCTATTCAAAGAGAAAATCATGATTTTGGTCTTGGAGGTGTTCACTTGCATCCCAACTTCCTGAAAAAAGTGTTCTAGAGATTTCAAATGTTCTTTTAACCCATGGTTAGTTTAGAAATTAAAATAAGATCATCAGCATATAGAAGTAGTTTCACTATGTACTCAGTCAACTGAATACCATCCCCACCTTCCATGTTTAGCCAAGCTTCCAACTTATCAGTGTATAACCCAAAAAACATGGGAGATAAAGGGCAGCCCTATTTTACACCAATATCACTACCAAAACATTCTAACATACCATCACTTGTTCTAATTTTAGCACTAACCTTCTCATATAACCTATGAACCGCAACTCTATACACATTGGGAATGCCTAGTTCTTCCATCCTATTCCATAGTTTGTCCCTAGGCATAGTGTCAAAAGCTTTTTTAAAGTCGACAAAGCAGCAGAAAGATTCCTTGCCATTAGTATCCCAAATTTTCTCAATCAAGTGTCTAAGGGTGATGCAGTGATCAATGGTAGAGTGCCTAGACCTAAAGCCCGCCTGCCCCTTTGCCCTTTTGCCCTCATTTTCTTCCCAATTGCTGATCCTATGCTCAATCATTCTCCCAAAGAGTTTTCCAAAGATAGGATTGACCATAATTATGTGGTAGTTAGATGGGTTATTGATATCACCACTTTTAAATAGAGGGATGATGACACTAGTAGTCCACTCCATACGAAAACCTTCCCGATTAACATTGTTGAAAATTATTTCTATGTGAGGAGCAAGAGTTTCGATCCCCCGTTTTAAGAATTTAGCCTGTAGCCCATCTATGTCCTACATTTTACCACTTGCTAAGTTTTTTATTCCTTGCTTAATATCATCCACATCGAATAGCTCCATTGAAGTGTTAACAACTGGAGGGTAGTCTTTCTTGTGGACCCGCTCATAGAGAAGTCTAGCATACTCTAACCATTGGACATCTGTAATATTGTTTTCCAACTTCTTTTTCTTTTGTTGCAGTTCCCTCCAAAAGCCTTGAGGATTATGTTTCCCAAGAGAGATTAGCTCCTTCCGTCTTTCATTTACATACTCTATTTTTTTGGACTGTACTAATTTTTCATACTTTTTCTTATACTCTTTGTTCATTCCACTCTCCTTTAGCAATCTCTTGGTTGCCTTACATTCTTCATCATACCATAGATTTTCCAGAAACGTGTTTGTTTTCCCAACCTTGGGGTGGGACCTTTTGCACATATTTAAAGCCTCGTGGATTATCAGGATCAAAAAATTGCTGTGAATGTGGACATCAACCTTATTTTCTACTTTTGACTCCCCATTATTTTCCAAAACATGGACATGATGCTTAAGAGCAGCACTAAATATTTCCCTATTTTCTTGATTTATGAGGATTTTACCCTTGGGAAGAGAATTTTTTTGCATGTGCTGAACCTATTTATTGTGTTGGCTAATAGGAGAAATGTGTAGCTTAACTCGAAGAGGTAAGTGGTCAGATTTTTAACCCAATAGGGTAGTCGTCAATATCAAACTCCACCATCCTAGAGCTAAAACTCTGAGAGAAAACCATGTAGTCCACCAAACTTTGACCATTATAAGTTTCGCAAGTGATACCCCCTGACTTTGGCCACTCTCTCATACCATTACAAATGACCATGCCGAAAAGACTACAAAGACCGAGTAATTCTATCCCAAATGAGTTCACAATGCCATTACCATCTTGAGATGTACATTCCCAAAGAATGCTACCCGCTTACTCTAACCAAAAAGGATTGTTCTCCCCTTTAGCTTTGTTGCTCAACTGAAGAGATTGATTATTAGCAGTCCTTGCATTAAAGTCACCCATTAAAACTACATTTCCAAGCATGTTGAAAATAGAGATATCTTTTTTTAGTGATGCATACGGGTCTTCATTGTCTAAATTCCACTTCTTATAGAACTTATAATTTTTTGGAGTAAATTAAAAGTGACCCCATTCTCAGTTATTTGCAGCCAAATGTACTATTTATTTGCATCTTCTTTTACGAATTCAACAGTTCCCTGCCACTTTTCATCTATTAGTACTGTAACCCCTCCATGACCTTTGCCTGTTTCATTCCCTTCATTCCAAACTGAGACTTTCTTATACCCCTCGAAATCCGGAACTTTGCAGTCATCATGTTCATGCATTTCAGTAAGAATAATAATATCATTCCCATTTTCTATGGGCCCCAATCCAGGTCCTCTTCTCCATGGATAACCTCTACAATTCCAACTTACAATATGTAGATATTCCTGTGGGGCCCCTATTTCCTATTTCTTGTTTGAAAAACATTCACTGATTTGAGCTTTCCCATTCTTCAACCAAGCCCACTTACCTTCATTTCTTGCCGCCTTCACCTTCTCCCATTCTTTTCTTTTCTCTTCCTACTACTCAAAGGTTAGATCCTCATCTAGATAAATATGTGTGCCTCTAAGTGACCCCTTATTTTTCAGAATCTTATTCTTATCTTCTAGATTTCTCAAGATGACCCTTACATGCCTATCTCTCCCTCCATCTATCTTTTTTCCAATTCTGTTAGCTTGTTGAATATGCCCTGTCCAATTTAACTTATCTTTCAGAAAGTCCCTTGCCAAAATGTCGGTTCTCTCTTTCTCTCCAAAGTCTCTCAAACCTTTAATAATAATGTTTGTAGCCTTGCTTTGTTTATCTTTTTCTTCCCTTAGTTGTCTTTTAACCTATTTTTCAATGATTATTTTTTTCTCGTTTGAGGGGCCACTCACCACTTGTGACCATGATTTGGCCTCTTCTATCTGATCTCTTAACTGGTTCTCTTTTATCTCCAAGTATGCTAATGTTGATTGTATCGCCTTTAGTTCCATTTTGTTTTCTCCTCCCTCCACTTCTGATTTCTCATTTTTTGTTGTTTTTATTTGGTCTAACTCTTATTTTAGAGTGACCAATTCATGCTGTCCCCTCTCCAAATTCATTTGCAGCATTAAATTTTTTTGTTGCAGCTTTTTGTTGTCATTTTCCAGCCTATAGTTTGCCTCGGTGACTATTTTAAACCTGTTGTCTTCGTGCAACCCCTTCGTTTCTAGAACATCGAACCTACTTTTCATTCTCATGAGCTCTTCAACATATAACTCCGATGACCATAATAGTGGTGAGGATGTAGGGCTGTAGAGTTCCCGAGGTGAATTTTCATTAACATTTTTGTTTGGATTGAACTCATCTGTTTTGCCCATGATCTCATCCAGCTTAACCATGCTTGGCTCTGGGTTCATTGTGCCATATATTTTCTTACCAATAACTTTATGCTCAACTTGTTTTTTTTGCTTTTCCTTGTGAGGTACCACCCCAGACAAATCTGCCTTGCTGTTACACACCTTTGGAAAAATCAAAGTGAATTTTTTCTTTTGGTTTTGTTTTAGTTTCCATTTTTTAGCCAACCTTCACCTTAAGATCCCATTGTACTGTTTTGTGTTTACAAAGATCAACCTTTCTTCTGCGTTTACAAGGTTTAGAATATTTGAAAAAGGTGATCTTGCTAGGATGGGTGCTAAAAGGTTTGCCAAACCCCCATTTTGCAAATTGGTCCACCCATTTAACTATTAGAGCATGTGAGACCTTGGGAATCTTAGACCTTCAAGACCTAGAAGATTCAAGAGGTCATTCAATTGCACAGGAGGTTTGTCTGTCATTTTGTTGTTACTCAAAATGTACTCTAATGCCCCCATTTGCAATGAAACTGAGTTTGCATTCGAAGTTGGTGGTCCCCCTACCTTTACACTCTGACATACCAGACTTGAGTTTTCCCCCATTGCCTCTTGTTTAACTCTCATGTGTTGAATAGAATATTTACTTATTGTGAGCTTTCAAGATTCTATGGGTACTCTAGTTTTGCCCCGTTATGGAGAAAGGGGACAAAAAAATCATAAAAATATAAAGAAAAGAAAAAAAAAAAAAATAGGAGAGGGACCGAGAGACCTGTTTAAAACAAAATCCCACTCCACTTGCTTTGAATTTACTGTCCCTATCTCTACTTTTCCAATCTAGGTCCACTTTTCCTGACAAAACCACATTGCCTCCTGGGAAACCCTGTCGCTTGGGATTTTTTTGTTCCTGACCACCTGTCAGCCTACCTACGATGGTTCCTTGCCTTCTACAGTTCCTTCCCTACATTGGTTCCTGCCTACTTGCCTTCCTTCATGGGTTCTTGCCTGCTACGACTTCCTTTTACATGGATTTAGGACTGCCTTCCTTCCTTCTTAACAGAAGGAAACGTAATTACGCTCACCCAATTACCTATTTTTCCATTATGTTTTTCGAAGGGGATTTAGTTTGGCATGTCATAAATATTTTTAGGTAGTTATAATATAAAAGTGGATATAAGAAAATATTATTAAATAAAATATATTTATTGTAATGGTTACTAACAGAACGTTCGGTAGTATTATACACATTCATAAATTATAAGGCTCCACTATTAAGAAGAGTATTATGACATAAAATTAATTGAAATAAATTTGAGTAGTAATATTTTTTGTTGGAAGTTACTCATTAACAGTAGTGGTAAGTTAATCTCTTATAGCAACTATATACAAATGAAAAGAAAAATAATCTAAACATAAAAGAAAGAAATTGATCCCAAAATATTATCTGTACCACCTTAAAAATATAAGCGGGGAAATATTAAACCGTCTACATTGAGGTTTACAATGTTATTATGAAATGCAGATATATACCATAATATTCAAATAATGTGGTAATAATAGTTATAGAGTAATAATAGTGAATGCTCCACTAATATCTGTGAGAGAACGTAATGTTAATATTTGCAATAAAAAAAATGTGTTGAATATTAATTGTTGTTACATTAAGAAAATTATTGCCAGTAGTTTCTTTGCTTACACAACCAACACTACAAATTTAATGAATTAGAAATGAAACCTAAAATTTTCTCATTAGCTATTAATAAGAGTGGCTCAGAGTTGTGTTATCTTCATTTTATTTATTATCACACTAACTCATTTGATTACAAAATCCAACGAAAAATGTCTGACGAAAGATATATAATCAGATGTATCATCGGCCACTTGTGCGAAATTTTATTTTTTAAAATTTTATCTTCGACGTTCGTCGGAATTTCGACGAACCTTAGTTTTTGCCAAAATTTCAATGAACCTTATTTTCGTCAAAATTTCAATAGACTTGCAAAGTTAAATTGTAGCCGACATAAATAAAAATGAGCTCGACTATTTATTGTGACAATGTTTTTCTCGACGATTTTCTTGGGGAAAATTAGAAAAAACTCAAGAAGATATCGGGTGGTTGAGGGTAGTCATTGTCTTTTTCCAGAATTCATTTGTGAAGTCAGATTTGTACTTCCAGGTTTGAAAATCATATTTTAAAGCAACATCTCATTAGATTTGATTTTTAGTTTTTTGCATTTTTAGAATTTCATTTCCAAATTTTAGACCTGACTTCACAAATTATTTATAAGGGAATTGCTTATAACTGATGGAAAATTCTTGATGGATTTGGACAAAGATTATATTTGCAAGGTTTCAATTTTAACCCTAATGATCAATTTTTAATAGATTTGGGAGCCATAACTAGATAATATCAAAGGCATAGGGATAGTTGCAGAGTGAAATAGTTGTCAAGATTTAGGCCTAGAGGTTTGAACAAAGAATTGAGAATGTTTGATAGTGGATAATTAGAGCCATTTAGCTATGATATTTTTGAAGACTACTTCATAAAGATGTATTTTTCCCTTTGCCAAGTTTCAGAAATAGATTTTAGAACTTAGATGCTAGTGTCTTATAGAAGCAGTTATGGTATATATATTACTTGAAGTTCTAGAATTCATCTTGACTCTATACAAATGTATCTATTTTTTATTTGAATAAGAAATAAATAAAGCAACCAATTTGTAAATATTGTGAGATATTTAGAGAAACAAACTAAAAAATGAAAAAATGAAGGTCAAGGCCTCTCTATTTTTCTCAGTTCACTTAAAATTTTTAGATGTCAAACATCTAGCAAGCTATAACTATCATGCATATTATATGATTTCTATTTTTTTTATACTTGGAATAGTTTACAAGATGAAATTGTCTCCTCATGTAGAAGTATAAGCTGCCAAATTCCTTCAGAAGTTGGTACATGAATCAAAAGATGAACCTCTCAAATTGGAAACCAAAATTTTTATGGTAAGAGGAGTTGATCTTGACATGAATGGCATGTTGTAACAACTTTATTAAGTAATACAATTTATTTAGTTATTTGACAATTTGGTTATTTGTGTGTAGATATGCCACCATATGAAACTGAGTGGAAAAGAGCACTACTTACCTTATCAAGTAATATCTAGGTAAGATGTAAGATGTTATAAAAATAACTTGTGATTTAAGTGAAGCTGGTCAACCTACTCATGCTTTTCCATGCTTAATTTTTTCCTTTTGGATTGAGCTACTTATGATAAATTTTTAACTTTCCTTGCAACCTCTATATTAACCTCTCAAGTTTTTAACTAGTTAAAAGAAATCTCTTATAAAGGATATAAAATTCCTTAGTAATTTAGATTGTCCTTTATGTTAAGAGAGGCATCTGACTATTGTTTATATATTTCAACTTTATTTGAGAGTAAGTATATGTAATCTCTATACGTGGTAGATTCAGACACTAAAAGAAAGTATTTGACCTTATTAGAAAAAATAAAGAAAAAAATGTAAAAGTATATCACATCTTTGTTAAAATTGATCCCATATCCTTTGTGATACCTTCCCTCTAGTAGCTTGACTATCCTTTGTATTTTAGGTTATGCATGAGTTTATTCATTTTATTTCAATGGCCTTGCATAACACTTGAAGAAATTAATTGTGGTAACTAGTTGATATATTGCCCATGCACTCCTTAATACACTTGTAGGTTGTCCTCTTTTGAAAGAGCAGTTACTTTTCTTTATGTATCTTTTAAATTTCATCATACTACCCTATCACTGTTATTATTAATTTCAATGCCCCCTTCATGGTTATGACATGGACTAATCATTGTTTATTTGAATAGTCATGACTGTGATCTACTTTGGGGAATCTATAGTAAAGTGTCATGCCTTTCTTTGAAGTCCATTTCCTTAAATATTTTCTCTTTGATTGTTGCTCCTTACCTCCATAGTATCCCTATATTTCATATACATAATAATAAAAATTATGGTGATAACTAGTGGAAATGGGTATAGCATCAAGCATCATAGAAATGTAGTTTATATTTGCATATATAGTACCCTGATATACTAATATTGTAGCACTAGTCAAATAATCATCATCAAATTATATTTGTTGATCAAATACAATGAAAAATAAAATATATGAAAATATAAAACATTGATCGTTTCTATCTACTCCACTATAAATAACAAAGACTTCCAACACTCAAATTGGAAGGAAATTTCTACAGTCTTTATTATTTATAGTGGAGTAGATAGAAAAGATCAGTATTTTAATTTTACTATATTTTATTTTGCAAATAGCATTGGATAGTAAACTGGCCAATACACTGCCAAAGATAATGATTGGACCCTATGAATATATAGGTTATCAATATTTAATCAATTCACATGAGAAATCATACTGACAATAGTATCAATGAAACTTTGACAGTATATAACAATGACTAGTCTCAGTTTGATGGCATTTCAAGACCAATGCATGAATATCATTTGGGCCTCATGGAATTGAACATTATTTTCATTCAACCATGATATAATATTCTTACAGGAAGCAAAATACTAGTATGATTGAATGTATCAGAGGAAATAGGAGTTAGAGTAGATAAAAAAAGAACAAAAATATTGTAGTGTAACTTTATTATTATATAAATAAACAGAAAAATAGTAAGAGTAGGAACCCCAATTATCATGTTCATTGTCTATGTGAATATGTGTGGAATAGAATGACCCCCTATCTATTTCAATTGATGATAAGGTTACGGTTTATTCTTATTCTCCTTTGCATAGTATAAGCTCTAACCAATTTTTCATATTTAGCTTAAAAGTCAAGATAGTATTCCATACTGATTCTATGTCAATAGGAGGGAGGAAGTTGTATATGGATTCTAGAATAAACATTGTAACCAAATACATGAATTACATGGATGGAAGAAAATTCAATACAAATGGCAATAGATTTGACATATAAAACCAGAGGATGACCCTATGATATTTTGAAGCGCTATTATAATGGTGAAGTCAATTTAGATAGAGGCTTGCTTCATAAGTAGATGGAAGTGTATGAGACATTTGAAGTTGTTTGTGAGAACAAGATTTAGGTTAACCTACAAAACTAGGCAAATGAAGTGTTGTCCTTACAAAACAATTTTGTCGAGAGTGTGGAAGTGAAGGTCTACACAATATTATTTGTATGCATTGGATTCAACATAAATATGTTAGGATTGGTCTCAGTAATCATTTTAGTCTTTCAAAATGATATCATCCTTATTCAACCATACACTATTTTTTTTAGATGGATGCAATCATTAAGGAAGACCCTTTCATTATTTTCTTAATGGATTGAACTTTCAAGGAGGTCATCTAATGGTGTTGCCTATTGATATCCAAAGTAGGGATGTGAATAAGACTGATGACTATGCAGGCTATATTGTAGATAAAATTCATAGATGTTTTAACTTTATCAAGGCATATAATAGGGTGGTCCACTTCAAATGAAACTCTTTATTATGCCATACTATTTTATTTCCAGAATTCATTTGTGAAGTCATATTTGTAATTCTAGGTTTGAAAATTATATTTTAAAGCAACATCTCATCAGATTTCATTTTTAGAATTGTGCATTTTCATAATTTAATTTCTAGATTTTGTTGTGCAAGTACAATATTCTAATTTTAGGAGTCTGATAGTTGGAAATCATAGTAAAATCATAATTTAATAATTTATGGAATTAGCATTTTAAAGTGTTTTTTGGGGTCATTAACTTCAGACTATCTTCTCTTTTGCAAGGGTAGTTGCATGCTGAATTTTTTGGGTGTAAAATATCATAATTATTAGATTTTGTTACCTGTCTATGATTAAAAATTATTGGAGTGTGAGTTTGATATTTTTTGAAGATCTAAATATTCAAGCTTGGTAAATAAAATTCATGTCAGATAATATTAGTCCAGAACAAAATGAAGAGTCACTTGATAGATTGTGGGCTAGATTGAAAAGAAAGGGTGATGGGAAATGTTATTGTCCTTGCAATAATTGCAAGGGCTTAAAGACGAGAAGAATTTTAATCACAACAGATGAGAAACATTGTAGGCAACATGGTCATGTTGAAGCGGGCATGGTTATTTTCCATTGGTAAGTTTTTCATTATATGTGTTTATATTGATTGAGTTTGCAAATGTTTATATTGTTTTAATATTTTATATATATATATATAAATATAAAATCACTTTATCATGATCATGGTTTATTTGTGTATGTCATTATTATAAAGGTGGGGCACCCTAGGGCACATGATATGGATTATCACAGCCTGGAGAATGTGGTTTTGCAAGCGGAGGAACATGGAGTTGTGAATATCGAAGATGAAGTTAATGCTCCTATGGAAGAAGATGATCATGCACCAAAAAAAAGAAGTTGAAGATGATGGTACAAATACATTGATCCATGACACATTTAGTGGCACAGCTGATCATGTTGATCGAGATGACTGTGATGATTTTCATGATTTACCTGTACTTGAGGAGGCATACAACCCCCTTTATGAAGGCTCCCAAACAATTCTTCTCTCTACTGTATTGTTTCTGGTGAACTTGAAGGTTATGAATGGTTTATCCAACATAGCAATCTCACAAATGTTAATTAATGTCATATATGCCATCTTTATTCATCTATTTTAATTTGTTTTAGTTCATCACTAGTAAATAAAGGATGAAATATGTACCATTAATATTCTTTATATTAATAAATTATTTTTTGTTGTAAATTGATTAGTGAATTTTTGTTACCACCATCAAATATTTTACCTCACTCTTACCAAGATTTATCTGGCATTATGAAAGATATTAGAATGGAGTATCAAGCAATAGATGCATGTCCCAATGATCATATTATATATCATAAACAACATGAATTTTCAATAGAATGCCCAAAATGTCATATCAGTAGATATCGAATAGATCAACTAACAAAAAATGTGCATCACAAGGTTCTTTGTTATATTCCCATTATTCCACATATGCAACAATTATTTAGGTGCAAAAGCTTAGCGCAATTTGTGGATTATCATGCATGGAATAGAAGTGGAGATGAAATTCTTCGAATGCCTGCAAATGGTTATGCATTTAGGGACATGGAGGAAAAATGGACACACTTTAAAGAAGAATCTCGTAATCTGAGGCTTTCATTGGTAGTGGATGGTGTCAATCCATTTGGAGAGATGAGATCTATTTACTCGATCTAGCCTATTTTTGTTATCAACAATAACATTCCTCCATGGATGTCAATAAAGAGGGAGCACATAATGTTGGCAGTGATTGTTCTATGTGTTTGTTTACATCAATTTTCTTTAATGGAGTAGCATCTCATTTCTCTTATTTGTTGCATAATGACATATTTTTTTTCTTTTAATAGTCATGTACATTAATTTATATATATTGCAGTAAAATGGCTATAATAACTATGTAATGTTTGTGTTCATTCAACTAGGTAAGTACCAAGTCAAAGATATGAATGTATATATTGAGCCTCTTTTCGACGAGTTACTAAAGTTATGGAATGACATCACTATGTATGATGTATTTAGATCAGTAGGACAAATACAATTTCAATTCCATGCAATGCTTGTATGGACAATTCATGATGCCCTAGGGCTAACACATTTTACTAGTATGTTATAACATTTGACTGCATGACTTTAACAATATTTAATTTTATGAAGTAGATATCATGCATATTTTTAAAATAATCTATTCTTTATATATAATTCAAAAAATTGACATATTTAATCCAATTATATATGATTTGCAGGTCTTCAAACAAAGGGAAAATTTTCATGTCTAATTTGTGGTCCAAAGATGAAATCTCATCATTCAACAAATTTAGGAAAGCAGGTGTTTGATGAGTATAGGCACTTCCTCCACATAAATAATAAGTAGAGAGCTACTAAAAAACATATTTTCAATGGGAAAGAAGAGACTACATCAAAACCACGAAGAATGACACCTCGCCTATGGAAGTTGGAATATAATATAATTAATCATCAAGATTATACATTGGATCAAACTTTTTATCTATCATATATGATATGTTTTGAATTTATATTTTTATATTGTGTTATGTTTACTCATGTTGTAATTGACAATGATTGTCATTGTTAATTTGTTTAACTTATATGCTTCATGAAGGTCGTCTAGGCATTAATGGTCAGCTCCCATAGGGACTCAAAATTTATCCCAAATAATCTAGTAGGTTGCCCTACTATGAGTAGCTAAAAATTGTGCATTTATTTGATACAATACATATCATAAAGAATATGACAGAAACGTTATGAAAAATATTGGATGGAAGGCATGACAAAGAAAAAACTGTCAAAATTTGTAGTGACATTCAGGAAGGCAATCATGCAATGAAAAATGTCATTCAATTAAATAACGATGGAGACCAAATTAATATAAGTTCCCTTCCTTGGTTATTAATGGAGCAGCAAAGAAATGCTATAAAAGAAGTCATACGGAAAATTTGATTTCCCACAGGATTTGCTGCGAACATAAACAATATCATAATAAAGAAAGGTGAATTTGGGTCAGGGATGAAAACGCATGATTGGCATATGTTCATTAAGGTAATTATTCTGGTATATTATATATATATATGTATATTGCATGTACTTTTTAGTGCATTATGTTTACTACTTTTGGAAAAATAATGAAAAGATCATTTTATAATTGTTGTAGTATGTTTTACCTCTATCTCTCTCACACATCTTCAACAACAATGTTAAGCAAGTTATATATGATCTTGGAAAATACATGAGGTAAGTAACAATATTTTTCAATTCGTTGTATATTTTTGTTAAATCTCATTAATATATTTGTGTCTTGAATCACTTGTAGATGGTTATCATCTAAAGAAATCCATAAAGAAGATAAAAATTATTGAAAGAGAAAAAATCCTCGTCTAATGTGTGAAATGCAAAAGTGTCTACCTTCAAAAAATTTCAATGCACAAGAACACTACCTCATACACCAAGTTGAGGAGATTTAATTGTGTGGACCTATACACACAAGATCAATGTGGATTGTTGAGAGGCACTTGAAATTTTTGAAGGCTTTGGTAAGACAAAGAGCACATCCTAAGGGTTCTATGGTGGAGGGATATATGGTATACCAGACCATGGTGTACATTACTGAATATCTTCCTAAGTTTGCAACAAAGATCCATGTAGATCGCATTTGGGATCCCAACTCCATTAACAAATTTGAAGGGGAGTACCTGATGGGGAAAGGTAGATTAAGGAAAGTGACAGGTAATTATAAGATGATCATGGAGATTAATTAGAATATTTTTTACATTTGGGTTTTATGTATATTATACTTATTTAATTATTAATATTCAATATACATCAATTATAAATTAAGGTCGTATATCGTGGTAATTAACTAATTATACACGTCATTTGTGAATTTCATTTTTTTTATATAGTTGGTCGAGAGTGTGATGCACTACATTTGTATGTTGGAAAAAATCTTGATTGGATGATGATATGGATTGAACGATGTCAACAATCTGTTCATGCATTAACATGCGAAGGTGTGACTTCATTGGTTAAAGAAGCTCATCGTAATGGAGATTCCAATGTTACACCAAGGGAAATTGATTTAGCATATGGTTTAAGAGATAAACAGGTACGTATAAATATATTAATCACCCATATTATTTAATTATTTTCAATTATATTGATGTATATATATGTTGATATTTTTTTCTTTGCATACATTCGACCAAGAATAAATATGTTTATCAATTGACGATATTGCAATAATTTTTACATGTTTGACATATTGCAGGTGAAACACCACAAGACTATGTGGTGTAATGGTCATAAATTTCAAATCAAAAAGTTGGATGACATAAAGAAAACTTGTGATTCTGGGATAACTACAGTATTTCAGGTGACTAATGTTTCATCTAGAAGTGACATACATCTAGAAGTCTCAGAAAATCAATACTATGGGATTTTGGATGATATACTTGAGTGTGACTTTAAGTCCTTCAAATTATTTTTATTTGTCATTCTATGGTACAAGCTACGATTGAATGAAAATGATCCTGAGAGAACTGTTATTGAACATGATAATGGATTTACCATGGTTAATACAAGGTATTTTGAGCGAGCTGCAAATCAGCCCTATGTTCTTCCAAGCCAATGTGAGTAGGTATTTTACTCAGAGGTTCCAAGTAAACTGGGTTGGTCATATGTTATTATACATGATCCAAGAGGAAGGCCGGTAAAGTATAATGTGGTGGAAGAAGAAGATACAAAAGAAATAGAAGATGTTGTAGATGATGATAAGGATCAATAGTTAGTTGATGATGTGCCTAGCGAAGATGTCGAAGAGGAGGAACTAGATCATGATTATGTAGGAGTTAATGTTCATGAAGATGATATCCATGTGGATGATGACATTATTGAAACTGATATCAATGGCAATGATGATGATATGACCAATCCTTGCAATGTTGAATCTGGATCGGATGATACAAACAAACAGTTGGATGGAGAAGAAGATGAATGACATTGAAATGTATGAGTTATGCGATTGTATTATTTATTGATATTAATTTCTTGATAGAATTATATTTTACTTATGTGGTTACATAATTAATTCATGATGTTACAAATATTGTAGCTCTCCTCGAAATTTCCATATGATTATAATGAATAGTGTTTTGGTAAATTTCATGAAAGATGACACATTGACTGTAGTAGTGAGATAATTGAAAATTCATTTATATTTTTAAGACCAATAACTTTTCGAAATGTCATTTTTAGGATCATCTCCAATTTGATTACTAGGACACATAAGGTAGGATTTGATTGGCTTATCTTGGACAAAAATTGTGGCTTTTTCTAATGTAATAAATTTTTGGATGGGTTAGTGGTGCAGGATCACCTACACTTGATAAAGTGATCATTGTAAAGTTTGTTGATGGTTGAGGATTTAAAATACAAGCTCTTGACATTCCAAAATCTGTGTTTTTTTAATACCCCTCCATTTTGATTCTCGTTCAAGTTGCTTTATGCTATGTTTGGTTGCAATTACTTTGATACTGGATACATTTTGTTATGATGTTTTGATCGCTACTATTGAGTGACAACTATTATTGTGGGATGTAGTTATCTGATTATTGTTTCACATGTATTATGGATTAATGATGTTGTAGAATTAACATGAGATGTTATTATGAGATTACTAGATTATGATGGAAGTGTCAGTTTCGATGACTGTATTGGTGAAGAGGACGGTTTTGCATCACTCACTTGCGAGCGCCCTACGAATCCGTAATTCCTTCTTCACGGTGTGTATTATATGCTGGATATATCGTATGATGTTGTTTACTTGGTTGCAAGATTGCAGGTACCTGACATCGACTCCACCTGGTTTCACAAGTTTGAGCATGTCGATCCAATAGTTAAGTTGAACGGGAGATAGTAGCTAGGTAACATGTGTCAAGCTTACACCCTAGCCTTAGTGTGTCGTCAGTCGTGTGTGTCAAGTCATTGTTTGTCTTATTTCAATGTTATTTAATTTTGAAGGATTCTTGATTTGGAAATAGATATTTAGAATAATTGTATTTAAATCATGTTGATGGTTATTTAATTTAAATAATGCAATGTGGATAAAAGTTTATATTTAAATTAATTAATTATATTTAATTTATTTAATTAATTAGATTTAATCCATGGGGGTTGAATTTAGTTATTAAATAATTAAATTAATTAATTAAACGTGATGCAAGAGAATGAAAGGAAATAAAAGAATTAGAATTAATTTTGGAATTTAATTCCAACATGTGGGAATTAAATTAGAAATTATAATTAAATGTTTATTTGGGAAATTGGTTGCAACTTTGGAAATTAATTTATTATTTGAAATTGCATTTTAAATTGAAAGTGGGTTTTCGAAAATGAAATTGAAATTTGAAAATTGAAATTGAAATTGAAATGAAATTGAAATTGAAATTGAAATTGAAATTGAAATTGAAATTGAAATATCTAATTTGCATGTAATGTGAATTAGGGTTGTAAATATTGAAATTGAAATATCTAATTTGCATGTAATGTGAATTAGGGTTGTATTAGGTATTTTTGATTTATAAGGAATACATGTTTTAATTTTAGGAAGGAAAGTTTTTAGAAAAATACATTTTTACAGCAGGGAAGAAATTTTAGAAAATTTGCACAAGGGTTTGAACAAAATTTGATTGTAGAATTGATTGAAGGAAAGATTGTTTGCATTTGTTGGATTTTGGATTGGATTCTTTGGAGGATTGAAGA
This sequence comes from Sequoiadendron giganteum, assembly GCA_007115665.2. Taxonomy (NCBI): domain Eukaryota; kingdom Viridiplantae; phylum Streptophyta; class Pinopsida; order Cupressales; family Cupressaceae; genus Sequoiadendron; species Sequoiadendron giganteum. Next base: position 879,204,667 of record CM021100.1, on the reverse strand, counting down.
AAATTCAAGAAATCTTTGGAGGAGGCTTGCATCAGAAATTCATCTCTTCCTGTAGCTTCTTGTACCAGGTTTTCCTCTTTGTGTTTTATTGTTCTTGATTGTTTTTCTTTAAAATAGTAGTGATTAAAGATTTGTTTGTTAAATCTATTTTAGAAAATAAATTTGATATTAGAAGAAAAGAATTAAACAAATTTACAGCGTTTGCTTGTGAAAATTCTTGAGTGAAAATTGTGAAAACCTTAGTTGAATTTAAATTATTTGGGGAAATTGATTTTGTTGTTATTGAAATCAAACATAGAGATTGAACAATGCATTTAGAATATTTTTTAGAAAATAAAACCTTCTATTTATTATTAAAAAATGGATTTTAAAATTTGCAGTATAGTTATATTTTTCATGGTAAAATTGTCTGGTTGCGTCACCTATAACTCCATTTTCACAAACTGGGTTGTCAAAAAATTTAAAGGGTTTTTGCATTTTGAAATTTTCTTATCCTTGTCAAAAAATGGTAAATACCCAAATCGTAGTTTTTGAGTTATACTTGAAACATGAGACTGCTATTAAGTTATTTTTCCCATGGCTGTTCTAAAAATAAAATAATAATAAATTGATATTTATAAATATTAATATTTTAGGTATTGTTATTATAATATTAAAATATTATTTAATAATATTTTATATTATAATTTATAATACTAAAGTATTATATTTATTTATATTATTTTAAATAAAATTTGTATATTAGATTAGTGGAATTAAAATTATTAAACGTATGGGAAAATTATTGTTTATTTTAAAATAGCATGTTAAAGTTTAATTGAAGCAGTTAAATATTTGTTTTGAAGAATGCATAATTTAAAATTTAATGGTGGAATTTAAATTCATATGTAAAAGGTCCAATTATTAATTTGATTTAATTGGAAAAATATATTTATATTTTGGAAAACTGATGATAAGGGATATTTTATTTTGAATTAAACAATTTGATATTCTGTAAAAAATAGAAGATATGTTAATGATTAAATATATTTAAATATATTAGTTTATATTTAGTATATATATATTGAAGGTATATATCCATTTGAAAGAATAAATAATATTTTATCTTATTTTATTCTGTTGTTTGCAAATTGAGTATTATTAGTGCTTTAAAAGAAATGATTAGTATGTGTAGAAAATGTATAGAGAAAGATATTTTATTATATTAAAGTTATTGCATATTCTAAATATGAAATTGAACGAAATGTAAGATTTGGTTAGGAAATGGAAAGAGTTTACTTGCATCGATTTGTGTCAATTTAAAAGTAAATTAAGAAGTTGTTTTATTGATGAGGTAATCGATTATGTTATTTAATTAATTTCTATTTAGATTGATTGAATCATTGTGATTGGATTATGAAAGAGATATGGATTTAGTATATCCAAAAGTAGTATCTTCCTCATGATTATCTTTAAGGATTTAATTCTCTGTATTCAATAAAGGACAGTAAGTTTAATTGTTTTAGATTTCAAATAATGAAAAGGGAAATAGAGGTTATGATTATTTTTAGATGATCTAGTTAATGTGTCTTTGACTTTGTCAAACTACCTATTGAATGAGTATGGATTTAAGAAATTCAAATATTAGATTTGATTGATGACTTGAATGCTTTTGTTGCAATGTCGTCAAGTTGTATTGTTGGTTTTGAGATTTAGTGTTAGTCCTAAATTATAAGTCTTCCAGAAGAACTTAGAGGATAAGGGTTGTTGAATCTTTATGCCATCTTGTTGTTTTCCCTTGGGTAGTGCATGGCGTATTTTTAGTTTTACCCGGTTTTCACGAATGGGGATGTTTGCACCTCCTTGGTTTAGGAGCGGATTATGGGATCCGTGTCTCCTTATATGGAGTGACCTTGTTATGTGGTTTCATCTTGTTGCCTCCTATGAAAGGAGTGGACTATGTGTTTGTTGCCTCCAACATGTTTTGAGTGAGTTTCTATTATTTGTATCCTCCTTGTGTTGGAGTGGATTATGATGCCTCGTTGGTATGCACTTGTGGTTCCCTTGGTGGATTGTTTGGGTGTGTGTTGTCGAATAGAAGAGTGGCTTCTGTTAGGCGCCAAAGCCCAAAGAGGTAAACTGGATAACCTTTAGGAGTGATTTAAACAAGTGATAATTAAAATAATGTACTTAGAAGATTAGGACTAACTTCTCACTAATCAAGATAATTTAATCCTTACTCATAGAAACAAGGGCTTGTTTAGACTTGGGATGAGTGAGAAGGCCTAGAATGGAAAGATCAACTATCTAGTTCTTGCGAGAGGTAGTTGATTCTACATGAGTGAGTATGAGTGCCGAGATTCGGTTGAGGCCACCAGGATTACTTGTGCCGGAGCCTATGAAGAATGTCCAGAGGAGATCTCATGACAAACCTTGCAATGACACTCTATCTATGACAACTGTTGTTAATTATTTTATGTGTATGGTTATTTGAACATACTTGATCTACTTTATGTCTTGAAGCAATGTGACCTATGTCAGTGATGTTGGAGTTGTACTTGTATTGTACTTGATTTGTACTTGTATTTTATTTGATTTGTACTTGTATTATACTTGAGTTATACTTGTTTCGTACTTATATGGTGAATGAGTTGTACTTGTTAATTCATTTGGTTGGTTCTAACAGTATGAGTCAGTTTGAGTCAGCCTTTGGTTAGAGGTAGTAGAATCTTTGTCCTTGTTACTTTGTTACTATCTCCTAGCATGGAGGGTGGGTCTTCGGGTACCGCATTGGTAGGGTGGAACATGCACCAAAACCGTTGGGTCCCCATCTATCTTTAGTGCTTGGTGGCGAGACATTTAGATGGACAGCTCACGGTTCTTGTTGTAACTTCTTGCATTGTAATATTTTAACTTATATAAGTTATTTTATCCCTCTTATGTTTATGAGGTGAAATTATGTATTTGTAACCTTGAGTACTATTGCCTCATTCTGGGAATGAGTGATGTGATAGTTGGATTAAGATAATGTTTATGAGATTGTATCTTGGTTGATTATCTTATTATGTTATGTGGTTTTCTTATGATGTATGATGGTTATTTCATAAAGTTCATAATGTTATGGTTATATGTAATATGCATGTGTGGGTTTAAGTAATCCTAACCTTGTAGCCTTAGAGGTTGTTGTTAATTAGTAAGTGAATGTGTATGTTAAATGCACTTTATAAAAAAAAATTTGGTTCACTTATGATGTTAATTGCGACTTCTTTTAAGGTTACTTGGCGGGGCATTACATTTTTCTTCAAATTTTCTATGTTTTATGTATTTTGCAGCATTGTACGGTCACATACAACCATATTTTGATGTAAAATAAATTCAATGTCATGAAGATATGTTCTAGCGTTTATTTTAATCTAATTTGAGGGATTAGGGCATTGATTTGAGTTAGAAAGCTTCATTTCTTTGCATACAGCTCGATTACCCTATTTTTGAGGGGTTTGTAGTCCAAACATGATATAAAGGGGCTCTTACACTTTTTGTGATTATTGTAGCTTGTGTAAGAGGCCCCATGGATACTGTTGTAATTGTAGGATGCATGAATAGGGACTAGGATGAGAAATAGAGAAGGTATAGTTGTTGTCCTCAAGAATTTTGTGAAGAAAATCATTTGAAATGAGAGGTTCAAGCCTAGGTTTCAACAAAATATGTATGGGTGATCTAATTTTATGCATTTTTACCCATGTAAAGACCTAATGGGTTGTGTATGATTTGGTCTTGAGGTCTGGGAGGTTGTGGAAGTAGGAGATTCAATAAACCCTCATGATTTTGGTCTAAAACAAGGGTTTTTGGGTTTGGCAAGAATTTGGCCGTACAAGTGGAATCTTTTAGTGGATTTGGAGGTTTGGAGGCTATTAGCTCTCAAAAATCCAAGTAAGAATACCTCAAGATGTTTCCAATCTCTTGATACATTTTAGGGTAACAAGCAAGGCAAAACGATTTGAACCTTCTTCTCCTCAGGTGCTACCAAACCTAGGTGGGTCTACCTTTGCGAACTGAGCACACTTAAGTGATGTGATTTTGTTTACAACAATCTATTCACAATGGAAATCTTACAGTGAACAGATATAATCCTAATAAAGTGTATGTGTAATATTAGAATATGTTGAGTTAACAAATGTAAGAAAATAAAATGGACAAACAACTTTGGAAATTTAACTATATGTATATATAACTTTAAGTTATTTTTATTTTAACTAAAAGTACTAAAGTTACAACATACAAATTAAATGATATTTATTATTGTAAAATTTATGATTAAATATATCTCTCAGAATCCTTTTTGTCCCAATTTGAAAACAATTCTATATTATAGAATACATTTATTTAAATTTCAAGATGAAAATAGCAAGGAAAAATCAAACAAATATCTTTATGAAAGAAGTATATTGGCATGAAATTAAATATGAATTGTATTCCAATGTAAAAACTACAAAGAATGGAAACAATTCTTTCAACACATTAACTATTATGTAGTAGTCAATTAAAATGATCTAAATAGTCTAATGATTTGACTATTAGCATATAGCGATTTCTATAGAGTTGTATATCTCTTCCATTTCAAAAACACAAAACAATATTATGTAGATAATCAAACATCTTTCATTTCTATAGTGACTTATTTATCCTAGAGGAACTAGTATATAATATACAAAGAAAACCAACAAACCCACAACTACCCCTATTTTGAAGGAGTTTAGTTTTCTCCCCTTCCCGATCTCCCTAATATTATCTAATTATTTTAAAAAGAGCAAGGGTCATAACACAACTTTATTCATCTCTATAAATATCTTGGTTAATGAAACCTGACAAAATCAACAAAACAATTGCTACATTTGGCATTGAAACTGGATTTTGTTTACAACAATCATTTCACAATGGGAATCTTACAATGAATTGATATAATCCTAATAAAGTGCATGTGTAATGTTATAATATGTTCAGTTAACAAATGTAAAAAAAAAATGGATAAACTAAAAGATGAAAGCGTGAAACCAGTGCCTTGTTGCGTGAATGATGTAGATTTGAACTATGTTTCCTACTTGACTAGTCTATCCACAATGGCAATTTGATAATGGAGAGATGTGATCTTAATTTGGTATAAATTGTATAAGCAATATCAAGGTGAAATCTAATATGTTCAGTTAACATATGTCAAATAAAGTGGATGAAACTAAATGATGAAATAGGAAAAATCTAATATGTTCAGTTAACATATGTTAAATAAAATGGATAAAACTAAATAATGAAATAGGGAAGACCAGTGCCTTGTTGGGTAAAATGGATTCAAATGAAAGTCTTAGATGAATGGCTTCTATCTATTAAAATATCTAATTGTTTGGCATACAAGTATGAGTTTATAATTGGTATAAACATGCAAGAATGTGATTGATAAACCCTACTAGATGCAAAATATCAATCCTAATTATTTGATTCTTCTTACTGATCCAAATAACATTCCCAGATTACTGTAATTGACTGAAAGGAATTTAATTCTTCTTTAAAGAACCCAATTAATCATATCACACAAATACAACAAATCTGCACTGATAAATTGAACATATACTTGATATTTCAACTTAAATAATCAAGAAACATTCGGTTGGAGACAATCAAACAATTGCAGAAATTCAAGAAACAACTCATACCAGAATGGATCCACCGAATAAAAAATCTTTCATTATCTCCTTCAAAATATTATACATGCGACATAGTCCTTTTAGATATAAACATTCTGAAATATTATGTTTCTTGCTATCTATCTTCTATTCTACTACTACCCTCTTGTTAATTTTTACCAAAAGTGGATATTTATTGATTAACCATATGAAAGGACACGTCCTTTCATAAATCTCTTGTGCTTGAAACAACAATAAAATTAAAAACTAATTAGGCTCTGTTAAGCCATAAGTGAACTTTCGATAAGTGATCCAAGTAGTCTTGACGCTCATGCTTATCTACATCTCCCAATGCATTTCAGATTGTGATCTCCATTTTCACCATCTTCTCATTTTGTTTGCATGCTTCATCTAATGTTATATCTTTCTCAATAGCCGTCTTCAGAATCTCCTGCAGTACTGACTCACTTTCATCTTTCCACCTAGTCATTTCTTTTAATCTCCCTCTATCATCAAAGAATGCAGTCAATCCCTTTTTGGTGGCATCGATTAATCCCTGCACATCCCCTCACAATTCTTCAAAGAAGTTTTTATGCTTATTCATAAGATGATTTGTAGCCTCAATTGTAGCTTTATTAGGAGAATCCCTTTGGTTCATTTCCTAGAGCTTCTCTAGGATCCTACCATCCATTCTTTCATGTTCTCGTAATGCATCAAAGTTTTGTGAGTGTATTCCCCAAAGCTTATTCAACTACATTTTTAGACTGGCTTGTCTCTTCTTAATCATTGCTACAAGTGTGTCATAATTTCCTTGAGAATATGCACTCGACCGTTCCCAATGATATTTTTTTTGTGAAATTTCACCTTGGGTGATCAACTTGGTTGACTTCATTGTAACTACTAATAAATATTTCAGGTGCTCATTTTATCTCAACATTATTTCATGGTTAGTTTTGTACATTTCTTTTTCCTTGATCAACACCTCTATTTGAGCTTTGTTTAGTTTTGCTACGTTGATCCCAATCTTTGTTGTTGCCACAAGATTAACCTCCCCAAATTTTAGGGTCATAACATGCCTAAAATCCTTCTCGGTATCAATGACAACTGATTTCCTGTGAGGTGGATACAAGGCCCAAATCATTAATGACTCTTCATCTCGATTGTACTTTGATCCTATATAGACCTCTATCACCTTTTCTAGGCTGAGCTTGTGTGTAGCATTACTGTTTTTCAGGAAACTGTCAAAGACTATTGCAGAATTGAGATCTAATCTTGGAAAAATCATGACACCAACACTTTATAGCCTTTCCCTTCCCTTTTCAGGGGTCATACCTACCATCTCTCTTTCCACATCAGTTTTTAAATTACTTAACGACTATTCTTCATTACCTAGTATGACAATGTCAACTAGTTCTCTTATCTCTTTTCCCTTTTGTCTACATAGGAATGCCTTAAATTTTGGAGATTTTATAAATTCATCATCTACTACAAAGGAATTATATTCTACATGCCTTGCATCTATATCTACACTTTCTTCAATATTCAAATCCTTGGTAGGATAGGCGTAATCCTGAGTTCTCAACCTTGACATCTTGTTAGGTAGATGTTGTGGTACATTAGCCTCATATGTCTCTTCTCTGGAAGATAAGAGCTCTATATCTTGCAACTCTTGATTATGTTGTCCAACCACCATTTATGCTTCCTCTACCTCCAACTTCCTAATCATATCATTAAATTGGTAAGGCACATGGTGATACCCTCCAATGTTTATCCTTTATTTAGCTGAATTGATATACCCTTCTGGATAAAAATTCTTTCTCAGTGATCCTCTTTTCATGTTATATTGCAGTAACTTATCCAAAATCAGATTATACCCTTCCTTTTATAATACAATAAAATCACGGAAGCATAGTTTACTAGGCATAAAATCCTATTTTCCAAAATAACTTAAATTCATAACACTAGAAAAATCCATTTGCCTAAAAATTTCCAAGTATGCAATCTTGTCGGGAACTATTTTAGGAAAAATGAATGGGGCATCTTCAAATCTATAAACCATAATCATGGTAGCATTCTCTAAAAAATACCAATTCCCCCAATGGTGGCTAATTGGTCCATTGAAATATTTGTGCCTAAGAAACCTCTTTATCTCATCAGACAAAGAATAAGTACATGGATGATTATAAAACTTGTACAATGGTTTCACAAAATTCTCTTCAAAGCATACAAAACTAGAGTTAGCAAACTTGTTGTCCCAAACAACAGTCCATGATTGAATAGGTAATGGCATGCCTTCCTTATCAAAATATGAAATTCTCATCTCTCGAGGCCACAACCCTAGTTCCTGTCTGAAGTACAACACTATGTGCATCAATAGTGAGTAATTCGTAAGGGGTGATCCCACAATAGTGGTTTACAATTTTTGGCCAAACTGGACACTGAAATTATTATTTTAACTAAATCTTCGCATTCAGACACCTATAGCGGGTAAACCGTGATGAATTTGAAGATGATGCAAACTAGAGTCTCATCACATTTTGTCTGTAGATTCTGAAAATATTTTTTCAAAATTTTTGGAATAAGATTGCACTTCTTTTTCCATCTCCCACAAAAATTGGTTTTTTTCAGAAAACAACATTTTTAAAAAGTGACACTCACCATATACAACATAATTTTTTTTTGTATGAAGGATAAAATTCTATTTTTTTCGAATTTAGATTTGTAACTATGATATCTAGCTCCTTCATTTGGTTTCATATTTTTTTATTGAATATTTTTTCCTTAACAGAGTTTCAAAGTCAAACCAATTGCAATTCAAACATAGGTGGATTGTATACAACATAACTTTTTATGTTGTATCGAAATTATTATTATTATTTTTTTAATGGATCAAGGACATCAATACCCAACATGAAAAAATATTTTTAAGTTTTTTATTTTGATAATTTTCTATTTTTCCACATGTGCAAAACAAAGAGCTTGATTTTCGGTGAAAAACCTATGTTTAATAAAACTAAAAAAAACATACATAATAAAACCAAAACATATTAAAATTATATTCGTGGGATAGCTCATTTTGAAGACTACCATAATCATTTGAAATAAATTTTAAATGAATTCATTTGATCCCCTAAAAGGTAAATCAAAAATATTTTTTTATCAGCATTTTGATAGGTGTAAAGGAGACTCATTTATAGGTATGGTTTAAAACTAGCAAGTTTCTATCCAAGGGGGTTTGATCTAAGGTGGTTTGATCAAACCCTCTTCAATTGGAATCCTTAAAATGGAACTTTTAAAGGCTTAAATCATTAAATTTTCTAAAAATATGTGATTTCAGCAAAAATCAGTTCCTCTGAGAAATTGTAAACCAGCTTTGTGGGATCACCCTAAGGTGTAAGATAAAGGCTCTACCTTTTACTGCCATCAACCCAGAATCAAGCCCTTTAAAAATATATGAGGCATAATCAAAAGGTCTAGAGTTGTGATACTAAATATATGCTGAAATTACCATGGGCATAATTTCTATATACTCAGGGACTTCCATTCCCAATACTTGACCCACCGATAAATAAGTCTATTTCATATAGGGCTCAAAAAGATCTATGTGGAATGGGGGTCCTTCACTATCTTCTAGTGGAATTGGTTTACCACCATGTCTAATTTTGTGCAAGGGAAATCTCCAACCGTTGTAAATGGTGTCCATTTTTCCGAATTCTTTTTCCAGCTCTTCACATATAATCTTTTAATTGCATACCCCTTCCAATTTAAATACTTCGCCTATTGCATCCTCTGATATGTGTACCAATGGTTTCCTAGATGGGTCACATATAGCTTTAAGTGTCAAATTATAATGAGTGGCCAACAATTTCACTAGTTCAACATTGACAAAACCATTAGGGCAACATTGATAAATTTTGACTCAATTTTTGATGAAAGTTCGTTAGAATTTCGATGCCCTTTAGTCGAAAGATTTTCATTGGAATTTTGACAAAATTTGAAATGTCAAAATTTTGACCTAGCATCGTCGATTGGGTTGGAATTTCGACGTTTCAAATTTTGTTGAAATTTTGACGAAATTCCTTTGACGAAAGTTCATCAAAATTTCGACAACCTTTCATCATAAATTGAGTCAAAATGTATCAGTGAAAACTAACTTTCCCAGATTAAGCTTCCACAAGTTACATACTAGTTCAAAGTGATTCCTCTGATAGTAATGAAAGCTAAATAGTTCATAATCTCTTATTGGAGTCCAAATATCTCCTATGATCTTACATTTATCATGTAGTTTATCCACTTCTGCCCTAAGTTGTGCAGAGCATCTAGCTTTGGGTCCAATGCCAAGTAGTTGGTCAATAAGATCTTGATTCAGCTTATGCTTAGTACCCTCTGGTTGAATTTCAATTTTCTTCTTTTTCCCTTTCAATTGACCACTTTCCCCATGCTTTCTACCCTTTGATTTTCCTGGACTAGTGGCTTCCATTCTTCAAAATTGCAAATTTAAGGTATGAAGAAGTTACTATTTTTTGCCCGATATTTTGAACTGAGAGAATACCCTAGTCCTTCTCTCGCTCCTCTACTTCTTGCACTATCAAATTCTGCAATGATGTTTTTAATTGAATTCATCTTGATTCCTGAAATTACTTATGCTTTGTGGCAGCATTAATGTTTTAGCTAAACCACGAGCGTAGCTAGTTTTTTTGAAACTCTCACTGTCACATAATGTAATTTTTCAACTAGACATTTTCAAATCTCGGGCAATCCTTTTGTTCGAGACTTCACCAACGTTCATTAAATACCCGCTAGCACATCTTGTATTTTCCCCGACACCTTAAGTCTTCTCGACAATAACCCTTTCAATCTTAAGTATAACGCTACAACTCTCACTGAAGCAACCTATCGATGTGACTTTAGAAAGTCAGACAAACAAGCCTCATCTTACTCCAGAGATGTGTATCTCACAAAGATATTTCCTTTGTAAATTTTGATCACTAAGATATAACAATTTTCTTGCCGATGGAACTGTGCTCGTTGTGACCTTCTTATCTCTCCCTACTAAAGTTTGTCTCACGAATGAATTTCTTCATCAGAAAAACCATGAACCATGTCCTTCTAATAATCATTCTCTCCTGACATGTCACCAAGTCCAATCCTGGCGGTGTATCATGGAAGGTTGGCAGGACTCCTCAAATTCTTCTTGGTAACATTGTGCCATCGACAGAATCCTCCTTTGTTTTATCAGGAAGATTGGATGAATGTATCGGGCTACCTTCAGGAACCTTACTCTGATGAATCTAGTCTGGATGATATATTTCCTTGTGCTCCAAGTGGTAAGACATATGTAAGCTCAATATGACTTCATACCATCACATCAATGCTCATTCTCTTGTCGATAGAGACTATAAATTGTATTTTCTCGATATATATCCTCAAATGAGATTTCATCGGTATGACATTCCCAACCTCTTGCTGATATCGGTATGTAAGCTATCATTTCTCATTGGCCTAGGTGATGTCCCCTTGGCCATTTAATAAATGTTTTATTTTTGTCGGGAACAATTTTAAATGACCGTCGATCAGTCGTCGATTGATCCCAATCGTTCCCGCAATCTCGTGATGACCCCACCACAAAGTCTCAACTAATTGTGATATCATGGATGAGTGCCATGTGTCTCAGCTAGCGATGTCGAAAATATAATCAAATTTATTTAATATATTTTTTAGGTTTTAATGTGATATACAGTAGGTTACTAAAGTGGCTACGAGATGCACATGCTCAAAATGAATGAAGATGTTAAATCTCGATGAAAAAGTTGCTCAATAGTTATGTTCAACACTAGTGATTGTCTTGAGCAAACATGATTGCCGATGGTGGAGATCAACGGTTTCCCGCCATCGCATGATCAAAAGATGCAAGGTGTTTATTGATCCTGAAATCACGGGCATATGCAATGTGTATTTATTTGGTGATGCATAATGTGGCAGGCCCTTGGTGCTGAGATGGAGATTATGTCAGCCTTTTTGAAGGCAATCATTTGATGATCTAACAAAAGTGATGGACGGTTGGAATTTTAATTCACATCAAATGTGATTGGAGTCGTTGGCGCAATATGCAAGTAAGCTTTAATGGTGGATGAGACATCTACTGGCTCATTTTGATCAACATAAAGTGATTTTTTTTCACTCTATTTTCTCACAAAGTATTCAAGAACCTTTGTGAAATAATTTTTAGAGCCAAGGATGAAGTTACAAGCTGTCACAACAAGGATTTGGTCTTCTACAAAGCATAAATGTTGTGAGTTGTTTTATGTGCTTCCAAGTAAATTTAATTGAGATTTTGAGAAGAATTGTAGTGTGTTTGTCGGAAACCTTGTTGATATTTGTTTTAGGGCTATTGGTTAGTTGAATTGTAATAAATTGCAAGGTTTTTCTGTAATTTCATTTTCTCTATAGCCCTAGTCTGTTCGAAAGATTTGAAATTTTAAGGAAGCCCTAGTTTACTTGAGATGGCACTGTCAAAGCATCATTCTTGCCATGTTGATTATTTTAAGAGGAATTTGGATGATGATTTACTAGATCAACTCTCATTTTCAACAAATGATAGGAAGAGGGGTTTGGTTTTGATGCATGGAAGAACCCTAGGTGAAGGATTTGTATATAAGAATTCCAACATTGCAGATGCTAGGGTTCCCATGACGAGTCTGGAGATGTTTAGGCTATGGTACAGATAGTGGAATTTGGCTCACCCTTTCTCAAATTTTTGGAGATATGACATGGGGAAGTTGCTAGTGTCAAATGTGTTCCCCAATGTGGATTTTCTCAAGGTGGTGGCAGCACGTTATGACCTTGTTACGAGAGTGATAAGAGATAATGATGGATGGATTTTATTAAGTATAAACAAGGAATAAATTCAACAAGTTTTTGACCTGAGTGAACCTATTCCATTCTTGATTCAAATAAATCTTGAGGAGATGAAGTAGGAGTATGCAAAGTCAAAGTCACTTTTTAGGTTGAAGTTGCTTCCTCCTCATCTGGCAAGCATAGGTAGTTCAAGGATTTATATCAGTCCAAGTGACCAAGAGCCTTTCAGGCTAAGTTATTTTGCAAACCATTTCTTAGCTACCTTCTATTCATTGTCCCAAATTTTGGGTTTTAACCCTAACACAGTAATGCCAATTTCCTATATGTTTATGGGGGTGCAAATACAACACCCTAATTTCTTTGTGGTTTATGATTTTGCATTTTTTCTAGAAGAGAAGATACATGAAGGACTATTAAATTGGCATGTAGGGGATGTAGGAACTCCACTCTTTTAGTATTCCCTACTGATGTACATGTTCTTGTACAAGAATGCTCACTTCTTAGAGAAGATGGAGTTCAGATAGGAGGTAAATGGAGAAAGATTATAGGTGCAGGCATGGATTGTAGATTTATCATATAACAAGGAGAGTGTCATTTTTGTGTAATGTGACAAGTGTTTTTCTTCCTGGCTCAGGGCTCGATTGACAGTAAATTTACCTAGGATCCCTGAGGATTTACATGAATTTCTTAGATCAAAGTGGAGGAAGCTAGATTTAAAAGTTTGTCACAATTGGGATGACATTATCTTGTACCCAGTCAACACTATTTTAAGGGTGTATGGCTTCCAAGGCACTCCAAATATCCTCCCATTCAATGTGCCAGCAAGAGTGGGGTTTGTTGTGGTTATGTGGCAAATAGGTTATATTCATGAAAACAACCTAACAGGGAAGTGAAAAGGGACTCTTTTCCCTGATTATACCGTTGTGTCTGATTTTGTGTTCTCAAAGGGAGGATGGGTCCACTTTGGGAGGTTTTTTGATGATTTTGATTTAAGGTGTGGTCCTAGGTGACAACATGACCCTAAGGGATTCTTTTCCCTTTTTATACAATGGATAAAAGGTGGCAAGTTTGTTCATGAGTTCAATTGTGCATATGATAATTTATTTGCCATTGTGCATAAAATGGATCCCAAATATGATCCATTAATGGAATTCACCCCATTCCACAAGAAAATTGATTTCTTGATGGAAAAATTCTAGGAGATCATGGGTGTTCCGATGATAAAGAAGGTCAACTTAGAGTTGGACTTCAACATACAAAAGCCAGATGTGAGGCCTACTGAAACAAGGCCAACATATCAACCCTCGATGAATTGGCCTTTTTATAAGAGAAAGAGGAGTGATAGTAGTGATGAGGAGGAGGAAGATAAGAAAGGAAAACAAATCATGAAGGCATCAACACAACCAGGTTTGAAGATCAGAGCACCTAGAGGAAAAAAGATCATTGATTTGGACTTGTCACCACAAGATAATCTTGCACTACCACCATCATAGCCGAGCTCTAAGAGGCAAAGAGTTGAAGAGGCACATGAGACTCTGATGGATGAAATCATTGCCATAGATCAGGACATGAAAGTTTGTATTCCTTCCCCTCCTAGGTCAACTCAATTGGTTTTGTCTGATATGGATGTGAAGGGACAATGTGTGCAAGATGTCAAGATGGAGACATGCAATGAATTTTTAGATGATTATGCATTTGTTAAAACTCCTATTTTCTTACAACTGGTATGGAGAATGAGACTAGAAAAATATCAGGACAAATGCAAAAGGAGAAGAGAGGTGAAACCTGATAGGTCTAACCAGGAGAATGATGATGAAGTAAAGGCTGAATTGATGGAAGAATTCAAGAGAATCACTCCTGAGGAGGGGAGGAAATTAGTAGCTCAGGCTGGTGTGCTAATTTTTCTTGAATTAGATATAGAAGATGCAGTAGCATTTAATGCTATTTTAAAATCCAAGCATCCCATGCAAAATTCTAAGGAAGAGGTCAAAGCAGCACTGCAAGATTCTTCTTCTGAGGAGTATGAGACCCTAGCAATTTGGGCATTGGAACCTTAGAGTAGAAAGCCTAATGTTACGAACATTAGCCCAAACCTAAGGGGATGGTTAATAATAAAGAGAGCCTCTGAAACATCAACTATAGAGGCTACTAACCTAATTGTGAATGTAGCCAAATTGGCCCAAAAGACTATTGAGAGGGAAGAAGCTCAAAAGTAGAGCTTAAAAGAGAAATACAATATTATAATTGGAGAATACAATAGGGTGAAACAAAGGAATGTTGAGCTGCAAACTGAGGTGGATAGGTTAAAGTATAGGCAAGTTGGAGAGTCCTCAAGTGCTCTTGGTATCATGACACTTCCTTCCACATCAGAATCAATACCTCCTACTTCTCCAATTGTTTCTACTCCGGGGTCCCCCATCCAAACTCCTTCTCTCAGTCCTAAATTAGAGCCAGTTGAAGAAGAGATTGAATACTCTATGGATCCTACTAAGAATCAATTGCTAAATAAGATTATAGAGTTATAGGAAGCTTTAAAGTCAAGCAAGGAGGGAGCACTTGTAAAGCAGAGTGAAGTTGTTGACATAGTTTTGAGGCACTTAAATGAAAAGGTTGATGGTAGATTGCCATCAGTATATTCTTTGTATTCTTTATTTTTGGATGCAATAAAGAACATTACTAGGGATCAGGAAGTAATTTTTCCCTTAGTTGAGAAGTGGATCCTTAGGGCCAATGATTTAGATATCATGTATAAAGCCTCTAGATTTGATATAGATAATAGGCCCCAATCATTAAGACCTAATCAAATATTTGTAAAGTCACTGCAAGGTTTTCAAGCCTTACTAGATGATTTGTATAGGAAAATCAGAGAATTGGTAAAGAGTTTTGATGATTGGAGTGATACATCTTTACCTGATATAATTGATGCATAGGGAAATGGTAAATCACTACAGTAGTGGCAGGATAGAGCAGATGAGGTCATCAATGCACAAATCAAATTGATTTGTGATGCCTCAGACTATGACTTGTTGGTGAGTTCTATGAACAAGATCATTAGCACCAACACATTTTTGGAGTCTTTTGAGAGAGAGGCAAATCAGGTAGCGGTGAAATACACACCTTATAGTGCTAAGGTGAATGAGGTGGTTAATTTTGATTGGCCGATAGATGAAGAATATCAGAGATGGGTGGATAAATACTTAATCGAGGAAGATTAAGACAGAGTTGACTACTGGAAGATAATAGCTCAACCGTTGCAATTATAACAAATTATGGTTATGTTTTGATGGCAGTTTTGGCACAGGTTTCTTGAATTTTGGCCGATGCATTAACCATTTTCAGCGGATGGGATAAATAAGAAGATTCTCTGGGGACTCAACTGTTGTAAATTTTTTTTTGAAATGTCACAGGGCGGTCCAAGTGACCGGTGACATGTGTATTTCTAGCCTGATGCTTGTTTGCTCCTTCATTCTCTATAAGAAGGATTTCAAGGCCAAAAATATGAGTTAGAAAGTTAGATAATTTTGGGTTGAGTCTAAGTAAAGTTGCAGAGAAAGTTATAAAAATCCTGTTGGTTGAGTGAAAATGCAAGTTCAGTTTTGTGTCACTCTGTAGTAGGTTTTGAATTCATGGGAGTTTGATGTTTCATGACAGTACTAGCATTTGAATGGGAATGATTCATTTTGAACTCATGTCTTTCCATTGTATAAGCATATCCGAATCTTGAATAAATTAATCAAGGGTTTTTTCATTCATCTCATTGTTGTGGTGTGTATGATTCTCATTTTAGCTTTAATTCAAGGAATTAATTAAAATGCTTGAATGGGGTCATAGGTGGATATGTTTATATAAGGATTTGATAAGTAGTACTGGATTAGAATACAAATTGATGGTGTTGTAAGGCAATATTGTCAGAGATCTTATATGTTATGTGTTAAATATGTCATGAATCCTTAGATGCTTATGAATTTGACTCCTCCAATGACATATGGTATTGGTCTAAGTTTTGGTTATTTGTGGGGTATAGTAATTTTTTGTCTTTGCTTAGAGCTTTCTACAAATTGAAAATCAATGACTATCTTAAGTTGTGAAGTGTTGTTGTAGCTATCTCATGCTCCAAATAGTTGATATTATTGATGAACATCCAATTCATTTCGGTATTATCCTATTATGTTGAGCTATTAAATGAGATTATCTATTGTTGTTAATCTTGTTTATAATATTGGTACAGAGGTTGTAAACACTTTAAGGGATCACCCTCTTGGGTCTTGCAGAGCCTAAAGTGTAGTAGGATTTGTTAAAGTCCTAGTCAGTTGGTCCAGGTCCTTCGAGCTGCCCCTGATTGGAATTGGCAATTTGATAGGTACATTAGAAGATAAACCTGGTTATATTAAAAGCAACCAACACTATCCCTTGGTCCTCTCTTTTTCCTTCTCTTGTATGTTCCCTTCTCTCTTTTTTCTCTTGTGAATTTTGATTTGTTCCTGCTTATTGCTTTGGCTTAGTTTGTTTTTTCTTCTAGTTTATTATTTCATCGTGTTTTGTCGAGTTTTTCTTTCACGCGTCTCTTCTCTTTGGGCCTGTCCTTTTCTATCTATTGTTCCTTCTTTCCTTCTTTTTCTAATTATTGTTTCTCATTATTTAATGACTATTCCTTACATTTTACAAATTATAGGTTTTTTCTAATTACATTGAAGGCATATCCTATTTGAGATGAACAAGTTAAAATGGACCATCAACAGTTAATATCGACTACGTACAGTGCAATACGATTGTAGTGATTTCATCTATTCATCGCCACATTTTTTGCCCTCCATTTTTTTTGTTTGTTCTACTTCTTAATCTTTTACTTGTGAACTCTGCCCTTTTTCTCATCCGGTGACACCACAATATTTATTGAATGAAGGTTTCAACAATTGAAAAAAAAATCTACTTCTATAAATTTAATTTTAAAATTTGCCCATATTTTTCAAGACTCAGACTGAATTGGTTAATTTGAATTTATGAAATAATTGATATAGTTTGGTTTAATATATATATATAAACTTTTTAAAAAAATATGTTCATAATTTAAATATCTAATTTTTTTAATTAAATTGGTGTTAAAAGCTGAAAAGTTAAATGATAAAAATGTCCATTTTTTTGTTAGTTAGAAAGAGATTAAAAGTGAAAATTTAAATTATTTTTAATATTTATATATTGAATGGTTTTACTTGTTTTATATATATTAGTTATATATTTTTTAATTTAAAAAAAATAGATTTATAAAAATGTTTCTTTTTTTTTGTTAATTAAAAAGATGTTAAGAGTGGAAATTTATATTATTTTGAATATTTTCATTTTATAAAGTTCATATATTAAATGGTTTTTACTTAATTTATAGTTTGAAAAAATATAAAAAAGTAAATTAGAAAAATAATTAAAATTGTTTTTTAAATTTTTAGAATTTTTAGAAAAAAATAAATTGATCCATAAGAGACAAGTGCCACGTAGTGGCTAGTACTTTCCTTTATAGTATTTCAATTATTTTAATAAAAATAAATGTAAGTTTTGTTGATGGAATAAAAGATAGTAGTTACATGCATTTATATTAATATTAATAATTATTAATCTTATTTTAATTATATTATTGAAAAATCAAGTATCTTATATAAAAACAATTATATTATAAAAATATTATAAATATCAGACAAAATCAAATGATAGTATAATATAATGAGAAGAAAAAATTGATAATTATATAAATATTAAATTTATCTAATAATTATGTTACATAAAAATATGTATAATATTAAATAATATTTATTGATTAGATACTTTAAATTTAAATATTAATTTTATATAAAATTAAATATAATTAAAATGAAATGATTATGTAAAATAATTATAAGAAAGAATTGTGGGAGGTAAGAAGGGCGCACTCCAAGTTGGTGGAGGATGTTGGCATGAACAACCAAATGCACAGAGAAGAGAACTCATCTATCTTCCAGAGGAGTAAGAAATATTAAAATCCATTCATTCATTCACTTGCATTCAGACAACTCGCACTTAGGAGAAGGATGTTCGTGAGGCTGGTGGCAGTGGGTAGAAGTAATCATTTAAGGCTTGCAAAGAATGTTGTGGGCATTTGTTCTAGTTCAGTGTTGTGGTTGAAGTCTAGATATTATTTTGTCAAGCACTTACTATTGCGAGCCAAATGGCTCAATCCTCAAAATTTTTGATAAAGGTTTCAATTGCGGGTGTAGCTCAGTTTGGGGTAGACACCCCCATTTTGCTCAAGTCTAATGATAGGTTGACCAGCTTTCATTTCATAATGGATAAACGCCTTAAAAGAATTTTGCTCAACTATGAGCCTCTGGTGTTAGTTGCAGTCAAAATGGTCTTGGGTCCTCGTTTTCTGGAGGAAACAGAGTATGGGAGTGATAATTTGTAGACATCTTCTCCTTTTTTGGCTTCCTTACTGGATAATCTGGTCCCGAAGATTGAAGCAAGGACTTTAATGTGGAAATTGTTCATACCCGGACTACTGAGTGGTATGGATGAGCTCCTTCGGGTGGTGGTGAAAGGATGAGGATGTCCACGTGCATTGGAGGTGGCGAAGGTGAAGGATGAAGACACAATGAATATTTTTATGTTTCTATTAGACCTTCAAGGTATTGGGTTGATGAAGCACCAGGCCATAGTAGTGGTTGCGGTCATCTTCTTGAAGAAATGGTTCGAGCTAATGGTTATTGATAGCGATGAATGGAGGGAGGATTTTGAAAAATTCACATTTCTGAATAAGTTTTTGTGAAGGGCAGTGTATGGTATTAATATTTTAGCAGCTAGTTTTTTCTCTATCAATGCAAGCACAAATTGGTTAGATTGGTTTAAATGTAGATTGTTTAAAGTATTGAATGTCTAAAGCTATGGCATGTATTTTGGAGGATCCATACAGACAATATATGGTTTTTTGGTTCTTGGTGGAATTGGTGAAATTAGCTTAATCAGTTGTACTTTGGATCTATAAGTATAAATACAATATAATCCTTACGAATCAAATAAAAATATAAGAAAGAATTAAATAATTATTATTTAAACATAAAATTTATATAATACTTAATATATATATAATTTATGTTAATATATATATATATTATTAATGCTTTACACATATTTTTTTAGAAATTTAATCAAGGTGGAAAATTATATTTAAACAAATTCTTATATTATTAATTTACTTTCAGCTTTCTTCACCCCTGGTTTTACTTGAAAACCTTGCTCTGCTTTGTATAGCATGTTGCATGAAAAGAGAGATGCAATGGATTGCTAATAATAATAGACGGTTAAATGTATCGTAAATTTTTTTATGGGGAAGAAAATTGTTTGGATTTCACTACAGGAGGATTGCAGAATTTGGAAGGAAGGCGTCCTTTTCAATTTCTTATCTTCATTAGCAGTGACTGCTCATTTTTTCTAGGAGAAATTTGTGGAGTTGGTGTCCCCATGTATATTTGATTTTGTTGCTTATTTTTAAACAACCATTTTAAATTGTATTTTTTTAAATGTATATTTAAAAAATAAAAAATTCCTCTATTAAAATAAGAATATAATTCAGTTTTATATTCTTATATTTAATTATCAATCCTTGCAATTAATTTTAATGAACTGTATATTTTTATATTTAATTACCATTTGTTGCTCTGTTAATTTTGACAAATAATTATTGATAGGGAATTTAAATCTGTTATTATTGACTAAGAATTAACAAATGAAGACATTCAAATCTATTATAATTCTCTCAATATGTATAGACAAGAAAGGATGCTAGTAGAATTTGCATTCAATTTTAAACTAATTATCTATGTTGCATAGTTATAAATAAAGATAAAAAATAGTTCAAAGAGTTATAAAGCTCAAACAATTATAAATAAAGTTAAAAAAAAAATCTATGTTGCAATTAAATTCTTTAAAAATGGTTAGATTCACGGAAAGATCTATATTTCAAAGAACTATAATAAAATGTATACTTTCACTAAGACTGAAAAATTTAATTTTCTATATGAAAATATGTATCTTGTTATTGCAATGTATCACAGTAGGAAAAATTTAGAGGGAAAATTTAGAGGGAGGAATTGGAGGTAAATAAAAAGGAGGGAAAGAAATTTGTAAAGCCACATGGCATTTTTTACAACAAGAAGTTGTTGCTTATTTTAAGCCCCCCCTATTTTTTGATAGCTTATTTTTATTTCCTAAAAGGTAGCTCTTCTCCTTTAAAATAGGAAAATATTCCAAATTATCCTCTCCCAACAATCAAATTTATGCATGGGAACACTCCCACTACTTAGATTTAAGCAGAAAATAGAGTTAAGCAGCTGCATGGGGACATGAGGTTAGTGGACAAGTCTTTATTTTTCTTTTGTTTATGGCATTATTTTATTGCTTTCTCAATTTTTTGTAGTCCTTTCTCTTCTCCCTCTCCCTTTATTAAGACTTGTTCTCCAATCTCATTTCATTTTTCCTCTTCATGATGATAGATCACTGTGTATGATCTGAAATGTCAAGAAAGAAACTTACATAGTTGAATCCAAAAGCTATATACTGCAACGTTATGGAGCATGGACTGTGGAAAACTCATACCAATTATAGAATAATTATATTTTATATTTTAATTTTAATTTGTATAATAAAATAAATCTAAAATCTAAATTAGAAGTTAGAGAGAGAGATTCAAAACTAAATTTTGATTAGATAGTTATATAGAAAGAGTGAGAAAGATAAAGAGGAATAGGAGACAAAGACATATATAGAGGTTGAGATATCCAGAGATAAAAGAGGTAGAGGGGGAGATAAATAGGGATGTCAAAAGAGAGTAAGAGAGAGAGAGATGGAGGGGTATAAAGATGGAGAGAGAGGGATATATATGGAGAGAGAGGTAGAGATAGACATGTTTATAGAGAGAAAGATATGAGAAGAGAAAGAGAAAGAGAGAGATATTAATATCGTAGTCTTCCTCTCTATATCTTTGTTTCTCATTATTTCTCAATTTATCTTCCTCTCTCTCTCCCCTATATCTCTCTATCTTTGTCTATGCTTCTCTCTCTATTTATGCATATCTATCTTTGTCTCTATCTCTCTCTTTCATGCATATACACAAACACTCCCTATTCCCCTTCTCCATCTCTCTGCCTCTCTATCTTTCTCTCACTCTTGACCCCTCTATCCATATCTCTATATTACTACCTCTCTCCTCTCTATCTATTGAGCTATCTCTTCCTCTCTCCCCATATCTCTCTCTCCATATCCATATCTTTCTTTCTCTACCTCTACCTCTATCTCCCTATCTCGCTTTCTCCTTCCCTATCCCTCTCTATCTCTCTCTATCACCCTCTATCTATATTTATATCTCAAGCTTCCTCTCTATCTCTGTGTTTCTCATTATTTCTCAATTTATCTTCCTCTCTCTCCCCTATATCTCTCTATCTTTTTCTATGCTTCTTTCTCTATTTATGCATATCTATTTTTGTCTCTATCTCTCTCTTTCACTCATATACACAAACACTTCCTATTCCCCTTCTCTATCTCTCTCCCTCTCTCTCTTTCTCTCTCTCTTGACCCCTCTATCCATATCTATATATTAATACCTCTCTCCTCTCTATCTATTGAACTATCTCTTCCTCTCTCGCCATATCTCTCTCTCTCCATATCCATATCTTTTCTCTACCTCTACCTCTACCTCTACCTCTACCTCTAACTCTATCTCCCTATCTCACTTTCACCTTCCCTATCCTCTCTATCTCTCTATATCACCCTCTATCTAAATTTATATCTCAGTCTTCCTCACTATCTCTATGTTTCTCATTATTTATCAATTTATCCTCCTCTCTCTCCCCTATATATCTCTATATTTGTCTATGCTTCTCACTCTATTTATGCATATCTATATTTGTCTCTATCTCTCTCTTTAACTCATATACACAAACACTCCCTATTCCCCCTCCCCCTCTCTCTCCCTCTCTCTCTTTCTCTCTCTCTTGACCCCTCTATCCATATCTCTATATTACTCCCTCTCCCCTCTGTATCTATTGAGCTATCTCTTCCTTTCTCCCCATATCTCTCTCTCCATATCTATATTGTTCTCTACCTCTAACTCTACCTCTATCTCCCTATCTCGCTTTCTCCTTCCCATCCCTCTCTATCTCTCTATATCACCCTCTATCTATATTTATATCTTAGTCTTCCTCTCTATCTTTGTGTTTCTCATTATTTCTCAATTTATCTTCCTCTCTGTAATACCCCTCCGTTTTGTTTCTTGATCAAGTTGCTTTATGCTATGTTTGGTTGCAATTACTTTGATACTGGATACATTTTGTTATAATGTTTTGATTGCTACTATTGAGTGACAAATATTATTGTGGGATGTAGTTATCTGATTATTGTTTCACATGCATTATGGATTAATGATGTTGTAGAGTTAGCATGAGATATTATTATGAGATTATTGGAATTATGATGGAAGTGTCAGTTTTGATGAGTGTATGGGTGAAGAGGACGAGTTCGCATCACTCACTTGTGAGCGCCCTACGAATCCGTAATTCCTTCTTCATGGTGTGTATTATATGCTGAATATATTGTATGGTGTTGTTTTTACTTGGTTGCAGGATTGCAGGTACATGACATCGACTCCACCTAGTTTCACAGGTTTGAGTGTGTTGATCCAACGGTTAAGTTGAACGGGAGATAGTAGCTAGGTAACATGTGTCAAGTTTACACCCTAGTCTTAGTGTGTCATCAGTTGTGTGTGTCGATTCATTGTCTGTCTTGCTTTGATGTTATTTAATTCTCAAGTATTCTTGATTTGCAGATAGATATTTAGAATAATTGTATTTAAATCATGTTGATGGTTATTTAATTTAAATAATACAATGTGGATAAAAGTTTATATTTAAATTAATTAATTATATTTAATTTATTTAATTAATTAAATTTAATCCAAGGGGGTTGAATTTAGTTATTAAATAATTAAATTAATTAATTAAACGTGATACAACAAAATGAAAGGAAATAGAAGAATTAAAATTAAATTTGGAATTTAATTTCAACGTGTGGGAATTAAATTAGAAATTGTAATTAAATGTTTGTTTGGAAAATTAGTTACAACTTTGGAAATTAATTTATTATTTGAAATTGCATTTTAAATTGAAAGTGGGTTTTTAAAAAGTGAATTTGAAATTAAAATTGAAATTTGAAATTAAAAGTGAAATTGAAATTGAAAATTGAAATTGAAATTGAAATATCTAATTTGCATGTAATGTGAATTAGGGTTGAGTTAGGTATTTTTGATTTATAAAGAATATATGTTTTAATTTTAGAGCAAGAGAGAGTTTTTTAGAAAAATACAATTTTCTAGCAGGGAAGAAATTTTGGAAAATTTGCACAAGGGTTTGAAAAAATTTTGATTGTAGAATTGATTGAAGGAAATATTGTTTGCATTTGTTGGATTTTGCATTGGATTCTTTGGAGGATTGAAAAAAATTCAAAAAATCTTTGGAGGAGGCTTGCATCAGAAATTCATCTCTTCCTGTAGCTTCTTGTACCAGGTTTTCCTCTTTGTGTTTTATTATTCTTGATTGTTTTCTTTAAAATAGTAATGATTAAAGATTTTTTTGTTAAATCTGTTTTAGAAAACAAATTTGATATTAGCAGTAAAGTTACAGCCTTTGCTTGTGAAAATTCTTGAGTGAAAATTGTGAAAACCTTAGTTGAATTTAAATTATTTGGTGAAATTGATTTTATTGTTATTGAAATCAAACATAGAGATTGAAAAATGCATTTAGAATGATTTTAGAAAATAAAACCCTCTGTTTGCTATTAAAAATCGGATTTTAAAATCTGGAGTATAGTTATATTTTTCATGGTAAAATGGTCTGATTGTGTCACCTATAACTTTACTTTCACAAACTGGGTTTTCAAAACATTTAAAGGGTTTTTGCATTTTGAAATTTTCTTACCCTTGTCCAAAATTCGTAAATACCCAGATCGTAGTTTTTGAATTATTATTGAAACATGAGACTGCTGTTAAATTATTTTCCCATGGCTGCTTTGAAAATAAAATAATAATAAATTGATATTTATAAATATTAATATTTTATATATTGTTATTATAATATTAAAATATTATTTAATAATATTTTATATTATAATTTATAATATTAAAGTATTATATTTATTTATATTATTTTTAAATAAAATTTGTATATTAGATTAGTGGAATTAAAATTATAAACATATGGGAAATTATTATTATTTTAAAATGGCTTGTTAAAGTTTAATTGAAAGAGTTAAATATTTGATATAAAGAATGCAATATATTATTGAATAGAGATTTAAAATTGGATTGATTAGTGTATATGGAAAATGGATAGAGAAACAATATGTTATTATATTAAAGTGATTGAATGTGTTAAATATAAAATTGAATGAGATGTAAGATTTGGATAGAAAATGGAAAGAGTTTACTTGCATGGATTTGTGTCGATTTAAAAGTAAATTAAAAAGTTGTTTTATTGATGAGGCAATCAATTATGTTATTATTAATTTCTATTTAGATTAATTGAATCATTGTGATTAGATTATGAAAGAGATATGGATTTAGTATATTCAAAAGTAGTATCTTCCTCATGCTTATCTTAAAGGATTTAATTCTTTGTATTCAGTAAAGGAAAGTAAGTTTAATTGTTTTAGATTTCCAATAATGAAAAGGGAAATAGGGGTTATGATTATTTTAGATGATCTACTTATCATGTCTTTGACTTTGTCAACACTACCTATTGAATGAGTATGGATTTAGGTAATCCAAATATTAGATTTGATTGATGACTTGAATATTTTTGTTGCTATGTTGTCGAGTTGCATTGTTGGTTTTGGGATTTAGTGTTAGTCCTAAATTATAAGTCTTCCAGAAGATCTTAGAGGATAAGGGTTGTTGAATCTTTATGCCATCCAGTTGTTTCCCCTTGGGTAGTGCATGGCGTCTTCTCAGTTTTGCCCAATTTTCATGAACGGGGATGTTTGCACCTCCTTGGTTTATGAGTGGATTATGGGATCCATGTCTCCTTGTATGGAGTGACCTTGTTATGTGGTTTCATCTTGTTGCCTCCTGTGAAAGGAGTGGACTATGTGTTGTTGCCTCCAAGATGTTTGGAGTGAAATCTTTTGTACCTCCTGTGAAAGGAGTGGACTATGTGTTTGTTGTCTCCAAGAT
Source organism: Sequoiadendron giganteum (assembly GCA_007115665.2). NCBI lineage: Eukaryota > Viridiplantae > Streptophyta > Pinopsida > Cupressales > Cupressaceae > Sequoiadendron > Sequoiadendron giganteum. The sequence goes on along the minus strand of CM021100.1, from coordinate 879,178,915 downwards.
GTTTGGAGTGAGTTTCTATTATTTGTATCCTCCTTGTGTTGGAGTGGATTATGATGCCTAGTTGGTATGCACTTTTGGTTCCCTTGGTGGATTGTTTGGATGTGTGTTGTCGAATAGAAGAGTGGTTTCTGTTAGGCGCCAGAGCCCAAAGAGGTAAACTGGATAACCTTCAGGAGTGATTTAAACAAGTGATAATTAAAATAATGTACTTAGAAGATTAAGACTAACTTCTCACTAATCAAGATAATTTGATCCTCACTCATAGACACAAGGGCTTGTTTAGACTTGGGATGAGTGAGAAGGCCTGGAATGGCAAGATCAACTATCTAGTTCTTGCAAGAGGTAGTTGATTCCGCATGAGTGAGTATGAGTGTCGGGATTCGGTTGAGGCCACCAGGATTACTTGTGCCGGAGCCTATGAAGAATGCCTAGAGGAGATCTCATGACAAACCTTGTGATGACACTCTATCTATGACAACTGTTAATTATTTTATGTGTATGGTTATTTGAACATACTTGATCTACTTTATGTCTTGAAGCAATGTGACCTATGTCAGTGATGTTGGAGTTGTACTTGTATTTACTTGTATTGTATTTGATTTGTACTTGAGTTGTACTTGTTAATTCATTTGGTTGGTTATAACAGTATGAGTCAGTTTGAGTCTACTTTTGGTTAGAGGTAGTAGAATCTTTGTCCATGTTACTTTGTTACTATCTCCTAGCATGGGGGGTGGGCCTTCGGGTACCACATTGGTTGGGTGGAACATGCACCAAAACTGTTGGGTCCCCATCGATCTTCAGTACTTGGTGGCGAGACATCCAGATGGACAGCTCACGGTTCTTGTTGTATTATCTTGCATTGTAATATTTTAACTTGTATAAGTTATTTTATCCCTCTTATGTTTATGAGGTGGAATTTTGTAATTGTAATCTTTTGTACTATTGCCTCATTCTGCGAATGAGTGATATATCTATTGAATTAAGATAATGTTTATGAGATTGTATTTTGGTTGATTATCTTATTATGTTATGTGGTATTCTTATGATGTATGATGTTTATTTTATAGATTTCATACTGCTATGGTTATATGTAATATGTATGTGTGGGTTTAAGTAATCCTAACCTTGTAGTCTTAGAGGTTGTTGTTAATTTGTAAGTGAATGTGTATGTTAAATGCACTTTATAAAAAAAAAATTGGTTCGCTTATGATGTTAATTACAACTTCCTTTAAGGTTATTTGGCCGGGCATTACACTCTCTCTCTCCTATATCTCTATATCTTTGTCTAATCTTCTCTCTCTATTTATTCATATCTATCTCTATTTCTATCTCTCTCTTTCACTCATATACACAAACAATCCCTATTAACCTTCTTTATCTCTCTCCCTCTCTCTCTTTCTCTCACTCTTGACCCCTCTATCCATATCTCTATATTACTCCCTCTCTCCTCTCTATCTATTGAGCTATCTCTTCCTATCTCTCCATATCTCTCTCTCCATATCCATATCTTTCTCTACCTCTACCTCTACCTCTATCTCCCTATCTTCCTTTATCCTTCCCTATCCCTCTCTATCTCTCTATGTCATCCTCTATTTATATTTATATATTAGTCTTCCTCTCTATCTTTGTGTTTCTCATTATTTCTCAATTTATCTTCCTCTCTCTCCCGTATATCTCTCTATATTTTTCTACATTTTTCTCTCTATTTATGCATATCTATCTTTGTCTCTATCTCTCTCTTTCACTCATATACACAAAAACTCCCTATTCCCTTCTTTATCTCTCTCCCTCTCTCTCTTTCTCTCACTCTTGACCCCTCTATCCATTTCTCTATATTACTCAATCTCTCCTCTCTATATATTGAGCTATATATTCCTCTCTCCCCATATCTCTCTCTCCATATCCATATATTTATCCACCTCTACCTCTACCTCTTTCTCCCTATCTCGCTTTCTCCTTTCCTATCCCTCTCTATCTCTCTATATCACCCTATATCAATATTTATCCCTCTCCCTTTCCCTTTCTATATATTGAGCTATCTCTCTCCCTCTTCTTCTTATCTCTCTCCCTCTCCCTCTCTACCTATCTCTCTCCCTCTCTTCCCCCTCTTCTCTATATCCCTCATCTACCTATCTCTCTCCCTTTCTCTTCCTCCATCTCTCTATCTCTCCCCATATCCCCCTCAATCACTCCCTCCCTACCACCTATCTATCTATTTGTCTCCTCTATCTCTAGACATGTCTCTCTCACTTTCTCACTCTTCCTAGAAATCTATATTTATATATATTTTCCCCTTTATCTCTATCTCTCCATATTTATTCTTTAATCTCTCTCTATCTCTATCTCATTATCTCTCCATCTCTCTACCATATATATCTTACTCACTCTACTTCTCTTTATATATCGCTCTCTCATTCTTTGTCTTTGTATCTCTCTCTCTCTCCCTCTCTCCTTCTCTCCATATACCCCTCCTCCATCTCCATCTCCATCTCCATCACCATCTCCATCTACATATCTATCTTCCTCTCTATCTCTATCTCATTACCTCTCTCTCTTGATCTGCCCCCTCTTTCTCTTCCTCTTTATATCCCTATCTCTCCCTCTTCCTCTCTTCCTATTGAAAAATTAATATGATTCGAGTAATGGAGCTTGATTATCTTCCTAATTCAAAGGTTTTGTAAGTGGGTGCATAGTTGGTTTGAACTTATCATTTCTCCATTGAGACATTTTTTGCACACCATTTTTGAGACATTTCGGCGTACCCATTACACACGAATGTGCAATTGCTAGCTATTTGTTACTTTTAAATTTTTTGTTTGTTTTTAATCTCTTTTCAAATTTCTTGTTAATTTATTTTAAATTTTTTGCATATTTTATATATTCTTACTTGTAATTTTATATTTTCGTACAATTTATTTTCTGATTAATTATTTATAATTTATAATTTATATGTAAACATATAATTTATAAATTTTATGTTTACTTATATATTATAATTTATATACTTATAATCTCTTTATAATTTATTCTATTTTAAATTTTTTATAATTATAAAACATATTTCTTATTTGGTTATTTTATCTTTATATATTATATATTTTAATTTAATTTCTTCTAATTTATTTTGTTTATTGTTAAAATTATTTGTTTATTTTCTTGTTATTTATAATAATTTTTACTTATTTTTAAATTTTATTCCTATTAATTTTTTGTTTTTTTATGCCTAATTTATTGTTATTTTTTAATAAAATATTTTTCTTTTAAACTTTGGATTTTTAATATTTTATTTTTTGGTTCATTTAATTTTTCTCTAGAGGGGGTTTTAAAACAACTTATGCCCATCAATTCATCTAAGTCGGGCCTCTTTTGATTTAATGTTTTAATTCTTTTGCCTGACTTTATTTTTCCCTATTCTAAGTTGGCCCCATGGCCCCATGTTTAAAAAAAACTTACGTCATTGTTTGTTGTTGACCTAGGTGATGTCCCCTTATGCCTTTAATAAATGTTTTATATTATGCAAGGAATAACTTTTAATGACTATTGATCAACCATCGTTTGATCGGAGTTGGTCCCCACCATCCTGGGATGACCCCACCACAAAGACTCAATAGATTGTGATATCACGAGTGAGCACCACATGTCTCATCTGGCAGTGCCGAAGGGATGATGAAAGTGCTTTAATATATTTCTCGAGTTTTAATATGTTATATAGAAGGGTACTAAAGTGGTTACAAGATGTACGTGACTCAAATCAACGTCAATGTTATAATCTTGATGGAAAAGGTGCTCAATGGTTAGTGACAAGGCTAGTAATTGTGTTGAGTGAACATGATTGTCGATGGTTGAAATATATGGTTTCCCATCATCGCGTGATCAAAAGTTGCAAGGTCTTTATTGATCGTGATATCACGGGCGAGTGCCACGTGAATTTCTTTGGTGATGCACAATATGGTGGGCCCTTGCTGTCGTGATGGAGATCGTGTCAGCTTATTTTGGAAACCATTCGATGATCTAACACAAGTGAAAGATAGACGATTGATATAATAGGCTTGGCTTGCTTTATATTCACTACTCTAAATGGTGCCATAATTTTTAATTTAATTAACATACTCTAAAACCTAATGAAACCAGTTTGTAGCTCGTCAAATTGGAGAAGTGAAAGGTCAATAATAGCGTTGAGGAAGAGTTTGGAGGAGTGAAAACAAGGTCAATACTAGCGTCGAGGAAGAGTTTGAAGTTAAAACAAGGTCAATACTAGCATCGACGAAGAGCTTGGAGGAGTGAAAACAAGGTCAATACCAACACCAAGGAAGAGTATGGAGGAGTGAAAACAAGATCAATACCAGCCTCGAGGAAGAGTATGGAGGAGTGAAACAAGATCAATACTAGTGCCGAGGAAGATTTTGGAGTTAAAACAAGGTCAATACCAGTGTCGATGAAGAGTTTGGAGGAGTGAAAACAAGGTCAATACCAACGCCGAGGAAGAGTATGGAGGAGTGAAAACAAGGCCAATACTAGCATGGAGGAAGATTATGGAGGAGTGAAAACAAGGTCAATACCAACGCCAAGGACGAGGTTGAGGGAACTTAGGGAAAACCGAAAACCAAGGGACAATGAGTACTGTAAGTTTTGTACCCCCATTCTCTTTAACCTATAATTTTCATGCCTAGTTTCCAAAGATATTCTCATACATTGGCACCCCAATTCTCGTAAAATGGTATAAGAGAAGAAAAATAAAATAAAATAGCTTAGTCTTTCACATTTTTATTGACCAGCCTCTCAGGTCTTGGAAAAACTCCCATAATCTACCCACATCTTGGTTTTTGGTGGGAACATGTTATTCTTTGTTGTACGACCTACCTCAGATCTTATGTCCATAAAGTTGCTAAAAAGATAAAACAATAAGAAAAAATTCAAAGGTACAACGCCTAGTTACAAAATCCTTTTCAATATCATTTCCATCATAATTAAACCTATTGCTTGAGATATAGTCATACAGGTAAACAAATTGGCTTTCTTGATAGTGGATACATTCTAGACAATTCAATCCTTGCATCAAAGATTGTTGAATGGGCCCAACAAACTACTCATGATGCCCTTACAATTAAGTTAAACGTTTGACAAGTAATATGATTGCATCAAATTTATTTTCATTTATAAAAGACTCAAATGGATTTATTTTTAACCCTAAATTATTATCACACATTCAAAATTACAAAATACCAATTGAAAGAAGAACCTTCATTTGAAGGTGATGTCATCATGACCTTTGAATGAAGAACCTTCATTCAAAAATGATGCCATGTCAAGACTTTCAAATGAAGGTATTTTTTATTTTAAATATTTCATGTCCAAAATGCTTTATAAAAGGAACCTTTGCATGAAGGACCTTCAAATGAAGACCTTAATTCAAAGGTCCTTCATTAGAAGATCCTTCATATGAAGGTTCCTTTAATGCCATCACATTACAACTCTGAGAGTTTTTAGAGATATTTTTGTTTCGAAGTAGAGATTGGACCATCAAATAGTGTCACCATGACTCTACCAAGATATCCATGAAATTGATAAACCCTGACTTAACAACCACAAATTTACAAGAAAATTGCCCTTGTTAGCCCTAGGGAATCAATTCAATTCCAAGTTTCTTGCTTTAACAGACCCCTAATTTCAATGAACCTCTATCATACTATGATGCATACCAATCCACTGAGTTACAGTTCCAAGACAGTCGGTGGATTAGTGGATTTCATTTTTATTTAGCCCTCAAACCCTAACATAGGCACAACAGCGCAGTCCCTACATTTGATTGTTTTCTCCCACAAAACAGTGATTGAGAACTTCAAAACAAATTAAAATGAAAGGGAACACATATATTTATCTACACCAATGATCTCAAAGAATTTAAAGCTTGTACGGATCCATACAACACAAAATTATTTCAGAAAAATAGTAAAAACATAGAAAATTGCTTCAAGAACATGGTATTTGATATGAAATTTTGGTATCAACTCCTCCAACAATTGCAATAGGATGGGAATGCAATATGATAGAAGTGGGATAAGAAATGAATAGTTTGAAGCATCAAACCAATATGCCAAGATGAAATAAAGTGCTAACCCCTTAAACTGAAAAAGTTTCTTTTAACTTTAAGTTTGTTTGGTAGCAAATTCTTTTAAGTTATCAAATTCTACCATCATACATAATCAATTTTTTTTTGTTTCAAATGACTATGAGCACTAACTTTCACTATTTGAAGATGTTGAAACCTTGTCATAGAGAATTAGAACACTGATTCGACCACTCATCCTACCTTATGATGACTTTATTAGGCCTAATACACACTCCCTCCCCATTAACCACTTAGACATATTGAAATTAAATGTAAATTTGCTGCTATTTTTAGTCATGTAGGTGTCCAATAAACCACTTGGTGGTGTTTCCCTTCAAGTTTATTTACTTGAATGAGGAGAAAAATTTATTTGATTATAATTAGAGAATACATTTAAGGCTTTGGTTGTGTAATTGGTGGACCATAGTCACATTTAACACTTGTTACAAAGTTTGGGAGTTAAAACGCTAAGTAGATTTGATTTTTGATGGATACATTTGGATGGTAGTAACAATAACTTGCAATCTATCAAGACTTGATTACCTTATAACTTGTCAAGTTCTAGCGATGAAATGATAGATTAATCATAATGTCACCTTGGGATCACATCACCATGAAAGAACTTCATCCAACATCCTTATGAGTGCAGGTACCACCAAATAGGTATTTTTGTTAGATTTGTCTTCCTCGAGAGAGGGAAATTCAGGAAGAGAAGAGGAAAGTGAGACATTTAGTAAGTCTAAAAGAGGGAGATCAACTAGAGGTCAAAATATTAGAAGAAAATTTTGTAAATGTATTGAATTTTTTCTTGCTGAAGGGGGGTCATATTCGTATGATGATGAGAGCATAGGTGACATCGAGGTGCCCTTGAGGTACAAACATCTATGGAAACAATGGGTACCCAAGGAACTTCCTCCAATAAACACTAATCTTTGTGTCAACAAGAAGATATATCGCATAGCACCATCGTCATTACATGGTTTGGGCCTATTTTGCATGGATGACATAAAGGTTTGTTACAAAATAGTTACTAAATTGATGGAGTATGTTGGACCCTATTACAGTTACAAAGATTGGATGCAACTGGTTCGATATATGCGAAGTATGCATAGGTATGCACTATCAACAAGTTATATACAACTAAAAGATAAAGATCAAAATAAAGGAGTGGATAGGTACATTGATGGAAGTCCAAAAGCATCAAGGAATAATGAAAGGTTTATAAATAGTACATGACCTAGGTCAACAAATAAGCAACCCAATTGCATATTCGAGGCGTGAGAGAGAAATTGTTTATTCGTATGTGCGATAAAATCAATAACTACAAGGGAAGAGTTGCTAATCAATTACAATTTAAATTGCTTAGATACAAAAAAAATTACTATGGCAGTGGTATGTACTATATACCATTTTACCCAACCTCCAATTAATGACTCCAATATACCATTTTATTATTATGTTTTTTTTCATAATTCTATTGGTTTCATTTCGGTAATTTTTTTTATATTTAATTTTTGTCACAATACGACATTGATCATACGAGGAAGGCTCTGGCTAGAGAACAGATCACGATCCATCTTCAGGCGCTTCTACCTGATAGGTTTACCTCATTGTAATTGTACTAATTAGATACGAGCAAAATGTTTTATTATTATGTTTTTTTCATGAGTTTATTGGGTTAATTTCAATAATGTTTTTAATATTCTTGTTGTAGTTGGTTGATCGGGAAAGGCACCAGCAGTATAGGAGAGCATCCATATGGAGGTGCAGTCACTATTGTGTGATGATAACATCACATTTTCCTCAAACCCTATGGATATGATGAGGAAGGCCCAAAAAAAATGCAATGAAGAAATCCTTCAGTTGGTATTCATAGTGCCTCAAACAAATGAGATAAGAGAAAGGGTTAAAATATTATCTAAGAGAACACAGAACTTGCAAGTAAGTTGTCATGAGATCTTTAAATATAACATAATTTCATTCATGGTTTTATATTTTGTACTCTTTTATGTCATGAACTAAAATATGTGTTGTTTTTATAGGATTATTTGCATCCTCATCATGTTGCTAGCCATGATCAGGGTACTGCAAGTGTTGCCCGGGAAGTAGGGGTCGGTACAAGTGTCAATCTTGATCTTCCAGCACATACATCACATCATCTGACCCCATCATTCGTGCCTATATTATCGACTGAAATTTCAGCAACACATACCATGTAGGCATTCGATAGTGAACAATTTGGCAGTGAACACATGCCACTACATGTGTCAGTACATGTACCCAGGGATGCCGAGGCCACTAGTACCGATGATGTTTTAACAAAATTTCTTAGATCTTCCCATATTACTAGTACAGGAAAATTTTCAGTCACATTTGTGGTGAATAAGGATTTGGTTCCCATAAAGATAGAGAAGGTTCTAGGTACTTTAAAATGTTTTAATTATTATTATATATAATCCAATTGAAATCTACTTATTGATCACTCTTTATAGACTAATGATCCCATGATCATTTTCCAGGAAATGATATTTTTTATAAACATTTAAGTGATATTACATTGGAGCTCTTCAGGTCCACCATACATACATGGTGGAATGCCCAAAATAAAGATTTAAAAGATGAGCTCATTAACCATTTAGTTGTGTTTTTTGGTGATAAAAAATTCAATCGAACCAAGATCCTTAAGAAAGCTGGTACTTATCTAAAATATGTGAGGGACCAATATAGGTCACATTTAGATAAGAATAGAAAGTACGAGCATCCCCCCATGATTTTGGAGAGGGAGTGGAAGGACTTGGTGTTGGATGGAAAGGAGAAGGCTGAAAAAAAAAAGGAAAGACACCACCAGGCCAAGGAAGGTATGTGATACTATCAACAATGTAATTATATACTGATTACTCTTTCTTTTTACATAATCTAACATATTTCAAATTTTTCATAGGCTACCTGACACATCGAAGGCAACAAAGGCAAGTCTAGAAAAACATGGGAAACACAAATTTGGCTCTAGTGGTTATATGAAATTGGCCGCACAATTTGTAAGTATCAATAAATGAAATATTGCATCCAAATAATAAATTGCAAACAATTTTGGTTTTATCACACCATAGAAGAAAAATTCATGATCTTATGCAAAAATGAAAGGCTCTGATTTCAATAGAGCACCCACAAAAGAAGACTTGAATATTTCCTTCCAGCAAGGCTATGGAGCCCTAGCTGAACAACTAAGAGTCTCAACTATGAAAACACAATCTTCCACTACATCCAGCACATAGGTAAATAAACTCAATAAAGTTTATTTAAAATTGAATACTTCAGCAATCTATTCAATATTAATTACCACCATAATAATGTGCCTTTTTTTTTTAAACAGATAAGCAATGATAATACTGCACATGACATTAGAATGTAACCTGGTGAGGGTGGAGCACGACCTGCAGATGAAGGCCATGGTGTGCATCTCGGTACTACATGTATTCATGTGATATACAAAATGCAGTATGGATTAATATAATGGAACATCTTTAATTGTATTTGGTGTATTAATCAATGTAACCTTTCATGTTTCAACTTTAGAGCATGTAGAGCATGATCAATGTGTTGAACATGATCAGGCTAAACAAGATCAGGCACATGATGTGGCTTCATCAGGTAAACATGACCACTCTAATGTTCTTTTAAATATATTTAATTGCAATTGGTGTATTAATTAATGTAACCTTTCATGTTTCAACTCCAGATCAGGATTTAGAGGGTGTTCAACATGTTGAGCATGAGGCTATAAGATAATATCAAGAACATGATGTGGCCCCATCAAGTAAAGAGAACCACTCTAATGTTCTTGTAATTAATGAAATACTTGTAACAATAATAATAAAACATATCAATTTAACATTTCTTTGCTATTGGAGCAGACCCCCCCTTGCAGTGGCATCCACATTGTGAGTACGTGACTAGGCATACACTAAGATCACGAGCAGAGCTCAGAACAACTGAAGAAGGACATGTGATTTTGAAAATGATACTCCACTTCAGATTTTTTTAGCTTCAAAAAAGAAAATAAGAAAAGTGATTGTAATCATATTATAACGACCATATTTTTGATAATATGTAAACATTGAAAAATGAATGTGAATATGTTAATGAATAAATGTTATATGTTAATGAATGAATGCTATATTTTATTAATGGATGAATGAATGAATTTTATATGTTATTAATGGATGAATGAATGCTATATTTTATTAATGGATGAATGAATGAATGTTATATTTTATTAATGGATGAATGAATGAATGTGAATATGTTAATGAATGAATGTTATATGTTATTAATGCAGGATGAATGAATGATTAATCCTATATGATTGGGTATGGGGAATTGAGAGTGATGTGAGGGGAGCGGAGGGGCCAAATGAGCTTCCACCTTCACGTGGTTGGCCCTGTTAAGTAGAGAATATTAAACTATTCTCAAAAAAAAGAGAAGCTCAGTAAGGTAATGCACTTTTCAATATAAGAAATGCATCATTTGAAGCATCAAACCAATATGCAAAAATGAAAGAAAGTGCTAAATTTTCACTATGAACATTGTGTTGTGTGTGGATTTGGTTTCAAAGATTTTTTTGAATTTTATTTTAGTGGTCTCTAAAATTTGACTTTTGTGCATAACAGGTTAGTGGAAGATTTGACAACTCTTAAGGGTTGAGAGGCTCGATTGAGATAGATACACAGATATTTGGATCTTGTTGTTGATGGTAGGCTTCCACTTAACCATGAAACTTTTTACCATCTACAGGTATGCAAAAAATTTTCTACTTACATTCATTCAACTTACTGTAATATAATATCTGGCAAAAATCTCCTTTTCATTATACCTAGATGGATTTTCATGCCTTGTTCCAAAGCACATGTTTTAGAATAGGCAAGAAGGATGTTGGGAAGGGTTAAATAATTTGGCTTTACACCTGCCAATTGCATAGTTTACTTCATTCATCCAACATATTGCCAATGTGTTTCACAATTGTTGGAATCATATCCTATAATTACAGAACTAGTAAAATTAAAATATGTAAGTTTCAAATATAGAATTACATATCTTTATATGAATTTTTGAAAGAAAATATCAAAACGGAGAAGTATTGAAAAAATAATCTGCATAATTTCTAAGAGATCGGGGAATTTTTTTGCACAGTTATCTTGAATATATTTAAGATAAAAGTAACTTATAGAGATTGAAGTAGAATATCTGTTGTCTAAAATCACTAGTCAACACATCTTAGTAGTATCTCAATTCAAGAGAACTAGGTCCACTATCCATTAGCCAATAAAACAAATAAAATCAATTTATAAGATTATTTTGTTCTAATGGGGTTGACTAGTTTCTTGTTTCTTTTTTATTGTCAGGAAGTCATCAATATATGCTTGGTTTTCCCACCTTCTCTTGCCTCGTGGCCAGAGAGTTTTTGTAGAAGGCATCAAAGTGACCTTAAAGATTGGCAATGGCAATGAGTACAAGGTCAATATAAATTAATGCTAATTGGGTATGTTTATATTTGTTCAAGACCAATTTAGATTCATTTTCTGCTCACACTACTTTTATTTACATTTATGTTTTGCTAATATCCATTTTCCTTTACATTCATATTCTTCTATACATATTGTGTTTACAATAATGTTTTCCTTATATAAATTCATAAGATTATTCTATTCTAATAGGGTTGATTGGTTTTTTTTCTCACCAAATTACTCATTTTCCACAAAATTAGATTCTAGTGTGTAGTTTAATATTCACTAGTTTGATTTTTTCTTTTTTAGCAAAATTAGAATCTAGTTTGTAGGTTGTGCTTGTTCTCCATGACAGTCCCCTTGATCTCATGACTCATCATAGGTTTTATATTTTTCTCCAATTGTTAATCAACATCAATTGTGGCCATAATAATATCATCCATAACCTCCATATTCTACAATTATTCATTGCTCATTTCTCATACATAGTAACCAAATAATGTAGAACTAGAGCTTGGATTGCAAATGTATGCAAAAAAAGACAAATCCCTACCTCTCTATAAGCCTAATTAAACATAACAACTGACATGTTGTTTGATATTTTAAATAGTCATATGACTGTCCATTTTCTACCTTGTAAACACTTACTCAATGCATACAATAATTTATTTAAATGCAAAGTTGAATGGCCTCTTAAATCTTGACACTAATGTCATTACATTTGTCAAAACAGGGTTAATCATATTGTGATCTAAATTTTCATAATGTAGTCTTCCAATCTATCCTTTATATCTGAGCATTGATGACAATCCATCTTATCTTTTACTACCCCTTATAAATGCTCATGGTCTTGGCACATCAAATTTCTCTCTTCAATTGACCTGCCCTTATGTCCTGTAATTATCCCTATGGATGCACTTTGGAGCCTCCTACTACTTTTAAATATCACCCAGAGTCACCTCAATAAGTATTTCGATCCATTTGTATCTTTATCGACAAAAGATCATGTATCGCTAGGATATTCTATAGTTTCCTCGACATGGTGAGTCTCACCGATGATTATTATTTTTATCTCAAGTATATCACCAAGATTCCTGCCGATGTAATCTTATTGGCATCACATAGCAGGTTGGGTAGACATTCAGAACTTGCTCTGATGGTATATGTCTTGCCGATATGCTTCCCTCGTGCTTCATTGATGAGACAAGATGAGTATCTCGCCGATGAAATTTCATCGCTAAGACCATAGGCCAGTCCTCCTGATATATCTTCTCAGGAAATTTTGATTGTTGTAACATTCTCGATCTTTCATTGATATGCCTATAATTGAATGAATACTTTTTTTTCTTAAATTGCATTGTTCCGTCAAATTTTTAACGAACCTCCAAAAGTGTCTGACGAATTTGTAATATATCCAACGAAATTTTGTCGTAACGACTTGCCTATTTCGTCATGATTTTGAAAAATCGCTATCTTTATTTCAATCCCAAGTATGTCACCAAGACTCATGCCAATGTAATCTTATTGACGTCACATAGCGAGTCGAGTAGACATTCAAAACTTACTCCTATGGTATATGTATTTCCGATATGCTTCCCTCGTGCTTCATCAATGAGACAAGATGAGTATCTCATTGATGAAACTTCATCGCTAAGACCATAGGCTTGTCCTCCTAATATATCTCCTCAAGAAATTTCGATTGCTATAAAAGTTTTGATCTTTCACCGATATGCCTACATTTGAATGAATAGTTTTTTTTTTAAATTGCATTATTTTGTCGAATTTTTGACAAACCACCAAAAGTGTCTGACGAATTTGCAATACATCCGACAAAATTTCATCGTAATGAATTTCCTATTTCATTGTGAGTTCGATGAACTTCTATCATTTTTTCGATATGAAGTATGTTGCCAAGAATCTTGCCAATGTAATCTTATCGGTGTGACATAGCGGTTCGGGTAGACATTCAAAATTTACTCTAATGGTATATATCTCCATTACTGAGACCATGGGCTAGTCCTCTCAATATATCTTCTCAGTAAATTTTGATCACAGTAATATTCTTGATCTCTCACCAATATTTGGAATGCATCAAAACTTTCATCATAATGGTGACGAACTTCTATTGTTAGTACGATGCTTTGGCAAAGGTATGCCGTTTGTGTTATGGCTAGTGTTCGTTGCTAGATCGATGAAATTTTCGTTGCAGTTCCAACAAAATTCTATCGCTGATCCAACGCTTTGGCAAAGGTATGTCGCTTGTGTTTTGGCTACTGTTCATCGCTCGATTAATGAAGTTGTCGTCACTGTTCTAACAAATGTGCATCAAAATTTTGACGTTTTAAATTTCATGTGAATATCAACAAAAATTGAGTGATGACAATGATTTATGCGATTTTTCAGTATACCGACAATAGATCGTCGAAATTCCAACAAACTGTCGTCGAAAATTGAAGTCAAATTCAGTAGTGTCAGTAGATAAGAGGCATCGTACCTTGATAAAATCTAATATTAAAAGGGAGACCATTCACTTTTAGGGATGCATAGCCTTTTTAAAATAAATAAATAAAAGAGAAATGTTCAAGAAGATTTAACAAACAAAAACAAAATAAAATAAAATAAAAATTCATAAAGAGGAGTTGTGTGGCTTAAAGACTTGGAGAAAAAGATTAAAGAATTTTAAAATTACGATTTAGTAAATTAAGTGGTTAAAAACTTAAAATTGTTTCACTTCTTTTTTTAGAAATTTTAAGTCTTTTAGCATATAAGACAAAAGGATTATGTATTATCACATTCCCTAAAATAAAGAAATGAATTTTTTATGTTTATTATTTTCCTTTTCGAGAAAAATAGTATATATAGGAAATAATATATTTATTTATACATGATAATCATTATTCTTAATATTTTAAATTGTTTTTTTAGTTATGTAGAAGATGTATGTATATACATGTTACATATGTACATGATAAGATAATAGAAAATAAATAAAATAATAATAATGTATCATACCCTTATTCTTAAATGGATACATGAGTATCATGATTTGGTCGATAAGCCTTGAGCCTAGTAAACCTTGGGTTCGAGTCGATCGCATTTTCTCCTTTAAGAGAGCGCACAATGGACTGTGTTTCCAAATTAGTTTTCTTCCTCACTATCCATTCTCAAGTGGCATGTAAATGGTGGAGTTGCATGAAAAAATTCCCTCAACATGTATAGTGTGTTACCATGTGCGTGCATGATTAACAACTATTAACATTTTATTTTGGCTTTATCAAAAAAATGGTTGGTTGTGTCTTTGCCCTTGTGCAAAATTTAGGACATTACATTTTGGTATTAGAGCCTAGGTTCCAACACTAGGAACTATGGGATTATGTGTTCACCAAGCTAATAATCTATACGATGTTATCATGTAGGCTTACACCTATGAAACGGAGTATCCATGGACAAGGTCGAAGACATGGTCATGGATGTAATGTGGAGGAAGACCAATCAGAGGCACCATAGACAAACCCACATGTTTCTAAGGAATCACAATATGATCCTTTATAGAACCTCAATTCTCATATCATCCATGCACTAGAGGACTTGATTGGGGTTATTCAATCTTGATTACCAATGACTGAGGAGGGCCGTAGACAAGCGAAGACTCATCACTCAACCGAGGCACATGGGTCACAACATAGAGAGTGTAGGAGGAGTCCCCATTGCATTCTAGATGAGTATGATGAGGAGGGAGATAGGGGATTAGTTCACTTAGATTCTCCACCACAGATACCTCATCTTGAGGTTGCAGTCTAGGATAAAGCATACCAAGATTTAGGAGATCATGTTCGAGAAGTGCTATGACTCAAGCTAAATAATTTTGAGGGATCCATAGATGGATAGAGAATTGAGTCATGGCTTCTCAATCTTGATAGGTGCTTTGGATTACGTGCATATGCAAGCAATATAAAACCATGATTTGTAGTACTTTTTCTTAGAGTTCCAACCTCTACTTGGTGGTTCCAGGAGGAGCAAAAACACCACTTATCTATTGACACTCTCACATGGGAGACTTTCTTAGAGCAATTTCAAGCACACTATTTATCTGAGCAATTTTTATAGCACCACATTGATAAGTTCCATGACCTTCAATAGATGGGACTATCGATAACACAATATAAGAGTTAGTTTCTTGAGCTACTACAGTATATGGACTATATCTAGGATAAGAAGCTTCTCGACAATCATTTTATTAGGGAATTGAATGATGGCATACCAAGACTTGTACATATGGCTGATCCAAAGTACCTTTAGTTTGTTATGGAGGAGACCCTCATATGAGAGGAGACTCAAGGGAAACCTTAGGAGGCACGAGAGCGGTTTCCAAACTGCATCTAGAGTACTCAATCACATGGTTTCTGATGACCTCCCCTTCCTTCAAAGGGATGATTTAGACCTTCTGTAGGATTGTCTAGGCGACCACAGTAGTAGCAGTAGTAACATGGTTAGAGGCCTAGGCCACAACAAGTTTTTGAGGGTGGCCACTCTAGGCCATGGAAACCTTAGGGTCCCCACAAAGATCAATGTTCTTAGTTACAGGGTGCTACCCTAGCACGTTCACAATAGTCTAGCCAAGGACACAATGGTTCTAGTAGGACTGGGGGACAATAGTTCACTAGGACCCAACTAACTCAAGTTTATACGAGGGGTCCTTGTTATGTATGTGGAGCAGTGGGACACCTAGCAAGGGATTTCCCTCAGGGTCCCACAAATAGAGGACAACACACAACAAGCTTTGAGTAGATGATGGGAGATGTGGGAAATTCCCATCGAGTATTTGTGGATGTTGAGAACCACAAAGTTGAGCACTAAGCTACATTTTTTGAGACCCTAAGTATGATAAGTGACACTCATGTTACTATTTTATTTGATTCTAGGGAATATGACTCTTGTATATCCCCTTCTTTAGTGGACCATAGCAGGCTAGTGACATCTAGGCAGGATGATAGTTGGGAGGTAGAGCTAGCCTCAAGGGCTAAGGTTTCAGTAGGCTCAGTAGTTCATGATTTCCCACTTCGATTTGGAGGTTTGAATACATTGGGTGATCTTCGTCTCACACCATTGAGCTCTTATGGAGTGATTTTGGGCATGGTTTGGCTTGATACACATAATCCTAAGGTAGATTGTCGCCAGAAGGTAGTTGAGTGTGTGGATGACCATGGTTAAAGAGTGGTGATTATAGGGGTTTAGAGGCCTATATCCCTCTGTATGATATCAACTATGCAATTGAAGCAATGTCTATGAAAGTGATGTCAGTTGCTTGCCAGCACTCTTAGAGATATGAATGAGGAGATGATAGAAGTATCCTTGGATGACCATCCCATTTTGAGGGAGTTTTTTGATGTTTTTCCTTCCGACTTTCCAAGTATGCCAACCCACCAAGAGATTGATTTTCATATAGATTTGGTGCTAGGGGCTGAGTCGATATCAAGGGAACCTTATAGAATGACTACACATGAGCTTAGTGAGCTTAAGTTGAAGTTATAGGAGTTTCTAGACAAGGGCCAAATCCATCCAAGTGTCTTTCCCTAGGGTGCTCTTGTCATCTTCATTAAGAAGAAGGAAAAATCCATTCGTCTTTGCATACACTATAGATGGTTGAATAAGGTGATGATCAACAATAATTACTGACTTTTGAGGATCAATGATTTATTTGATCAAATGTAGGGAGATAGAGTGTTCTCTAAGATTGACCTTAAGTCTGGATATCATCAGTTATGGACTTTAGAAGAGGATATTCATAAGACTGCTTTTAGGAATAGGTATGGCCAATATGAGTTTACAGTGATACTATTTGGATTGACAAATGCTCCTATGGTGTTCATGAGTCTCATGAATAGAGTATTTCATACCTTCTTGGATCAATTCATGATTATTTTCCTTCATGAAATTTTGATATATTCACATACTCAAGATGAGCATGAGGTCCACTTATGACAGGTGTCACAGTGTTTGAGAGAGCATCAGTTATATCATATCTTTTTGAAGTGTGCCTTCTTTCATCCTAAGGTCCACTATCTTGGTCACATTATATCTGGCAATGGTATCTCTATAGAACCATCAAAGATTAGAGCTATCATGGATTGGCTAGTACCTACTACAGTGATAGAGGTCAGGTGTTTCATGGGTTTGGCAAACTATTATTGTCATTTTGTAGAAGGTTTTCTCTAGGATTGCACATCCTATCACTTCCCTTCAATGGAAAGGCAAGATTTTTGAGTGGACATATCAATGTGAGACAACCTTCCAGACCATCAAGGAGTGTCTCACTAGTGATCCTATCTTATAAGTTCTAGATATTTCAAAACATTTCATAGCTTGGACAGATTCATCTATTGATGGCTTAGGTGTCATACTTATGTAGGAGGGTAGATTGATCACGTATGAGTCATGAAAACTCAAGACCCATGAGTTGAAATACCCTATGCATGACTTGGAGTTAGGATTTGTAGTTCATGATTTAGTTTTCTGGAGGCACTTCCTTTTGGGTCATCATTTTGAGCTACATTTAGATCACTAGATCCTTTAGTACATATTCACGCAATCAAATCTAAATTCTCATCAGAGGTGTTAGATGGAGTTCTTATGTGATTATGAATTTGATGTGCATTACATCAAAGGCAAGGAGAACATGGTTGTAGATGCATTGAGTAAGAGGCATCACAACCTATCATCCATGACATTGAGCATTGATTTGAGGAGTCGGATTCTACAACATCTTTGAGAGGATGAGTGGTATATGTTGGTTCAACAATAGATCCAGTCACAGAAGGTCCTCAAGGGAAAGTTTTCAGGATATACTTTGTAGGTTGATGGCTTACTACATCAGAGAGGGTGTATCTATGTACCTAGTGTGGGTGACCTTCACACAATTATACTATCAAAGGAACATAGGGTACCTTATGCTGCATATCGAGGGGTGAAGAAGATGCACACCAATTTGAGATGGTTGTATCATTGGGTAGGGATGTGATGAGATATTGCAGATTTTGTGACTCGATGCCTTGAGTGTCAAAGAGTCAAAGCAGAGCATCAACATATAGCAGGAATTATTTACCCACATGATATTCTTGGGTGGAAATGGGACACCATTTTGATGGATTTCATAGTTGGTTTACCTTTGTCCTCACGTCACCATGATGCCATCATGGTGACTATTGACAAGTTGACCAAATTATCCCATTTTTCACCCATACATATAACATATACAACTCCAACAGTAGTGAGAGTTTACCTTGATGACATTGTTAGATTACATGGGGTCCTTCGCAGGATTATATCATATATGAATTCACTCTTCACATTCACATTTTGGACATCCTTGTAGCAGGCGTTGGGAACTCAACTCAACTTTAGTTCAGTTTACCATCTTGAGATAGATGGACAAACAGAGAGGGTGAATGAGGTGTTAGAGGATATTGTACACATGTATGTGATGGATCACTGGTCTCATTGGGAGGATTATCTATATTTGGTCAATTTTGCCTACAATAATGGGCATGATATTTCCTTTGGCATGCCACCATTTCAGGCATTGTATGGTAGACCATGCAGGACTCCTTTGATTTGGGACAAGATAGAGGATATAGTGGCTATTGGTTTAAAGTTGGTACATGATATGTGTTGGAAATAGGATGCCATTTAATTGCAATCCTAAACATTAGTTATTTCATGAGTCTCCTAAATCCTTGAAAGTGTTCAACAACACTAGGATTAGAAAGGGATTAATATTTGATGAAATAATCATGTTAATTGACATTTTTAATTAATTCTAAATGTTAAAAGCATGTGGGGATGCCTTGGGATGGGCTCCTACAAAATAGGAGGACATGGGCTCATACATGGGAGGTGACACTCACCTTAAGTTCAGTTAACTAAGTGGTAAATTGAGTTTACTTCAAGAATGCATCCTAGGTTCCTACAAAATAGGGATTTTGTTTTATGCATGTTGAGTACCTATAAAATAGGGTTTGAAGTTTAGTTCAATTTCAGTTCAATTTAGTTCAGTTGAAGTTCGGTTGAATTTCAGTTCAATTTCGTTCAGTTGAAGTTCAGTTGAATTTTAGTTCAATTTAGTTCAGTTGAAGTTCAGTTCAATTTCAGTTCAATTTAGTTCAGTTCAGTTATCTTTAGTTCAGTTCAGTTAGCTTTAGGACAGTTAGCTTCAGTTCAGTTCAGTTAGTTTTATTTGCATGTTAGTTGACTTCAGTTAACTTGGAATGCATTCCTAATAACTTGAGTTGCATGACAGACAATAGGAACTACCTTCAGTTAATAGGAGATGACCTTTCTTGCATGAATGTTGTTGACAAATGTTTCAGTTAACAAGAAATATCTTGGACCCACTTTGGGCACCCAATTTGGCTTCTTGGAATTAACTCCTTTGCATGCAGAGATATTATTGATTGCCTAGTTAAGTGGGGCCCTCTTTTGGGTGCCAACTTTGAGGATAAAGCCTCAAGATATTTACAATATGAAGACTTAGTTGTGACTTCAATTTGGTATGCCCAAATGGAAGAGGCAGATGGTTTGACATTGGTTTTCATGGTGCATCTCCACTTGCATGAAATAGGCATACCTTTAAGGGTTAGGGCTTGAGCATTGTTTGTGTAACTCATTTGGAGTTTACAATGTTGGAGAAAGTTTAAATATCTCAAGCAAGTTGTAGAGAGAGTTTATAAGTTTGATTTGCAGGTTGTGAAGAGATTTGGGGAAGGCAAAAGAGGCATTCTCAAGCAAGAATTGGAGCTATTGTAATCTACTTCAAAGATTGAATAATAGATTAATTCTTGGTGGAATTTTTTACCCGAAAGGGTTTTCTCCATAGTATATGTTGTGTAATATTTATAATATCCTGTCTACTTCTTCTATCAACTTCTATCTACTTTCTACAACAGTAAAATGGATTAATCAAGATAATCACCCACAAAGAAATTGTAACAATAAAAAGGAAAAGCTTATTTAGATCAACAATCTTAAAGTTTTACAGAGTATTAAGCTAAGAAAACACCTCATTTTTCAACAATATGGAGCAGCAGGTGGTCTTGATTAGACAATGTCTATAGGAGGAACATGATCACCAAAAGAAGTATGCCAATCTGATGAGGGTTGATCAGAGCTTCTCAATAGGTGACCACATAAGATACCAATCTGTTATGGAAAGGGCTCTAAGCTCGCACCATGGTTTGTAGGTCCATTTGAGATCTTGGAGCAGATAGTTCATGTATCTTATTGTCTAGCCTTGCCACCTAGCCTGTTGCGCATCCACGATGTATTTCATGTATCAGTTTTATGATGTTATGTACATGATGCTTCTCATGTGTTGGATTGGGATGCTTTGTAGGTGGATTCAGACAACTAGTTAGCTTTGGAGCCCATCCATATTTTGGCTCAACGAATGCTCGCTCTTTGAGGCCGAGAGCTAGACCAGGTTAGGGTCCAGTGGATCGCTATGATGAGGTAGAAGCCACTTGGGAGGATGCCTCACATTTGAGGGTCCTATATCCTCACCTCTTTGTTGAATTCCAAGAGGAAGTTCATTCCTAGGGGAGGAGGATGTGAGGCCTACCATTTGATACACCCATTTGAATATCTTTTGATTCAATCATGTTGATACTCTACGTGCTTTGGGCTATTTTGGAGGATCATATAAACTTGATGTTATTCTTGTTTTATGTTTATGATTCTATGATGATTATATGCATGTTATGCTTCGTTTATTGATATAGTCATATGGTTTGGTTATCATGATAGAAATGGATAATTGTTTTATGAGATGGAATTGATAGAATGCTAAATTTAATTTGGTGATTATGTGATTTCCTTATCATGCCATGATTAGATATGAATTGATAGGATATGTTATATCTAGAGGAAGAATGATTATGAATATTGAATTTATTGATTCAGATTTATATTGTGCTAAGTATATGCATATGAATTTTTTGATATAATTATTGATTATCATGCATTTGATATTTTGACTTATGGAAATTTAGTGTGAAGGTAAATGCCCATGGCCAATGGGATTGGAGGTAACCAACGCTACCCAATTATGTTATCCAACTGAAGCCCACAATGGTCCATTTGGACTGTGTTGCATTTTATTTTTTGATTAAGATATTTAGTGTTGAATCTTGTGACTAGATGCTTTTAAATTCAATTAAACTTTTGATGAGGGTTTTGGGATATTATAGAAATTTTATTATTATGTTTGAATTTCAATTTATTTTTGAGGATTTAAATATGTTGAATTAATCCTTGGAATGGTTTAATTTTCCCTAATTTAAACCCTAAGATGGTTACCTATGGGTTAGGGATCAAATCAAGACCATATTAGTTGAAAATATTCAAATAATGTGGTAATAATAGTTATAGAGTAATAATAGCTAGTGCTCCACTAATATCAGTCAAGAGTCTAATGTTAATATTCGCAGTAAAAAAAATAAAATGTGTTGAATATTAATTACTATTACATTTTAAGGAAATTATTGCCAATATTTTATTTTCTTACGTAGCCAACACTACACATTTAATGAATTAGAAATGAACCCTAAAATTTTATCATTATCTATTAATAAGAGTGGCTCGTAATTGTGTTATCTTCATTTTATTTATTAAGATAGGAGGCATCGTACTTGATAAAATCTAATATTAAAAGGGAGACCATTCACTTTTAGGGATGGAGTATTTTTAAAATAAATAAATAAAAGAGAAATGTTCAAGATTATTTAACAAAGAAAAAAAAAAGTCATAAAGAGTAGCTATGTGGCTTATAGACTTGGAGAAAAAGATTAAAGAATTTTAAAATTAGGATTCAGTAAATTAAGTGGTTAAAAACTTAAAATTGTTTCACTTCTTTTTTCATAAATTTTAAGTCTTTTAGCATATAAGACAGAATAATTAGTATGTAATTGTTTTTGGAAAAATTGTGTAAATTTTTACATCAATAAAAATGTTTTGGATCATACTCCATGATCCATCATCAGAATGTCCAACAGATAGAGAGAGAAGTGAAAAAGAGTAAGTAGACTTGGACATAAAAAGGTGAGGAAAGAGAAAAGGGGGGAGGTTGGGGAGGATGAGAGGCACACAATCCAAGAAATTAATGAGAAAGATAAAGGAGGGGACAAAATAAAATAATTTCCAAGGAAGTAACTAAAAATGAAAAAAATGAAGAAAACCAAGAAACAAGATAATAAAGCAAGGAACCAGATATAAAGAATAAGAACCTAATAAGAAAAGAACCATGAAATGATAAAGAAGAGAAAGAAATAAACAGATAAAGACAAGGAGAGCAAGGAAGTAAAAAGAACAAGCCAAAATAGGAAAAAATGAAATAAAGAAAAGTGAAAAATGAAATAGAATCATAAATCAACAAGAATTTTTAAAAAGGAAAAGAAAGTCAAAAATAGAAAATAATCAAGAAATAAAAATCAATAAAGCAAGGAACAAGATAATTAGGTACTACAACATTCCCTGAAAGAAGGAATGAATTTCTTATGTTTATTATTTTTCTTTCTAGAAAATAGTATATATAGGAAATAATATATTTAGTTGTACATGATAATCATTATTTTTAATATTTTAAATTGTTCTTTAAAGTAAGTAGAATATGTATGTATGTAGAGGTTATATATATATATATATACATAGAAGATAATAGTTCGAAAAATAAATAAAATAATAATAATGTATCATATCCATAGTTTTAAATGGAAACACGAGTATCATGATTTGGTTAATAAGTGTTGAGCCTAGTAAACCTTATGTTAGAGCTCATCTCATGTGCTCATTTAAGGGAACACACAATGGACTCTGAATTTTCAATTATGGATTTTCATGAACAACTTCCCTCAATGTGTATAGTGTGTTACCATGCGCATGCATGGTTAACAATTGTTAACCTTATATTTTGGCTTTATTAAAAAGAAAATTGGTTGTGACTTTTCCCTTGTACAAAATTTAGGGCATTACATACGTCAAGTGGTTAAGCTCTTCTTCAAAGAACCTCACTCTATTACCAATTGTTCAAATGAACAAGACAACTGAGAGGGGGGTGAATCATTTGTACAAAATTTAACCTTCAAAACCCTCAACAATAAAAAAATCCACAAGCATTCATTAAGTCCTTATTCTGTTAGATAGATTAAACATGCAGATAATAACAACTTTAACCACAACACCACATACATAAGAACATCAGATTTATGTGGAAAACCGAATAAAGGAAAAACCATGATGAGGATTAGGTCACAATATAAGTAATTGAAAAATTGGTACAAAGAGGCTCACTGCTAGAATAGGATGCACTATCCAAAATGGCTCACAACCAGGGCTCACTACCATATAAATAATACAAGAAGATAGAAGAATAATTTTACATAGAGAAATACTTCTCAATGAAACAAGGAGTCCACCACAACTGCTAACACATTTTCGCAGTCTCGCATGAAATATTTTGGATTCCTTTAGCTCACTTCCTTCAGGAACTCTAACATGAATTTCAAACTGTTGTGCTCAAATTTACATCACATACACTTTACTTGCATCACTCTTTGCATCTATCTTTCTTCTTACTCTTTCCCCCTTTCTTCCTCTTGCATCAGCACCATTCATATTTATATTAATCTCTACCTCAAAAAATTTCTCCAATGTTAGCCACTATCTGTTATACATTCAAATTTAAACTAGGCTGGCACCTAAACATTCCCATGATGGATAGGAATGAAAGGTGATCTACATAAACTATTAATTAGGACCCAAATAGATCTCAATATACCTCAAAATGCTTCCATTAGCCTTGCATGTAGTGTTAAACACAAGGTTGGCCAACACCCATGCAAAACACCATAAAAATTAAGTACATGCTTCCTTAGATCAAGCCAAAAGTTTTGAAAAACATAATTTACTTGAATTCAATCCAGAAAAATCCATGAATATCTTTAGATTCATTGAATACATCATTCAAGATCGCATCAACAAATACTTTAACTCAGGACAACTGATAACCCTTTTTTTGCATACTGATAACTAAAACTTACATTGTACTACATCAAATCAAGTAAAAACTTGATGAGATAAAGATAAAGGCATTATAAGAAACTTCCAATATTTGCACAACCTAAAACCAAATAGCAGAGAATTGCATAGAAAATACATTTCTCCTAGATAGTAGAAAATGTTACTAGATAATTGGCTCACACACTGGTGAAAATATCTCACTCCACAACGATCCAGAAACCCAAATTCTAAATATAGCAATCTTTTCCAACCTTGAATGAACTGTAACATCTTCCCATGCATAACATCAACACTTAAAGAATGCAAAGAACAATACAGAGTGCACTATGATCATTTACACAACACTATTTACTTTGTTTATTATTTTTTCTCAAAAGCACTTGAAAACCAAGTACTTGAACCATCATCACAACTCATTATGTCATCTTTAGACTCTACAACAAAAGAATAGCTCCATGTACTCACAACACTTCCGTAAGTCTCAACTACACATGCACAACCTCAACCTATTTTCCTCTTTTCATAATTTTCTCAATATCCTCAACATCTTCATCCCATAGTTGACATCAATGACAATAGTAGTAAGTAGACTTCCTATTGACATCAATGAAAACACCATCATTCTTGTAAAAATGAGTTGAATACTTAATAAAATGGGTAAAGGATAATTCAACTAGGTTTTGTACGATAATTATTTTTGTAATATTCTTATATGAAAACATAATTACTATATATGGGTTTCCACTAACTATAGTAAGCAATCAAGGGAATAAATTTGTTAATATTTAGTAATTGTGGAGGTTTTGTAGACCTTCATTGTCACAAATAATAAAATATCCCCATACCACTGACAAGTAAATTAAGCAAAAGAGGTTTTGAGTAAGATAATTGGAACAATAATTACAAAAATGTGTGAAGGAAATAGGTTTTATTGGGACATTAAAATACCTATAGTACTCTAGGCCTACTGCACATCCTACAATAGGAGTACTAAATTTGCACCATTCCATTTGGTATATGGAACTAATATGGTAGTTCCGATGAACTTCATAATCCCAAACCTACATATCACACCAACCTTGTGGTTGGATGAAGATGAATCCTTAGTGCAAAGGATAGAAGAACTATAAAAACTAGATGAGGATATATTCATAGAACTATACAATCAAAATGTAGAAAAAAAAATAAATGACATGGCATGATAGGAACCTTCACACTAAAACTTTTCAAATAGGATATTTATTATTAATTTTTGACAAAAAATTCAAAATAAAGGAAAATTAAAACTTAATGTGGCTAGTGCCATACTCTATTCATGAAATTATATACTTAGGGGAAATGAGATTAGAGACATTAGATGAAAATCACATCACAAGGTATGTGAATAGAGTGAGACTTGAAAACTACCACCTACCTAATGGATAGGTGTATAGAAAATCAAGACCTCACACTACAACTTCTACTACAACATGCTCCACATATTCTTGGTTTTCTACTTTCTCAATGAGCTTCCAAGATTCAATGGGAAAGCATGACAAACCTATCTACCAATAGATGCTTAGATTAAGATGCACACCCACCAGTTTCTAGACAAACAAACATGTGATATGGGATATTTTGGTTTCTTCAAGAGCTTCCAAAAATAGATATAATTCAAAAAGTAGATTCCCTATAAATATGTAAAGTAGTATATCAACACCATCACTTTCTTCGTGGACAAGGACTATACCTATATGGAAATTGATGGAGCTAAAAATGACCTAGATTTCTAAGCTCCCTTATGAGATATCATAGAAAGAGGTGGATGATTACGCTAAAAAAATACTTATTAAACCAAAATATGCATATGTAGAGAAATTTGGGATGTACAAGGAGACTATGGATCAAATCCATCATAAAAATACCAATAAAAGTAGGAGAAAAACAAATAACAACTACAAAAGTAGTCAGGCATTCCACCAAAAGATACTGCAAAACCATATTCTTCCACACCAACTCTAGTAACATGAACACCTACCACAAGAAGGTCTAAAATCTTGCATGGAGTTTCTAGTACCTAATTTGAGGGTTCAACATCCTCTTCTTAGACAATGGTGACTCCTTGTGTATGTGAAATATGAAAAACACTAATGTAAATGAGTATGGGGAAGAAAGGACAAAAAGAAAGGGCCAAACAAGTGGTGAAAATGAATATCATCACTTTTGAAGTAGAATATGAGGAAGAAGAAGAGGTACAATAGGTGAAAAATCCTCTACAAAAGAAAAGGAAGTAACACACTATAGAAATTCAACAACCAGAGGTAGTAGAGCACCCACAACCTCCACTTAGTGTGATGGTGAATAAAAATACCATCATATACCATAGTATTATTTTGCAAGTCTTATCTATTTATGAAGATTCAAAGACTAATAATAAGGAAATATAGAGTTTGATATTATCTATAAGGAAATTTGATAAAAAAATTATATGAAGTGATAAAAAAAACTTCCATAACTTATCATCACTGTAATTCAGGAAAGAAGGGAGAAATACATAAAGGAAGAAGAGGAAATAATGGAAAAATATATTACAAAGGTAGGGACTACCATTACCATGGATTAGAAGGAGAAAAATAGCTCTACACTAAGCAGAGAGTAGATACCTTAATGGGGGACAACAAAATTAAATTGCTAATCAATAAGAGGAAACCACCAAAATCACAAAGATACCCCTAGATTCCATATTAGAAGAGGAAAAATATAAGAGACAACCAACAACCTCTTCATCAAGAATCCCACCAAGTGAAAGAGTAGATGATGAACAAGAATAAAATATTGGAGAAACAATTGCATTGGTTTCACCAATCCAATCAATCAAGGACTTCTTGGAACAACATAAAAAATTTCAATTAGCACCTACACCACAACTAATCTAGCTATCAATGATGGGCTCCTATGTTAATTTAGAAAATATCTCCCCACTTCAAATATTACAAATGGGAGATATTTTCCATGCTAGCACTAGAGAATAAATACTCTAGCAACATGTAAATAATGTAGAGAAACTAGAAGATGTGGTACAAACATTATAGATCTAAATATTTTTATTTATGAAGGGATGCTTCCTTTCCCCTACCGCAACAACTTAAATAATTGGTAGATGGACTATATTCAAACTTAAATGCATAAAAGGATAAAATAAGACAATAATCTCAACCAAATTTTTTGATGAAGAACATAAATGAGGCTACAAAAATATGTGATAGTTCATTTATCATTAGAGAGATAGATAAATCATGTAGAAGGGAGCATTGCAAAAGAAAATGGACTAGATCAATTATGTCCCCAATGACATAACCTCACAAAAAAGTTGAAGGATTAGAACATAAAACTAGTGGCCCGAATAGTACAATATGTATCCTCCTATGATCCATTAAAAGACATGGATGGAAAAATGGGGGTAAACAT
Source organism: Sequoiadendron giganteum (assembly GCA_007115665.2). NCBI lineage: Eukaryota > Viridiplantae > Streptophyta > Pinopsida > Cupressales > Cupressaceae > Sequoiadendron > Sequoiadendron giganteum. The sequence continues at coordinate 879,150,787 of CM021100.1, read as the reverse complement.
TAATAACACACACACTAAGTTGTAACAACTCCAAGATTATAGATAGAATATAAAAGTGCAAGTAAAGAAATAGAGGGAGGCCATCAACATAAATATAGCATACTTGTGTAGAGAACTAGGAGAGGCCAGATCTACCACACAAAAATCCAAATCCATAATACTCTTGCAAATATAGAAGTCGCTTTGATCAAAACACAAGCATACATAAAAGTTTTATAGAAATAAAAACAATTGTGGGACACAATACAAGTGCAACTAAAGGTCATCTACAAGCACATTCTCTTGGGTAACTAAGAAACATTTCTTGAGGATAATACATAATTTTAAAAGGGGGGATGATGTTGGTAGGGTATAGGGCATAGAGTAGAGTCTACTACAATCCATCGCAAAGCATGTGTGAAGCATTGGGCTAAAATGGGAGATAGGTTAAGGAATTAATTATAAGAGGCATGTATCTATAAGAGACTAATAATTGTCATATGTATGTAATATATAACAAAATAGATATAGGATATATAAGATAGATATAGAAAAGTTATTGTAAGGAAAAGAAGAGACTAATACCTACTCATGTTATGAGATAAAGGTCATGCAAGATTATTTGGAAAGCATGTTATACCAATGACATGTTTCCAAATTAAGATAACTCATGATAAGGGGTTTCACCAAATGCAATACAACAAATAACACAAATATGAACACATAAGGGATCCATAGAACTAGGGTTAGTATACATATTTTCTACAACATAATTGAGCCTAGAATTGACATCATTCCTCAAATACTTGTGGAACTATGAACACAATGAAAGAATGACATGTGATAGAAAAAAAAAAAAAAAAGGATTTTGGGTCAACATGGAAGAGACTTAAATGTCTCAATGCCTTGCATTTTCCCAAAAAGGAAAACACAAGACACAAAGTAATATTTATGACATAAACAAAAATGAAGATACAAATAGATGAATGTTACACCATATTTGTTTCCTTTGTATCCTTGTGCTAATGGGGCAACAAGGGTTATCCAAAGAAATATCACAAACATAAAGACACATCAAGCAACATAACATGTGGAAGCACATCATGTGCAAGAAAACACAAATAAAACATAAATAAAACAAAGGGTATTGCACATGCAAGTCAATCTAAAGTAAATTATCTACATTCTAATCTTGTTCGTCATATATGGAGGGTAGAAAACTAGCCAAAGGAACTACATCAAGTATCGTACTAGGGGTACCACTAGATTTAACATGTCATAAAACACTCTCATCAGGAAGGTCATCATGGTTTCCCCCATCTACATCCATCAACTTTGCGAATAAAAAATATAGTTTTTTGTGTACTTGTTCATCAACTTTAGCATCCTCATCCCCATCATCCAAATTTATCACCATGGGTGATTTAATGAAAATTTCTATTGTATGTTCTTGTTTCAACCTTTGTTTTGGTCAAGACATGTAAGCTTCAATTTCATGTTTTGGTGAAATTTTTAATTCATCTTGATTTTCTTACATAGGTGTTTGATCATTAGGTATTTTTTTATTATTTTCACCCAATTAACGAGCAATATTGTTATGTCTACACCTACACTCTTTAGTATTTTTTTTTCTTCTTATGTGGTTCTCAATTTGTGAAGGGTTGGGAGTAGTTTTATCATTCATGGTCTCTTTTATTCCCTTAGAGGAGGGATTGAAGGTATCACTAGGGGTTGGGAAGTCTCTTTCTCCTTAGGTCTATAAATTTGTTTCTCTTTTGGTGGCACAAAGGTTATGATTTTCTCTCAGTCTTTTATATGATATTGGTGGAGGAACTACAACATATATGGCTTTTGAGCTTGGAATGACATTTACTTTAGACATGGGTTCATCCACAACTTGTGCATTGGGAGGAACAACCATAGTCTTATCATTCTTAGGAATATTACTAAGGGATAACTCTGTTACGTGCTTTCCCTTAAATTTTTGATATGACCTGAAAATAAATCTCCATGAGGCTTGAAACGTTCCATGGTTTGAGGCTAAAAATAGTCCAAGGAAAATTTTCCACGGGAAGCCAAAGGATTAAACCCACTATGCTGAAATATATATATAATTTTCGAAAGGGAACTTCATGCACTTATGGATAACTGACAGGATGAAATTGATGGATTATAGCCACGTATATCCTACCTTCACATGAAATTTTTCTAATGTTGGGATGGTGGAGAATGATACATCTAATTATTTTGGTCAAAATTTAAGTGGAAGAGTGATCACACCTATCGTAGGGTGAGTTAAACCATCAAGATTTTTTAACCATCATTTTTGTTTTTCATAAGAATCTTGATTAAGCTCATGCAAAAACAAGAATTCCCTAGTGATCACATTCTCTAAACACATAGGATCAATGAGTATCCCTAGTGTAGGTTTTTCATTGATCCGTCCAGTGATATAGAGAGGACCATCCAGTGGATGTACATAGATGCACCTATGTATGTGAAATAAATATTGGGTAACAAAGAGGCTTGTCACTTGTGAGGTTGAACATATATTGCATTAATCATATTATTTAGACCATTCTCATCATCATTATTATCATCACAAGCTTGCAAAATGTTGGATGTATGATTTGTTAGTGGGTTCTTTAAAATTTTCAAATTATGATAGGGTGGTGAAACTAACTTGCTTCCTTTGTTATTAAAATTGGCCAACTAGATGTGAATAGAATCAATGAGGGCATGCACTTGATTTTAAAGACACATACATCATTTTGTATTATGTCTAGATGTAAGATGATATTGACAAGATTATTTTGGTTTAAAGTTCAAAGGCAAAGGTTTTCTTGTGTCCATGGGTCTAATCAAAGGTAATTGGATTAGGTTGTTTCTTAACAATTGTAAAATAATCAAATGCAAATAATTAGGAAATTGGGTAAATTGTCTATATTTTGGCCTAATTTGGTAAGGATTTGAACTTATAGCAACAATTTATGTCTCAATTTTATTGGATGTGTGAGGTGTGTTTATCTTGATAAAGTTCTTTTTTTTCTTCTTGAATGATTGACTATTGTTTTGAGGCACAAATTCATATTTCTCATTAGGAGTTTATGAAGATGTTCCTTCATACTAACTAATCGATATTTGATAATCATGAAGGGATATACACAAGTGTGTAAAGGATGGGTATTTCATTAGTAATATCTTATGGCTAATGCTAGGTTACAAATTTCCAATGAGAACTCTTTTAGCATCAACATCAAGAAGATTAAATAGTTGATTTGTAATTAAATTAATTGATATCGCTTATGAAATATGTCATATTTTCATTTTACCTTTTTTTCAATTTCCTAAATCAGTTTATGTGATTTGAGGTCCAATATTAACTTGAAAATGTTGAAGAAATGCATCAAATAATTCATTGAATTAATTTATCGAGTTGTTTGGCAATGAGAAAAACCACTCCAATGGCATGTCTTTCAATGACCTAGGAAAGAGTTTAGCTAGGAGCTTATATTCAAAGATGAAGTCACTACACAAGGCCATATAATCCAATACATGACTATTAGGGTCCCCTTGACCATTATATTTCTCAAATATAGGTATCTTTGTGCTTTGAGGCAAGGGTGTATTCAAGATTTCAATTGACAATGGGCTTATCTTAAAATATTGTGGTGGTTTTCCATGTTGGTTTTGATTCAATATGGAGATTTCTTATTGGAGTGATGTTACATTTTGTAAAAGCTGGTTTGTGATTTAATCATTGGTTGGCATGTTTTGAGAGTTCGGTGAATATTGTGGGATTTTGTAAGTGCTTGGTGGAATAATATGTTGTGAGTTTAGGACGGGTGACAAATATTGAGGTGTCACATATGATTTCATAAAACTATAAGAATTGCCACTAGGAAGCCTTGAGATTGGATTTATGCCATTATTTTTTATTTTTTTTATAGTTGTGAAGAGATAAATTTCTTTCCTCCCTTGGTTTTGAGTCAATCCCAACACTTGAGTGCAACTATTTGTTGTAGTTATGTTAATATATACTATGTGAGCTAGGTTTTGCAAAACCTCTATTCCTTGGGCATCATTGATAACCTTCCTAAGGTTATGCACTATAGGAATTGTCTCTTTCTAAGGATTTAGTGCTTAAGTACTTTTCTAATCTCTCTAATTATTTTTCCAATGGTTTAAGTTTATCATCAAGTACATGGGCAACAACAATCTCAACATCAATAAAGGTGTTTTTTTGTGAAATTGTCATGGGTATGGTAGGATTGGGGATAGATTCCAAAAAAAGGTAGATATTTACAATACCCTACATGAAAGATTTAGAGGACTTGAGATCCACCAAATATATAACAACAACATGGGGTGCCATAAGTCTACAACTACATCTCACTAGAGTATCAAAAATAGGACACTAGGCTGTAAATATCATATAAGTTTCATAACACAAGGTGTGTCCACTATGAATGCTAACGTGTAAAACAGTCACAACAAAACATGAAAGAGAAAAATTTGAGAAGAAAAAAAAAAAACAAACATAGAAACATGAAATGAAATATGCATGCACCCACAATAATTTACACATAACCCAAATTAATAAATATATGTGAATAAGTATTCATAATCCATATGCAAAAATAATAGACAAAATACCATCAATTATGACATAGTATAAACCTTTGTATAACCCTTAAGAGGGAAAAATATAGCCTCCAAAAGCATCCATCACTCATGTATTATTCAACAATAAACATTACAATAAATATTTAGATTCATACATGAACACCTTTGAAACATCAAGTCCTCTAAAATTACTCCATTTGAATAAGCATGTAACCACACATCCCATGCCATGCTTCAACCCTCACAAATGATAACAAGAGATTATCTCAACCCCTTAGCCAAAATAGCCAGCCTATCCAACCTTAGACAACTACTCATGTGTTTTATTCTATATAAACAATCTCAAACAAAACCACCAAGTGGTATTATATAAAACCATGTGACTAATACCATGATATTACAAAGCCATTAACCCCTCATTTAATATTGGTAGTAAGTTTTCCTAATATTAAATATATATATATATATATTTTAGACTGCAGGAATCAGTCGGGTATCCTTCCTAATATTAAATATTATTCCCATGTGTAACTCCACATTAAATTTTAAACCAAAATTACATATAGCACATAAAGTGACCCCAAGAATGTTATACCCATGTGGTGCATGCACCCCTAGATTCCCTAGGTGCACCATATAATAAATAAATAATTACATTATACCATTAAACAAGGTGGGCAATAAAACATTTCCTAACATCTCCCACTTGTTGTATACATTGCTTAAGGGGTAAATAAGTAAAATAAAACATGCAGAAGGGAACAATCCCTTTAGCCACATATACCATCAAGGAATCAAAGTTCTCCATACATGCTCCATCAAGATTCTTGTAACAATAATCAAGGTGATCACCATCTCAAGTATGAATTATCTCATCCTCCATCATGCCAACAAAAAAATATAAGAAATCATCCAAAGATATTTCATGCTATCTATCACAAAGAAGCATAAGTCTTTTTGGAAACCAATATCCCAATACACTAACACTCAATCCAAAGGTATCAAGTATGTATCAATATTTGTCAAGATAAATCACAATCACTAAACATAGAACCCACAAAAAATGCTACCACATTAAAATATCCATACCTCAAAGGTATAAAAATCATAACAAATGAATCTCATACCATCAACAAATATGAACCATAACATGCAATCACAAGCTCCAAGTGAAAAACCTATCATATAATGAACATACACATTCAAGAACTCCCACTGCATAGGTAATGTCAAATCTGAAAATAATCAAGGCATCCAAAGATCCATCAATAGAAATACATAGAAGTGTAACCAATTTCATGTAGTACCAAGGAACATCTACGAATATATGAAAATACTACAAACTAATATGTTGTAATAAAAATCCCACCACAAGTCTCCATAGCTCTCTGAAGTTCTTCACACTCAACAAAGGAAAGAGATAAAGGAACCTCCATGTCATCACAAAAGTTAAATGAACAAGACATGACCAAAAATGTAGGGTAAAAGCACAAATTTGTGTCACACTTTATAAAGGAAACGACCAATGCTGATCCAACTTTTAAACTTGAATCACTAAAAAGTAGCATATATGTTTTAAATTTTTAAATGATGTAAACTAGTAAAATAAGTATTTTTTATTATATTTTATGTTTTTATTTTTTATAAGAAATTAAAAAATTGTTTTAAACTAGTTTTTCATAAATTAACACTAAAATTTAGTTGTTGATAAAATGCTAAAAAATGAAGTTGCACGGGATGCCAAAATTTTTATGGTAAATTTTTTTTTTTTTATTTCAAATTTTTTGTGTGTATTTACAACTTGAAACTTTAGTGCATGGATATATTTTTTTCCAATTTTGATAAATACATATTTTTATATAAGTATTAGAATGTGCGTGAATAAAAAACAACTATTTCCATCAGATGTCAACATTCATATTAAATATTTATCTAAAATGGAAAAAAAATTATACCATCTTGAAATAGATTCTTTTATCTAGTGCATCATATTTTTTTCAATTTTTTTTAATAAGTTTTAGTATTTTTCCTTAGCATGGTAATCAACCTAGTTTTTTTGCTCATAACCTACTTTCAGTATAAATAATAATAATAATAATAATAATAATTAAACTATTAAAATAAATATACTTTTGAAAACTACACTTATGGATCTACAAAAGGGTATTTTTACATTTTAAAAAAAATGTTATTTACATGAGGAGGAGTTATTAAAACTTCAATTTTTTCAAATAATTTATTTTTTTGGCAAATTGGACTCAAAGTGGTGCTCCATATAGTTTTAGCCAACTATTTTAGTGGAATAAATTGTGAAAGTATCTAACTTAGCTAGAATGAATCTTACTAGGTCATATGTTTGACCAAAATTGTTTTTTAGTTAGAAATACTTAAATTCAGTTGTGCTAATATGTTGGCTGAAAGTGTGACACAACTTTGTGCTTTTACCCCATAGCAATCACCACAACTCCACAAAAGATCTCAAATCCAATGTAATGTGAATACAAAAATCCACAAAGAAGAACAAGACCAAAGAGAATGTGCAAATCAAAACCTATAGCATGTAATTCTATACACACCTCTAAATTCTAAGCCATGATAAGTATGATCTCCATAATAACCCAAAGAGAATAGAACTATCCAAATCTAACCATACCCAAGACATATGCATCTCAAACCAAATGTGTTGGATAGGAAAACTAAGAGGGGGGTTAATCAGTTGTCACAGATTTAAACCTTGAATTCAATTACCAAAACTAACACAAACTGATTAAGTGATTAACCATCAAATTTCAATGCAAAATCACAATAACACAAGATTTACTTGTAAAACCCAATGAGGGGAAAACCACAGTGAGGATTAACTCACACTATAGATAATATCAAAATTGTTACAAAAAGGCTCACTACTTGGAATAAGGACTCACTATCCATAGGGCTACAACCCAAATGGCTCATTGCCATAGAGATATAAGGAAGAGAAATAAGACTTGTTATAGAGAGAAAACAATCCCAGTGCAACAAAGGATTCCAACACAATCATTGATCCACTTGCATGAATGATAGAGTTTTCCTTCTGCTCATTGCATTTGAAAACTCAACATTAAGCTTCACATTGATCAACCACACACATAAATCACACACTTTCAGAATATCATCAAAGTCATGTCTTCTCTTTCACTTGTCTTCCTTCCTTTCTTATGTACACTTTTTATGCTAGTGCATTCTATATTTATACCTTCTCCAACTTTGAAAAGATAAAAAGTCGTCCATCCAACTTCAAATTCAAACTAGGTTAGCACCAAACATCCTAGGGTAGAATTAGGATGAGAGCGACCCAAACACATGTTTTACCAAGACCCATAATAGATCCAAAATGCTTCATCAAATTTTAATGTAGTGCTTGACACACGGTCATCCAAACCAATGTAAAACACAGATAAATTAGGATCAATGCTTCCAAATTTTGAAATCATCTCCAATACAACCAGGGCAACACAAATCTCGAACCATAAAGAGAAATCTATACCAACAACAATTATTATGGAACTCAACCAGAACATAGAAAACATATCTCACAAGTACCAGACCAACATCCTCAACAACTGACAACCTACAATCTTCTTTTTATATAATTTTCTCAATATCCTCAACATATCCAGTCAACAACAACTAGTAGATAACCAACTGATTGGTTGAAATCAATGAAAAAAATTTCATTCCTCTTTCCATTCTTGAAACAATATCCACCTTTGTCATTGATGGAAACACATGATATGAAAATCCATCAAAGACACATACCAACTTTGAAAATACTTCTCAAGATTTTTCTTTTTCTTCTCCTCCTTAGAAGATCATCTTCCTCATCACCTACTTTCGAGCTCTCTTTTACATATGCTCTTTCTCTATTTTTCACATGCTCTTTCTCCCCTCCTTTGACATCAATGGAAAATGTAAAAAAGATATGTTCATTGAAAATTCATTTGACATTCATGAAAGTAGAATACTCATAATGATAACACTTTAAGAATTGTTTGCTCCCCCTAAGAGGTAGCCACCAAAATCATTAGTCCAAAAAGATAGAACCATGAATCCACTAGATGGATGCATCTCCAAATGAATCTTAGTTTGTAAAAGGAGGGGAGATAACCCCTAGCTTATCCTAGAGATATTCAAAAGTATCTTTAGGAAGAGCCTTTGTAAATATATTTGCAATCTGATCTTTTATTGAAACATACTCGATCTTGACTTCATTCTCCATGACCTTCTCTCTCCAGAAATGATACCTAATATATATATATATATATGCTTCATTCTTGAGTGAATTACATGATTCTTTGAAATGTTAATTGCACTTGTATTATCACAAAAGATATAATTAGGACCATCATACAAAACTGTGATATATTTCAATGTATGTTTCATTCATAAAACTTATGTACAAAAAGATGCAACAACAATATACTCAGCTTCAACAGTAGACAAAGAGATTGAATCTTGCTTCTTACTCAACCAAGCCACCAATATACATCTAAGAAAGAATGCATGACCACTAGCACTTTTCCTGTCATCTATACTTCTAGCCCAATCTACATCTGTATAAGCACTAAGTGTAAAGTCAGTATCCTTGGGATACCATAATCCATAATTTGGAGTGCCATTCAAATATATGAATATCCTTTTAACTGTAGTAACATGTGTTTCCTTCAAATCTTCTTGAAATCTAGCTACAAGACAAACCACATGCATAATATATGGTCTAGTAGCAGTCAAATATAGCAGTCCACCAATCATAGATCTATACTTTATTTGATCAGTCTTAGGTGAATCATCATCTTTACCCAGCTTACTTCTAGTCACCATAGGGGTACTTACCAGTTTAGAACCTTCCATTCTAAATATTTTCAATATTTCTTTCACATACTTATATTATCAAATGAAAATTCCTTCCTCTGATTGATTAATTTGTAGCCCAAGAAATATTCATCTCGCCAAACATAGACATTTCGAATTCTCTCTACATCTCTTTTGCAAACATCTTGCACATATTTTAATTCCCTCCAAGGATATTGTCATCAACATATACAACAACAATCAAGATTTTGTCATTTTCAATCTTGAAATATAAATTAATGTATTTCAAACCTTTTTTAAATCCTTGCTAACTCACATACTTATCTAGCCTTGCATACTAGGCTCTAGGAGCTTTCTTCAATCCATATAAATATTTCTTCAATTTGCACACCATATTTGGTTGATCTATTAAATGAAATCCTTCTAGTTCTTCCATGTAGATCTCTTCTTCTAGTTCACCATTCAAAAATGTTGACTTGACATCCATCTAATAGAGTTTGAAATCTTTATAACCAACCAATGAAAAGAACATCCTTATAGCTTCCATTATTGCTACCAGGGAAAAAGTATCCTAAAAATTTATACCTTCTACTTGTGAGTAGCCTTTGTACACAATCCTTTCTTCGTTTCTAACAACTTTCCCATTCTCATTTAGCTTCTTTCTGAATACCCATTTTAATCCAATGATTTTTTTATCTGTCAGTCTTGGGACTAATTCCCAAGTTTGATTCTTCTCAATTTACAAAATCGCTTCTTTCATTGCTTCCTTCCAATGTTCATCCTTATAGGCTTCACTTACTGACTTTGAATCAATCTTAGAGAATAAGCATAAATTTACTTCAGTTGCAACTTTGCTTGTAGTTAACACACCTTTTGTCTTGTCTCCAATAATTTGGCTTTCTGAATGATTCCTCTATATATATTTCGGTGTCCTAGGGGACATCATCAGAGCATCTTTTTCACTTTCATTTTGGTTTTGTTTCTCACCTTTATGCTGTTCTTCCAAAAAAAATTCTATTCTTGCACAACCATGTTCATCAGACATATATCCATCAATATCAATAAAATTCTTTATTGTTTCATCAACCTTCACATTGGAGCTTTCTACAATTTTCCTCAACCTTTTGTTGAAAAATCGACATTCCTTACTTTTAGTAGAGTATCCAAGAAATATTCCTTCATCACTTCTTGCATAAAACTTACCCAAAGTTTCTTCATCTCTTCTGATATAGCATTTTCTTCAGAATACCTTGAAATATTTGACTATAGGGATTCTTCTATGTCATAGCTCATAGGGAGTCTTTTTGTTGTTTCTCTTGCCTGAACTTGATTGAATACATATACAATAGTGTGGATGTCTTCTTTCTAGTAAAATTCTGGTAATCTGGCTTCAATGATCATTGACCTAACAACTTCTTGAACTATTCTATTTTTCCTTTCAACAACTATATTTTGTTGTGGAGTTCTCGGAGCAAATAGTACCTCTTTATACCTTGCACTTCACAAAACATATTGAACTCATAGGAGGTGAATTATCCACCTCTATCAGTTCTCAAGCATTTAATCTTCAAATTCATTTCATTTTCAACCATAGCCTTGAATGCCTTGAATCTATCTAATGTATCTATTTTCTCTCTTAGAAATGTAACCCATGTATATCTAGAATAATCATCAATTAAAAGAATAAAGTACCTTTCTCCAAGTAGAATTCGCACTCTCATAGGACCACAAAGGTCTATATGAACCAAATCTAGTAATCCATTAGTATATTGTTCTCTTGATTTGTAATGACTTCCTGTTTGCTTCTCAAACTAGCAATTCTTGTAGATAGCATTTATAGGCTTTTTAATTCTCGATAGATCTCTCACAACCTAAACATAACTAATTCTTTCCAAGTTATCAAGATTCATAATAGACATTCTCCTATGCCATATCCAACTTTCATTTATCCGAGTCATAAAACATTGTCCATCAACACCTTTAAGATGGTAAATATTCCCTTCAGATTTCTTTCCTGTAGAAATCAATGTTTCAGATCCTTTCTGGATCTCACATTTCTCATCCTTAAACACAAGATCATATCCTTTTCTACACATCTAACCAACACTCAACAAATTATGCCTTAAAAACTTAAGATAGTAAACATCGTCAGTATGATGCTTTCCATCAAAAATTATTGAACCTATCCCACAAATTTTAGCACTAGTATAATCTCCAAACATAACTAGACCTCCATCGTATTTCTCAAGTTTCACAAACTTACTCATGTCACCAGTCATGTGATGTGAGAAACTAGTATCAACTACCTAAAAATTATTTTCCTATTTAGCATGTAGGGAAGAGATAACCATACCTTCATTTTTCTCTGTCTCTTTCTCCAAAGGACTTTCTTTTGATTGTATTTCTAATTTAGTAGAAGTAGACCTTCATCCTTAATCACTAAGAAAAATCATTCATTATAGTCATCTAGATCTTCATATTCTAAATATTCATCTGAAAGACTAGCATTCTCATTCACATAGTAAGCTTTGTTAATCTTCTTTCCTTTCTTCTTTCCCTCATATCTTTGTTTATTCATTTTAGCTCTTTCTGAACACTTTACAGCATAGTGACCAATTTCTCCACAACTAAAATACTTAAAGGGAAATTTACCATCATACTTACTAGAGCCTTTTATCATTCTCCTTACAAAGTTACCTTCAATTTCATCAAATTTCTCTTTATCCAAATCTTCAATTTTTGTAGCTTTAAAAGTAGTTTTTATTTTACCTCCACTTCTTAGATTCAACTTCCTCATCTCATAAGATGTCAAAATCCTAGCAGTAGATCCTTAGTACAAGTCTTGTAATCTATAGTTTTCTCAATAGCACTCACCTTTTCACTATGAGCATTAAGAAGAGTTGTGAGAATATTCTTTACAATTTTGGTTTCATCTATAGGAGAACCAAGGGATTGCATTCCATCCACAACCTCATCTAATCCCTGTACATAGGCTTTAACATTCTCATCTTCAGACATGTGTAAAATATCAAACTATGTTTCCAGATTCTAAAAAAATTCCTCCTTTACCCTCTCATCACCATCATATGCTCTTTCTAAAGTATCCCAGACTTCCTTAGTTGTCTTCAAATTCTACACCTTAATCAACTCAAAATGTGCCAGACTATTCTTCAAGATGAAATTTTCCTTATTATTCACTTCATGTGCTTTGATTTCTTCAAGTGTTCTCAAATCATTAGTAGGAGTGTAGGTTTCCTTATAATCTTTCTCTACATCATATCCGCAATACTCCAGATATTCTTCCATCAATACTTTCTAGATGTCATAATTAGTTCTATGAAACCTTAGATAGTCATAAATCATTTTTCCATCCATCTGAAACCTTCCTCAAGTGGTTAAGCTCTTCACCAAGGAACCAATCTCTAATACCAATTGTTGGATAGGACAACTGAGAGGGGGGTGAATCAGTTGTCATAGACTTAAACCTTAAATTCAATTACCAGAACTAACACATAAACTGATTAAGTGATTAACCATCAAATGCCAATGCACAAAGATAATAACACTAGATTTACGTGGAAAACCCAATGAGGGAAAAACCATGTTGAGGATTAACTCACACTATAGAGAATATTAAAACTTATTACAAAAAGTCTCACTGCCTGGAATAAGGATTCACTATCCAGAATCACTATCCACAGGGCTACAAGTTGAATGGATCACTACCATAGAGATACAAATAAGACAAAAAATACTTGTTACAAAGAGACAATAATCCCAATGAAACAAAATATTCCACCACAATCACTAATCCACTTGCATGAATGATAGAATTTACCTTCTTCTTACTGCATACAAAAACTCAACGTTAAGATTTGCACTGATTAACCACACATAACTCACACACTTTTGGAATAGCATCAAAGTCACATATGATATTTCACTTATCTTCCTTATTTTATGTACACATTGAATTGCTAGTGCATTTTGTATTCATACCATCTCCAAATTTGAAAAGGTACAAGGTCAGTCATCCAACTTCAAATTCAAATTAGGTTAGCGCCAAACATCATAGGGTGGAATTAGGATGAGGGCGACCCAAAAACATGCTTCAATGAGACCCATAATAGATCCAAAATTCTTCATCAACTATGAATGTAGTGCTTGACACATGGTCATCAAAACTAGTCTAAAACACATAGATCAATTAAGGTTGATGCTTCCAAATGTTGAAACCATCTTTAATAGAACTAGGGAAACACAACTCTCGAACCATAAAGAGAAATTTGAACCAGAATAATTATTTAAAACCTTAACCAAAACACATAAAACATAGCTCACAAGTACCACACCAATATCCTCAACAATTTATTACCTAAAATCTTCTTTTTATACAATTTTGTAAATATCCTCAACATATACAGTCAACAACAACTAGTAGATAGCAATCTGACCAATTGAAATCATTGAAAACACTTGTATTCTTCTTTCCATTCTTGCAAAAAATGATCATCAAACCAAATCCATTCCCAAACCAAGGGAACAAGCCTAATAACATCTCCTAAACCCAACATAAATAAATAATCTCATAAAAAATAAGGAGATAAACATGCTAAAGCCCCTCAGCTAAACCCTCTAGAACTACCAAATCATACCTCAAGATCCATATGCATGAGAAAATAAAGCATAAAACATAAGAATCTAAAACTAACAATGGAAAATACCTATCATACCACCGATTATAAAAAGAGTGGGGAAAAATAATGCTCTTACAAGATATCCAAGTCATCATGACTCATCTAAGAAAAATATCCTCATAGGTCCATGCTGATCTCATGTCCAACCAATGTGTAGGCTCCTCAAAATTCTAGTTGAAACCTCATCAATGAGTAATTATCTCAAAAAATGTCTCTAATAACAAGATATCTCCTAGCCTCACCTAAGTCTCCAAGAATACATGAGCAACTAATCAATCCATGCCAAACTCCAAATGTAACAAAGAATCATCATGAAGCTCCCAATCAAATTATCAATGTACCCAATACCAAGAGAACCAACCAAGATCAAAGTCAAAGTCCCAATCTCGAGAACCAAGAACACATCATGAAATCATGATCTCACATATCCTCAAAGGAAGACCATATGCTCTAATGAACATATCATGCAATTGTATCATGCCAACACTTTAATTTAGAATCAAGAGTACATCATGACATAGTACCAAACCATCCTATCAAATAAGGATCACATGTCAAATGAAAAGTCATGAGACATCAACCAAATACTAAAGATTCCTCCATGGCTAACCAAGATGTCAAAATCTCTAGAACACATGAAGATAACCATCTCCTATCAATGAAATCCAAGATGTCAAAGAACCCCCACTACATAAAAGAAACAAAAATCCAAGATTCCATTCATGACACCAACACACAATGCAAAAGATGATCTACCATCAAATTTTTGAATCCACATCATCAAAAAAAGCTCCCTCTAAACCATGATATCGAGCTCTCCATGGAAACATGATAACCATCTTGAAAATAAAGATCCTTCATGGATGCAATGCAATCAAAGAAATCAACACCGATCTCCCAAAGAGAAGAGTACAAACCATGATCTCCAAACCAAGAAGATATAACACCACCAAACCATCACTATCACAAGATCCCACTAAATCATGTAACCAAGTTATACATGACATCGTGATAACAATATCCTCCATGAAGATAAACCAAAACCATGATCCTCAACCTAAGAAGATACAACACCACAAACTAAAAAAAGAATAAATCCAACAGCACCAAAAAATAACCTATATAAACAATCATGCCATGTGAAATTCCATAAAGCACAATGTATATCCATAAAACCATGATCACCACCAAATATACTAGCAACACAATCTAACCATGTCACACATGTTTGCATCACATAGTCAACTGCATAGGTCTCAAATCATTACTATACTTGATAATACCATCTCTCCTACTCAACATGACAACCAAACTAGCAAAAAAAGTGACTAAACCAAGCCACCAATCTAAATCTAAAACAACATTGAAGCATCTATTGGCATAGACAATCCACATCCAATTCATAAATGCAACCTATAAGTATAGACCACCTACAACACTGCACAACTTGTAGATACAACAATGCAACATACAAATCCAAAAACATACTAATAACTATGTCATATGAGAGTAATTAGAGATGTACATATGAGTATGCAATGACTCCAACACCAAATCACCAAGATCTAAATAGCGATAAGTTCACAAAATCACCATAGTCAAAATATCCCATAAATATCTTAGATATAAATAATAGAAAATAAACTATACTCAAACATCTCCAAACTCGATCCACTGTGTAGTTCTTTGAACAAGATTTCCATCGACTATAAGAAGTCCAGAATCTGACTTCGTATGCACAAGATATGGCCTCTTCAAGCTCAAAGAGGACATCCGACTTCCAACAAGCATTTTACTATAAAAATAAAAAATTCTGGAAAATGACTAATACCACAACAAACTATACAGAACCACCTTTCCAATGAGTATAAGAAGTCACAAATTTGACACCTGAGGAAAATGATATGCCCCAATAAAATTTTTTGCACAATTTGGATATATAGGGAAAAATGGCAGCCCCAAGGTTTACCCACTAATGACACTCAAGATGAGTGGACCCGCCAAGAAAATTCAATATAGTTTATTTTTTGCATATAAATTTTTTTTGGTGCACATTTAAAAATTTGAATGGCGGTATTCTTTTACTTTTTATTTGACCACCTATAGACACGAAAAATATACAAGTTGATGCTACACACCTGATCCCGATCTTACTAACATCGTTTCTTCCTAAAATCACCCCCTCCACTAATTATTTTAATTAAATAATATTTATTTGATTAAATTCATCATATTTCTTCTCGTAATTAAATAAATCAATTTTATCTGATTAAGTCATCCTCTCCTGTTAATTAAATTAATCAATCTAATTTAATTAACCCTATGTCTATCTCTTAATTAAATAATTCACTTTATTTAATTAACTCTCTAAAGTCATTTCCTTAAAATTAAATAAACTATTATTTATTTGATTTAATCTAACATCATCCTCTTTAATTAAATAAATCAATCCTTATTTAATTAAATCTAAAATCATTATTCCTCACAACTTTGATTTATTTAAATCCAAAAATCTAAGTCAAATTGTCAAATCACCTAATCTCCTATAAAATTGATCAAATCATGATTAATTTAATCCTAATCACTCTAATCCTCTAGATTTTGCAACTTATACTATAAATCAATTTATTTGATTTATAAATTCATCAATTTCCATTCAAAAGGGCATCTTTTGTGGAATATTCTTCCAATTCAAAAATCCCTCCAAAAGGGACGGGTTTTTTCAACAAGGCATTTAATGCCTCTTACATGTCTTTGGTGTAACACCCCTTTATTTTTCTCTTATGTTAGATTAAGATGCTTTATTATTTGATCATTTCTTATTGAGCGATACAAACTATGTGTGTTATGAGATGTAATTTCCTTGATGTTATACTTGACATGCTTTGATTAAAATAATGTTGGTTTATTATGGCATGATTATTGCTTATGAATTTTATTAATGATGGAAGTGTCAGTTTGGTGATACTATATTTGTGAAGGGGACATGATCGCATCACTTTCTTGCGAGCGCCCTCTGATTCTATGATTTCCTCTTCATAGTGTGCTTTATAATGATTTTATATTCATGTGCTATTGATGCCTTGGATACAGGTTTGTAGGTACATGACATCGACTTCACTTGGCTTCACAAGTTTGAGCGTGTCGACCCAACGATATGATGATTGGGAGATAGTAGGTAGGTTACCCGTGTCAAGTCTACACCCTAGCCTTAGTGGGTCATCAATCGAGTTTGTTGTGTCTTTGGGTGCTTGTTTTAATATTATTTTAATTCTGAAGGGCTCTTGAGTATGGAAATTAATACTTCAAATTATTGCTTTAAATAATGTTGATATTTATTTAAATTAATATTAGGAATTGTGGTTAGAAGTTTTTATTTAAATTAGTTGATTAAATTAAATTTATTTAATTAATTAAATTTAATCCAATGGGTTGAATTTATTTATTAAATAATCAAAATTATTTAATTAAATATGTTGTTGAGAAAATTAAAAAAAAGGGGAATTTAATTTAATTTTAAATTGTAAATTTCAATTAATGTTAATTAATTTCAATTTGGAATTAAAATGTAATTAGAAATTATTTTAACATGCAAAAGGCTTTGAGAAAATGTCTATGGTTGTTGAAAAGATATTTTTAATTTGACGTGTGTGAGAAGAATTAATTATTTACTTTTGGTTGAGAAATTATTTGGAGGGAATTTAATTAATGGAGGAAAGAAGTCTCTATAGGAGAGATTTTTGGAGAGAGGTTTTTGTTGAAAATGGAATAAAAAAACAAAGAGGATTCTCTGGAATTTTTGGGGGTTTTCTATATTTTTACATTTTCTTGGAAGTGGTGGTTTTGGGAGAAACTTTGGAATTGATCTCTGAAGGGGAGGCTTTCCTCCAATCTTCATCTTCTTCAAGCTTCAAGAAAAAAGGTTCCTTCAAGTTTTATTTTATTTATTTAATTGTTTGAGAAAGATTGTCTGTACAAAAGTTAATTCTGTAGAAGCTTTTCTTAAAATGGTTTTAATTGAGATTGAAAGATTGTATATGCAAGAATTCATTGTGTTTTGGTTGTAGAAGCTTTAAATTGTTTTCAAAAATTTTAAGGCCTCTTTATTGTTGAATTGCTGCGAAAAAAATCAGAGGAAAACAATCTGTGGTTTAAGAACTTATTTTAGTTTTGAAAGTCTCTGTGGGATTTGTTTAAATTGAAAAGAGGCATTAGATGAAATATTGTAAGTCTTCCTATTGGAGTATGTTAAATTTGAGAGTTATCATTTCATGGTCTTGTCTTTCGTAGTTCTCTATGGTAGTAGGGATGGTCATTTTCAGTGAGTCACCTAGTTTCAACGAATGGGGAATGGTTTGTTTCTTCTTTGAATGGATTTGTTGGATTATTTGTACCTCCTTAATTTGGAGTGGTGAGGAATCACATGATAACCATAGGAGGGTGAAGCTCAATGGGGGCTGAGATCTGAAATGATCTGATGGGTAACTCATGTATCTTGAGTGGCTTTCTCCTAGGTTAGTAGTATGTTTAGGTTATTGGTTATTCATACTATTAAAATCAGATAGCAATGTAATATTTGAGTTAGTATTGTTCTTGTGGTGGTTTTTTTTAGTGTGGAGTCAGTTGTGACTAGAGGTTGTAGGGATTGTCCTTGTATCCGTGTTACTATCTCCTAGCACGGGGGGTGGGCCTTCGAGTACCACTTGGTTGTGAGGAACATGCGCCCTATGTTGTTGGGTCCCCCTTTTTATTTGCAGATTACGTTGTGAGGTTTTTCAGTGTAGAGCTTGCAATGGTTTCATTCTTTAGTTTTAGCTTTATATTTACTTCAGTTTAGCTCTTGTTATTATTATTCCCCTCATTTTTTCTCGAGGAGGAATCTTGTAATTTTAATAGTTAGGTTTGATCTACTTCATTCTGGGAATGAGTATTGTAATCTACTTTTAAGTTAAATGTAATCTAGAACTTATTATATGTTATCCTAGTGCTAGAAACTTTATTGCTCTATGAGTATGTGCAATTAAATATATGGTTAATATTTTAATAAATGCTTTGAGTGCAAGTGGTGTGTATGTATTGGTTATAGATGTAATCTTGTCACATTACCTTAGAGGTTGTTGCAAAGTATTGTGCATCTCCTTTGATAATAATGCACTTTTAAGAAAAAAATTATACGCTTCTACCTTGTGTTGCAACTTCCTTTAGGGTCTCATGGCAGGGCTTTACACTTGGCCTTGAGCCAAGTGAAATTAACTCCATTTCCCTTCCCTCTAAACATGTCACTTTCAAATTTCAAATTTGAATCTCATAGCATTTATCATGCACATTGACCAAAATGTGCTCATTCCTCCTCCAATCACATGTGGACAAGTGGCCTTCTCCCATTGGTTGGTCTTTCATCCCACATTCACCCAAATCCTTCAATCTTCCATTCTTCAAATCTATAAATAGAGGCCTCCTCTCTTGCAATATCATCCACAATTTGAGAGAAAAGTTATTTTCACATTGAGAGCAACTTCATCCATTTTCTTGGGCATTTTCCATCACCATAGCTACGTTATTGCATATTTTATCAAGAAATCATCTTGTTCTTCATCAACAAAGTGGATCAAATCTTCATCAAATCATCATCAAGTTTACAAAGGAGTTGGGAAAGGGCCAATTTCTACACATTATTGGCACCAATTCTCCAATGGGATTGAAGATTTACATGCTTAATTAGGATTTATTTACTTTCTTGTATTTTTCTTCATATTTTCCTATTTTTGAGTATTTCTAATGAATTTCATGGGGAATCCTTGTTCTAACTTGCATAGAGATCTAATTATGTGTTTGTTTCTCATGTTTGTGTAGGTATAGGATTGGGGTTCACACCACCCTATCATATTAGGGATTGAAGCTAGGGGCCAAAGGCCCCAATAGCCAAAGGTAGTGGTAGGTGTTGTAGTACTTGTTGGTACTACTAACAAACCCATTCTTTTCGAGGGGTCTACAAATGCCCCCTCCCCCAATAGTATAATAGTTTTTTTCTTTTTTTATTTGTCACAAAATTTTAAATAAAGTTTTATTTTCTTAGATATTTTTGTTTCTAAAATATTTTTTTTCTATAAATTGATGGTCATACGACCAAATTGGGCATATGGGGCAAAAAAATTTGAATTTTTTTCTTGTAACAAAAATAGGCCAAATTTTATGTCAATCTTCATATCTCCAGCCTCTTGGATCCAATGGTGAGGCCTTTTTTGTTTCAAGGGGTTGTTAGAAACCAAGATCACCTGCATGCAATCACCTGTCACATGCAAAATACATGCAGAACCAAAGAAGATGTTCTATAAACCTCAGAGTAAAAATGCACTATTGAGAATCAATTATTACAAAGATATCAATCCTTATGAAGGAGATCAAGAAACCCTAAAAGGGAAACCCTAAATGAAACCCTAGTGTGCACACTTAATAATTAATCAATTATTAATGTGCCTAAGTTTAGCTTAAGTAACTAGAGGAATAAGTGACTTAATTAATAAAACAATATGATATAACTAATTAAGTGTACTAACTTATTACTCTAACACCCCCCGTTAAGATGAACTTAGGAAGAAGCTAAAACACTAGAAAAAGATGCATGAAAGTAAATATGGGTCCCGACAACTAGGCCTGATCAGGTACCCATTTACAAATGCAAGAATGAGGAAGAGAAGGAAAACCCAGTGGGAAAACCCCCCCTACAATGAGATGACATGCTGCAAAGAAGCACTGGAAGAGCAATGTAGAGTAACACTAGAACTGCAATCCGGTAAGCAAGGAAAGATACTTTTATCTACAAGAAACTATATCGGAATCATAATGATGCAACAAGAGACCCAATGCCATGGAACACTTGAAAACTCTAAACGGGAACAACCCTAGAATCTATGAAGCAGCAGTCGATTATTGAATGATGTATTACTGAAAATGAACTGCAAAGATGCAAGGTGCACTCTCCCAACTATCAAAACATCCAAGTAATCTCCAAACAACCCATCGGGCCAAATCTGGACTAAGCAATCAACCTGGGATAGATACAGAAAAAGTGCACAGATAGCAACATAGAGCTCCTTAATACCTTTCCAATGCTGCAAAGATGGCAAAAATCAGAGATCGTGGCAAAAATTTATGAGCTCAAAAGCATAAAATAAACATCTAACTTCAAACAAAAATAAATGTAGTAAAATAGAAAAATATGGTAAAATAAACTGCACCACAGGAAAGTGCTCAAAACTAGCTTTCTGGTGATATCTTTTTTGCCCGCTTTTGATACTGTATGCCTAAGTTATGCCAAAAACAAAAAAAATTGCTCTTTTAGGGCAAACTAGGGTTAGGAAGGGGCAAAAAAAAATGTCATACGTAAGCTAACATCATGCTAACGTCAGTGGTTCACAAGGATAAAATTGACGACCATTTGGTCGTCGCCGCAAAAAATGCCCCCCCTGCAAAAACGTTTCAGCCCCTCATCACAATATGACTGTAGGCGGTGTTGGAGATGGCCGGGGGTCGGGCGCGGAGCTCCCAGTCCCCCATAGAACTGGCAGCCAAGGAATTGAAGCCCTCAAGGGCTGGTGGAGGCACCCTATTCTCCACAGAACCCCAGGCTTGATGGAAGGGGCTGAGGTATGCAGAGTGGTGAAGGAGCGAAGCTAGGTTGGTGGGCGGTGCGTGGGTGGCGTCTGGGTGGCTGTCGGGTGGTGTGAAATTGGCGCCCAACATTATAACTGGTAGTGCCAAAACTGGTTAAAAAAACATGCATTTAAAAAAATAAAAATAAAAAATTTCGAAGTTTGTGCCTCGAGAAGCATGCTGGGGAGGTCGTACGGCCTCCCTGGCAAAAAAAAATTGCCTCAAAAACCAACTGCTCCAAAATCAATGATTTGATAGGCGTTTCTAGGGTTTTGGGGTGCTGCGAATGCAATGGTGACATTCGTTTCAGCCCAAAGTGTCCCAAAAAATTTGCTACTCCCAGATCTTGCAAAAAAGATGCCCATGGAAACACTTGCACTTGAAACTCACTGAAAGGCCATATCTTCATATCACAAACAACAGGTCTGGAGCTTTGATACCATGTTAGACACCAAGATCACCTGCATACAATCACCTATCACATGCAAAAGACATGCAGAACCAAAGAAGATGTTCTATAAATCTCAAAGTAAAAATGCATTATTGAGAATCAATTATTACAAAGAGATCAATCCTTATGAAGGAGATCAAGAAACCCTAAAATGGAAACTCTAAATGAAACCCTAGTGTGCACACTTAATAATTAATTAATTATTAATTTTCCTAAGTTTAACTTAAGTAACTAAAGGAATAAGTGACTTAATTAATAAACCAGTATGATGTAATTAATTAAGTGTAATAACTTATTACTCTAATAAGGATCATTTGCCAAATTTCCCATACAAAACCCTTATTATAAATATCCTTAAAAAAACATTTTTCCAACAAATATTCATAACCCTAGATCTACAAAAAATAACCACAAATTTGCAACCCTAAAACCTCAAATATGCAAAACACACTTGAACAAAACCCTCATATCTTATAAATTCTTCACTTTTTCATGCAAGCCCTAGATTCAATTATACACTAAATCTACTCCAACAAGTATTATACGAACCACAACCATGGCTCTGATACCAAATAAAAGGAAATATGCATCCACCCAAGATAATTTCCATGTAACCCACCTAGAGAAATCTATGCAAACAATATTCAAAACCCATATGAAAAAGAATAGAAAAAATACCCTTAAAGATGACACGAGATATACCTTGAAAAAAACCTTAAGAGGAAAAAACCTAGCCTACAAAAGCATCCACCACTCATGTATTATTCATAAATAAACAAATTACGATACATCTTCATGTCCTCCATGCACACCTTTGAAACATCAAGCCCTATACAAACACTCCATGTGAAAAAAAATGTATCCACACATCCCATGCCATGCTTCAACCCTCAAAAATGTTAACAAGAGATTATCTCAACCCCTTAGCCAGAATAGCCAACCTATGCAACCTTAGACAACTACTCATGTGTTTGAGTTTATAGAAACAATCTTGAACACAAAACCACCAAGTGATATTACATTAAACCATGTAACTAATACCATGATCGTACAAAACCATTAACCCCTTATTTAATAGTGGTCTACTAATTTTTCACAATATTAGATATTATTCCCATGTGCAACCCCACATTGAATATTTAATCCAATGTAAACTACACCACATAAAGTGGCCCTAAGAATGCTAGACCCATGTGATGCACACACTACTAGACTCCCTATGTGCACCACATTATAAATAAATAATTATTGAAACTTATAAAAATGGTGATCATGTCCTAAGCATTTAGAAAAATAGGATTCAAGGCCTTTTCCTAGGGTTTGATTGAGATGAAGATCAACAAGATGAGTGGATTGAATTTCAACCATAAAGGTGATACAATCAGATCTAGATCTCCATCAATTTGGGTATATGAATTTTTTGGAATTGATCTAGTATAATTAACCTAATTATGCCATGTGACCTAATATGTAAAATGCAATAATCCGACAAAAAAAGGACAAAAACAGTAAATTGTAGGCAAATTTAGGAAGTGCAGAGGATTGTGTACCTGCCGAGAAAAGTTGATTTCAGTGTGCATAGGAGGACTGGTTCACCCAATAGCATATAGGTCTCTATAATATTTTTCTCTATTTTTAAGGTCCTTTGATGATAGATATGATATCTTCATTTCGGCTTGTAAAGTTAGAATAATTTTAGATGATTTTGTAGGTGAGTTTCCATGAGTTGAAAAGATGTAGGGCTTTGAATGCAACAATGATGTTTTTTTATTCAAGCTTCCTTCAATCCTCTCCATACCTAAACCTTTCTCATTCAAAGAGAGGGAAAATTTTGGGCCATTTATGGGCTTTCCTCAATCACACCTTGTGTAAGTGTTTCCACTTCCACAATGGTAATGCCAATGATAAAATGATAATGGATAGGAAAGAATGATGAAATCATAAAGTTCTACAACTCACCACCCTTCAGTGGCTTCCTTGAGGGACTAAAGTCATACACATCACCTCAAGGTCTTGGATCTTTCTTTCCTAAATTCTTGAATGCTTTGGAGACCTACAATTAGGTTTAGCCTTCACAAAACAATGGAAATATGATGATATGAAATCACATACACTTTGACATAATGATTGATGGGGAGCACTATCTCTCAAGAGCTCATTTTCTCTTCCTAAGACCTATTGTTTGGTCTTCCTAGGGTATTATTCACTACCCTACTCAGAGGTCACTCCTAGGACCCCATTTCTCCTTATAGAACTCTCCACCAATTTCAAATGCTCGCCTTCACTCTCACTTTACCATGAGCTCCCATAGGCTCAATTTTGCTACAACATTCCCAAACCTTTCTTGGGACTTGGAATAGGTTTTCCAACTATTCCTTGGGTGATATTTCTCTAGTATAATCCTTCCTACAAGATTATTTCTTCATTTTTCCATCGCATTCAAGAAACTTAGCTTTTAGGCCTTGTAGCCTTTTTGGCCCAATTAGGCCTCCTATAACCCATTTACTTGACTTTTCTCACAAACAGTCTTAACAACCCCCAAATGTTTTTGTAGATTCTTTCTATTGACCATCAAGGCTCCAAGATTTATAAGGTCTTATGTCCTACAAGTGTCCATACATATGACTATCCTTAAACCCCCTATTTTCAAGGGTTTCTAGGGTTTTTGGCTCTCTTTCCTTCTTTGAGGGCTTCAACGACCTCCTCAGCTCTCCTCCTAGAACAAAAATGTCTAAGATACATGTTCCTACACTCCCATACTCTTGATTGGTACAAAAAATTCCATTTAGAAACTCTCCTTGCTGCTGTCCTCTCCAAGCTACTAGCCAGAATGCACTTGTACTCGCCTAGTGCTTGATGATTTCATCAACTCCCCTACACAAAAAGAATCCAAACACCATATTTACACTGTAAATAGAGTCCCCTACTTGATTCCAAGTGACCATGGTATCTTTTCCATGGGAATTCAAGTGGGGATCATTATTTATAAAATTGACCTGAACCGGTAGTGAGACCAAGAACACCAAAAACTTACAAAAAGATAACTAGTCAGTCTAGATGACTAATATAATGCTATAAAAGGTAAGTAAGTGACATAAATGAAAGACTCAAAGCATCAGATAATTCCTTTCAATCCATTCTTGATTGGATCAAGGCTCAAACACAAAAATTCAATGAAAACTTGCACTCTTCCTATCACAAAAATGTACTCTCCAAGTCTCAATTCATGAAAAAAATCCCGTCTTCTAGGTATTAGGGTTTTTCTAGCCTTATATACCTTTCTCCCATGTGCTAGGACCCTTGGGTCGGGCTTAGAGCATCATTAATTCAATTTTCCAACTTTTAGGACAAATAGCCAAGGCACCATTGCTCAAAATGCTCACAGTGTCTAAGACTTACCCAAACCTCAAGCTCCTGCACCCTTCTCCCCCTGCAACAAAAAAGTTAAGAAACCTGTGGTGTCAAGATCTCCTCACTAATTCCATTCTTCTTAAAGTCACTTTCTTCTATCCAAGTAGCTTTTGACTTTGGTTGGTGTCTCCATTTCACTAGGTGCTCCATGTATTTCTTATGCCTAGTCTTCTTCTTCACCCTTGAGTCTAGAATCTTGTCCACTTGTGGTCTGATCTGATTAGGTACCTTGAGTTCTTCCACATCATTAATCACCTCAGCACTATATTGTTCCTTATCCATTGCTGGTCCTTTTATACTTCACCAAGTCCTCCACATTGAAGATAGGTGAAATAGACATCTCCTTGGGTAACTCCACCTTGTATGCATTTGATCCATAATTAGCCAACACTTTACATGGCCCTATCCTTTTCATCTGTAGCTTACTTTGTATTCCTTTCTATAGTCTTGTCTTGTTCAAGTATACCATCACCAAATCACCTATTTCAAATTGTAGATCTCTCTTCCCTTCATCTCTTTTAGTCTTCAACTTTTGGTTAACCTCCATTAATGTCTTCTTTACCTGCTCATGAACCTCTCTCATTGACTGAGGAAAATCATCAGCATGTCCACTGATTCCTTCATAACCTTTTAGGTCTCTCAAATCAAATACACCTCTTGGATGTAAGCCATATACTATCTCAAATGAACTCTTACCCGTAGTCCTATTTTTGATATCATTGTAAGCAAATTATGCTTGTGGAATCACTTGTTCCCATCCTTGTCCATATTCCTTAGTTAGACACCTC
Organism: Sequoiadendron giganteum; assembly: GCA_007115665.2. Taxonomy (NCBI): domain Eukaryota; kingdom Viridiplantae; phylum Streptophyta; class Pinopsida; order Cupressales; family Cupressaceae; genus Sequoiadendron; species Sequoiadendron giganteum. The sequence goes on along the minus strand of CM021100.1, from coordinate 879,124,331 downwards.
AACAAGTTACCAAGTACTCTATTGATCACCTTTGTCTGTCCATCCGTTTGAGGATGATATGCTGAGCTATGAGACAAGTTGGTTCCTAACCTCCTCCAAATAGTTTTCCAAAAATGTCCCATAAACTTCACATCTCTGTCTGCAACTATGCTCTTTGGCAACCCATGTATCCTTACTACCTCCTTGAAGAATAGGTGTGCAATCTGACTTGCATTATGTGTTGTTTTGCATGGGATGAAATGGATCATCTTGTTGAATCTGTCCACTACCACAAACACACTATCAAAACCAGTCGGTGTCCTAGGTAGTCCTACTATAAAGTCCATGCTTATGCACTCCCATGGTCTACTTGGGATGGGTAATGGCTGGTAAAGTCCTGCATTTGTTGATGTTCCCTTTGTCTTTTGACACACTCCACATTGCTCCACATACCTTCTTACATCTCTTTGCATCTTAGGCCACTAGTAGAACCTCTCCACTAATTCTAGGGTCTTGTTCAATCCAAAGTGTCCACTCAAACTACCATTGTGATTTTCTTGAATAAGATTCTCCCTCATGGAACCTCTTGGAACACATAATTGTTTCCCCCTAAACAAAAGACCATTCTACAAAGTATAATCTGCATATTCACTGTGAAAATGGTTTTCAAAATCAGTACATACCTTGTAGATCATTGAGAAATCATAATCTCCTTCATATAGGTCATTGAATCCTTCAAACCCTGTGCTCTATAGCTATATCTCCTGTATGGTAAGGAATCTCCTACTAAGGGCATCTGCAACCTTGTTTTTAACCCCTTTCTTGTGCTTGATAGTAAAGGTGTATGACTGCAAAAATTCCATCCATTTGATGTGCCTCAAATTGAGCTTCTCTTGAGTATTGATGTAGCTTAAGGCCTGATTGTCGGTGTATACTACAAATTCCCTGGGCAATAGGTAGTGCCTCCACTTCTTGAGAGCCTGTACCAAATCATATAGCTCTAAGTCATAGGATGAGTACCTAGACTTTTCTTCATTCAACCTTTCACTAAAGAATGCCACTGGCCTAGCTTCTTGGCCTAGGACAACACCTACTGCTATGTTGCTTGCATCACATTCCACTATGAATGATTTGTCAAAACTTGGTAAAACTAGGATTGGTTGGGTAGCTATCTCCCTCTTCAACATTTCAAATCCTTCATTGGCTTCTTTGGTCCACATAAACTTTGTTTTCATTCCTCCTTTGATGGTGTCAAGGACTGGTGCATAGATTTCACTAAACCTTCTAACAAAATTCCTATAGAATTTTGCTAATCCATGGAAACTCCTAACTTCAATCCCTATCTTGGGAGTAGGCCAACTAAGAATGGCTTTAACCTTACTCTTGTCCATCTTCAAGTTCCCTTGAGATAATACAAATCCTAGGTAGAATAACTCTTGCTTCATGAACTCACTTTTCTCAATATTTATGGTGAGCTTCTCCTCTTGAATTTTCTTCAACACAAGCTCTAGATTCTTCATATGTTTTTCTTTTGTTTTATTAAAGATGAGGATATCATCTAAGTAGACTACCACAAAGACTCCTATAAATTCCTTCAAGACCTCATTCATCACCCTCATAAAAGTGCTAGGTGCATTTGTAAGCCCAAATGGCATTACTAACCACTCATATAACCCCTCTGTAGTTTTAAAAGTTGACTTCCATTCATCTCCCTCTTTCATCCTAATGTGATAGTAGCCACTTTTCAAATCAATCTTGGAGTAGTACTTGGCACCCCCTAAACAGTCCATTAAGTCTTCTATCCTAGTAATAGGGAACCTATATCTAATGGTTATCCTATTTATTGCCCTAGAATCAGTACACATTCTCCACTTATCTCCCTTCTTAGGTGCCAACACCACTGGAACAACACATGGGATTATGCTTTTTTTGATCATCCCTTGGTCCAAAAGTTCTTGAACTTGCCTTGCTATCTCCTTGTTCTGCTCCGGTGTCATTTTCTATGCAACCTTGTTAGGCAATGTTGCTCCTAGTACAAAATCTATTTGATGACTGATTGCCCTCTTAGGTGGTAGTGTAGCTGGTGTTCCTTCACAAATAATATCCCTAAACTAATCCAACAGTTGTTTCACTTATGTTGTCATAGGTAGCTGACTAGGTGACTCCTCTTCCTTTGGCTTCAACATGATTGCATAGACAACTCCTTCTTCCTCCTTCATGTCTCTTAGAAATTCCTTTCCACTCATCAAAATTACACTGGAATCTGCCTTTTCCACTGTGCTTTCTTCCAACAAAGACTGAATTTTGTAAGTCACTCCATCCTTCTTTAATGAGTACTTGTTCTCCTTGCCACAGTGTACTGCCTCCCTGTCATATTTCCATGGTCCACCAAGCAACAAATGAAATGAATCCATTGGTAACACATCACATAGTATCCTATCTTGATACTTCCCTATAGAAAACTCAACCCATACTTGTTCATTGACCAATATATTATGTCCCCTATTCAACCAAGTAACCTTGTAAGGAAACAAATGGGGTATCTGGATGAGGTTCAACCTCTGCACTGCCTGTAATGATATAACATTATTAGTAGATCCTGAGTCAATGATAACCTTGCAGACCTTACCTAGTATCTTGCACTTGACTCTAAAAAGATCTCTCCTCTGTTTGTGTTCATCCTCGGTAGGTGCTTTGATCAAGATCCTTCTCAACATGAGATTCTCTCCTTTCTCTAAATCTAAACTCACCTCTGAATGTTTGGAACAGTCCTCTTCTTGAGCATAGTTAATCTTCCTCTCACCTTGTGAAGATGTTGGCTTGTCAGGACACCTATAAGCCAGATGACCCAACTGTCCACAATTGTAACACTTCATGGAAGAAAAATGAGAACTTCTCCCAAATCCTCTTGATCTGCCTCTTCCACCATTGTTAGAGCTTCTACCTCTATATCCCCCTCTACTATTTGACTCATGGGATTGTTCACCAACCTTAGAATCTCCCTAGCTTCTATTCTCATTGCTCTTTACACCAAAACTTCCTCCATGTCCACCTCTAGGGTCTCTACCTCTTCCTTTACCCCTGGTATTAGAATATTGTTTCCTTTTTAGTTTGTCTTCCACTTTAATAGCCATATGGTAGAAGCTATGGAGAGTAGTAAGTGTGAAGAGACTCAACTCCTCTTTTATGTTCCACCTAAGGCCATTAAAATACCTAGCAACCTTAATGCTTTTTGTTTCTTGCACTGTAGACCTAAGGCTTAGTTTTTGGAACTCCTCTATGTAGGCACCTACATCTAGTTCTCTTTGTCTAAGATTTTTCCTCTTCTTATGCAATTGGATGTCATAGTCCTCAGGTAAATAGTTTTCCTTTACTTTAGCCACCATTTTTTTCCAATTTCCTATTGGCTTCTTCTCTTCCTTCTCTCTTTCTTCTTGCAAGAACTTCCACTAGGTTAATGCTTGTCCTCTTAACCTTGATTTGGCTATCTTCACCTTTTGTGCATCTGTAATCCCATCACATTCAAAGTGATTCTCCATTCCCTCAATCCATTCCATAACTAACTCTACATCTGTTCTTCCTGTGAAAATAGGGATGGCTTCTAGTGCCTTGCCACTTAATGCCTTCAATTCCTTGAGGAAGGGTTACTCTTTTAGTGGAGGTTTAGGTTCTGGTTCTATGTCTTCCTCAACTTGGTCCTTACCCTTGTCTCCAACCACTGCTAACTGCACTTTCATCTTTCTTGCAGTCTCTGCAACCACTTCTAGTTTTTGCTTCACTTCTTCCACAACTTCTTCAAGTCTCTATCAAATCTCTTGCCAATTCTGCATTAATCACCATTGTGTTTTCTCCTATGGATTCACTACTTTCCGACATTCACTTCTCAATTCGCAAGCCTTTTTATGGCTCTGGTACCAATTTGATTGGGAGCACTATCTCTCAAGAGCTCATTTTCTCTTCCTAAGACCTATTCTTTGGTCTTCCTAGGGTATTCTTTCCTAGCCTACTCAGAGGTCACTCCTAGGACCCCCTTTCTCCTTATAGAACTCTCCACCAATTTCAAATGCTCACCTTCACTCTCACTTCACCGTGAGCTCCCATAGGCTCAATTTTGCTACAACATTCCCAAAATTTCTTGGGACTTGGAATAGGTTTTCCAACTATTCCTAGGGTGATATTTCTCCACTCTAATCCTTCTTTCAAGATTCTTTCTTCATTTTTCCATCACATTCAAGAAACTTAGCTTTTAGGCCTTGTAGCCTTTTTGCCCCAATTAGGCCTCCTAGAACCCGTTTACTTGAATTTTCTCACAAACATTATTAACAAACCCCAATTTTTTTGTGGATTCTTTCTATTGACCATCAAGGCTCCAATATTTACTAGGTCTTAGGTCCTACAAATGTCCGTACATATGAATATCCTCAAACCCCCTATTTTCAAGGGTTTCTAAGGTTTTTGGCTCTTTTTCCTTCTTTGAGGGCTTCAACGACCTCTTCAGCTCTCCTCCTGGCACAAACATGTCTAAGATACATGTGCCTACACTCCCATACTCTTGATTGGCACAAACCAATCCATTTAGCAACTCTCCTTGCTGTTGTCCTCTCCAAGCTACTACCCAGAATGCACTTGCACTCGCCTAGTGCTTGATGATTTCATCAACTCCCCTACACACAAAGACTCCAAACACCATATTTACACTATATATATAGTCCCCTACTTGATTCCAAGTGGCCATGGGAGGTCAAGTGGGGATCATTATTTATAAAACCGGCCTGAATCGGCAGTGAGACCAAGAACACCAAAAACTTACAAAAAGATAACCAGTCAGTCTAGATGACTAATCTAATGCTACACAAGGTACGTAAGTGACACAAATGAAAGCATCAAATAAGTCCTTTCAATCCATTCTTGACTGGATGAAGGCTCAAACACAAAAAATCAATGAAAACTTGCACTCTTCCAATCACAAAAATGTACTCTCCAAGTCTCAATTCGTGAAAACGATCCTCTCTCCCAGGTATTAGGGTTTTGCTGACCTTATATACCAATGATGGGATATTGAATTGCTACAATAAATTATTTAAATGTTTATTTTGACTTTCTCTTGAATACTCTTAATGTTCACCTCTTGCTATATTATTTTACTTAGGTTTCAAATGATATAATAACTACGTATTTATTCAATTTCCCAAAAATTAGATCCCAATAGTTGATGTTTGCAAACCAAAAATTCAAATTTTAGGATGTCATCACCGACAGGTCCAAATTTGGAGAGAAATTGAGTAGGGGTAAAATGTGCATCCATTGGGCTTATGAATCCTAGCTTTATTTTATAGAATTTAATGTATGAATGGAAAAGAATTAGAACGAATGTATTTGTTTAATGCTTCCAATTTGTCAAAAAATAATAAAAATAGGCCTTGGAATGCATAGTTTAGGAAATTATGGATCCAATTAGGCTCAATAATTTATGGGAGGGAATGAATAGTGTGAAATTTTCAAGGGTGAGAAATTATGGCAGGACATTTAGCCCCAACTTTACTGAGAGTATCAACGTATACCTAGAATCACACTAAAGTAGAAAATATATGTCAAGAGGGGTCTAATTTTCCAAATATTGAAAAGATAGGATGAATAAGAATCTAGGGGGAGTGTGCAAGCCCCATAGATATAAGATCCCATGTAAAACCAACATAAGTACAAAGGAACACACACACATGTATATTAAGTAGCAAGAAAAAATACACAAACATACATTTAAAAGAATACAAAGCATACACAATAAAAACACATGACATAACATAACACATAGATGACCACAAAATAAAAACACACACAATAAAAAAATAATGTAGACATAATGAAGACACATAGAAGATACACAACAAAACATAAGGTTAATACTAAAATGATTCACTTTGGTAAGGCAAAGAGATCTCAGTCTTAAATTGTATCAAATACCAAACATTATCCATCGAATAAATTAATTCTCCCATGAGGACCAACAAGCTACGTTATACCAAATCACTCATGATCCACATGGATCTACTAGCTAGAAAGTTGTGTTTTGTAAGGTGTCCATGCAATATGATGGTTTCCATGAGGCTAACAAGGTGCGGTATGTTAAACACTCATGAAACACATGGCTACACTAGAAAGAAAGGTGTGTTATATGCTAGGTGGCCATGTTAAAAATGGGTGCTCAATTTCATTACCCAACAAGCTCCATTATAGTGAATCCATAAAATATCATGCAAAATATTTCTTTAGAGAACACATAAAACTCACCTCAGGGGGTACAAAAAGTTTAACATCATTGGGGATGAACAAAACTAACCTCAAGGGATGCATAAATAATGACAAGATAAGGCCAAAACCTCAAGGGGTGTTATATGAACACCACCACAAAAAAGTGATTTACAAAAATAATAAAAGGTCGTTGCTTCAATAAATGAAAGGTCACACCTTAGGGAATATCACACATGACATTACCACTAAGAGAGGAAAAATCATGGAATAGAAACTCACACCTTAGGGCATATAGACCATAGTATTACCACCAAGGGTAACACCATATGCCAAGAAAGGTCACACTCTTAAGAGATATAAAGCCTAATAACACCGCCAAAGAGACACTCACACAAATCAATAAGGCCACACTTTGGTTGACAAGGTCACACTTCCCAGGTTTTGTATACTATCATAACTAAGAAGGGACCACTTATGAAAAAAATGAGTGGGGAATCATATGCATCCCTCTTAAAATTTTAATGTACACTTGCTACACTAATGCTTTAAGGATATGCAAAGGGATCCCTTGGTCTAGAAGGAATGCACCTAGCACAAGGATGCATTAATCCTTTCTCCCTAAGTGTGGGGAAAAATATGAGCCCGAAATGGATAATGGTGTCTTGGTCCTTGTGAAATAAAATATGATTATATAAAGTCAAGTTTATACTTCCATGCAAGGTAGTGGGTATATTATGATACTACAACTACCACATGGAAAGGAGCAACAACTAATTATATTTTTCATGATTAAGACGAGATATTTTATATGGTTTTGTTATCTTTAAATTACAATAAAAATATCCTCTCTTTTTTTCATGCATGTTAGGCTTTATGGGAACCCTAATTCCTTGTTCTTTTACACTAGATCTATTTCCATTATAGGCAAGTTATTTTAAAATTTCACAACCTTTACCATAAAAGTCTTCCATTTATTTCAAAGGTGGCTTTTAATGATCATCTTCATCATAAGTGGATGTGTAATTTGTGTTTTACTCTTTGCTAGAAGTTGTAGAATCAAATGTGTTTTATGATTTAATGATAGGTTGTGTTGATATCATTACAACATCTTTCTCTTTCTTTAATTTTGATTGCATAATCTTGTATTCCCCCATGAATGTAGTTGTGAAATATAATGATCCCTGCTCATCAATTAATAACTTTGTCAATGATGAAAGACACTCATATTTATCCTCAACTTTTGTAGTTGGTGTCAATGTTTTAAGAGGATTCTCCATTCCTGTTTTAGTTTGTAAACAATGTTTAAATTTAGGATCAAATTTTATCAAGTAAACCTAATTGTTGCATATGTATTTCATTGAACTATGAAGTGTTGAAGGCACTCCATTCATTTTATGAATCCATGGTATACCCAAGAGAAGACTATATGAAATGTCATGGGGCATGATATGAATAGAATTTTTTAATGTAACCTTACCAAATTTGATAGATAATTTTATCACACCAAGTAGTTGTTTTCCCATATTGTCAAAACTGTAGATAAACAAAGAATTTAGTTGAATTTTAGACTCATCCATCCCAATTCTATCCAAAATATTTACACTACAAAAATTAATCCTTTAACCATTGTCAATAAGGGTGTGCCTAATACCCACCTTGTTAATAATAGACAATATAAACAAAGCATCATTTTTTTTTCATTTCCAAAGGAGGAAATTCATTTTGATGAAAGAAAATGTTCATGTTAAAGGGGAATTCATATTCTAAATCATATAGACCACATCATTTGTTTGTACACTAGGAGGGATCACAACTTTTTTCAAAGAAATTCGAAGCACACCATGGTAAATAGGTGATGTTTGAATTAAATCCCACAACTATATCACCCACCTGCACTAGTGAGCTATGAAGTTTCTCAATGAGATTAAATTCTTTGCTACTACGCTATGGTATGTTGGGTGTAGGTGGGTGATATGGTTGAGGCTTGATGGGATGTATGTTGGTATTTTTTTTGGTTTGTTATTACTTTTAGTGTTATATGTCTGAGATACAGTATGATAACTTGGTTACTATAATGTGCATCATTACTCTTAAGTTGTTTTACAAAGTTTAGGATATGAATATAAGGTTTAGGATGTCTTGTAATGAGAGGTGACTTAGGAGGTACAATAATTAGAGGAATTTTAGGAGGTCCAAAAGGAATTTTAGGATGTCCAATAATCAAACGAGATATAATATCCAATTTTTCATTTATAACCTCAATGAATTTAACTTCTTATTGATGATATTCTATCGGGGGGGTCTAAGGTCATTTTAGCATCTTCATCTATATAAGCTATAAATGTATCAATTATTTCATCTTCTTTTCCAATAGTATCTTTCCAATTAGGAGAGATAGGGGAGAGGAACAAACAAGATTCTCATGATGCTCAATGATTGGATCCTCTAACACCAAGAAACCTTCATAAGTAGGAGAGGTATCAAGAGAAGATCAACTATGATTGTCTAGATTGCCAAAGATTGTATCCTCTTGCAACAACACATTCTCACAAGTAACGGAGATTTTGGTAGATGAATCAATATTAGGTAAAGTTAAATTAATAAATGTGTGATGATTTCATTCTCTTGTACCAAGATACTCTTACAATTAAGAGAGATATTGGGAGAATGACTAATATTCTTGTCAATGTTTTCATTTTGTTTCCTTAGAATTTACTCATAAGTAGGGAGACTAAATTCATACAAGCCATGTGTTTCCCTATGAAAACTGCATATTTAAAAAGGAAACATGTTTCTACTTGCCTTGAATGGATCAAATAATAAAAATCAAACAGTTCTATAAATAAAATTGAAAAATAGACATCATATCTAGATAATGGACAATGGGAGAGCTTTGTCATAGAAATAGAAACCAAAAACAGTAGGAAAAAGGTTCCCAAAGAGGAAAGAGGTTCCCAAGGGCATTTGTGTCCTCGATAAGCTTTTTGAAATTTCAAAGATTAACTATGTAAGGCAGTGCTAAAGTATTTTGGGTTTACTTGCAAATGAGTTTAAAAATGAATATTTTTCTAGATTTTGTTGAATTTATGCCAATGTGATGCAAAATACAAGTGCGCAACAATGTGGAAGATGTTTTGACAATTTTGAATGTAATTTCCAAATCTAAAATATAATAATTGATTGATTTTAAGATGCAACAACCTACAAATGATGATTTTAATGTAATTTTGAAATCAAATAATGCAATAGTATTTACTTTTTGAACTATATGAAAGATGCCTAAATACATGCAATTAAGAATTCCAAATCAGATATCTACAAGAACAAATAGAATGAAACACAAAGAAAAAGATGTGTGAATTTTTTTGTTAATGCAAGTGTACAAGAATAAAGGTACCCAAGGGTGTATAAGTCCTTGATATGGGTTATGAAAACTCCAAAGTTGAATGTTTATTAGTTTATCTAATTTAAGTCCCACTTTTTTGTGCAAATAGGTATGTAAGTGAATATGTTTTCAAAATTTTCATAATTTAAGACAATATGACTCAAATGAAAGTATGCAACAATAAAGAGAAATTTTGAATGCAAATTTTGAATGTAGATCTAACTTAAATTACTGAAAATAATCCTAATACAACCTATCATGCAATATGACATGCTAATATTTTGTTATTTTTTGTTTTTATTATACAAAAATCAAACCCTAAATGAGAAATGCAAAGCAATCCAAAACAAAACTAGATCTGGGGTTAATTTTGAGAAGGTATATGATGTCAAAATGTCAAGCTCACCAAAATGAAACAAAGAAAAATAGAGGAACCATAGGTTTCTATGTAAACCTAGCATTCAAGGTTTTTGCTGTGTGGAGTGTTTTTCTATTGTTTCATTAAGATATAGATCAACAAGGTGAGTATATTGACTTTCAACCATGGAGGTGAGAAAATTAGACCTAGATCTCCATCCTAATTATTCTTAGAATGATTTGGAATTAATTTTCTATAATTAACCTAATTATACTATGTGACATAATATTTAAAATGCAATAATCTAACAAACAACACACTAAAACAACAAATTACAAGCAGATCTAGGAAGTGAAGAGGATTGTGTACCTACCCAAAAAATTTGATTTCAATGTGCATAGGAGGACTGATTTTCCTAAGGGCATATGGGTCCATGTAGGATTTTTTTTCTCTATTTTTAAGGTCCTCTAATCACAAGTTTTAGATCTCCATTTCTACTTACAAATTTCTTGTAATAGTGTCAAATAATTTTGTAAGTGAATTTTGTGAGTTGACAAGACGTAGGGCTTCAAATGCAACAATGAAAAAATTATCTTCAAGCTTCCTTCAATCCTCTCTAAGCCAAAAAACTACACATTTGAAGAGAGGGAAAATGTTGGTCCATTTAGGGGCTTGCCTCAGTCAAACCCTATGTAAGGTTTTCCACTTCCACAATGGCAATGTTAATGCTAAAATGATAATGGATAGAAAGGAATGGGGAAATCACAAATTGTTGCAACTCACCACCCTTCAATGGCTTCCTTGAAGGATTGAAGTCATACACATCACCGCAAGGTTTTCTATATTTCTTGCTCAAGAATACTTTTCAGACCTAAAACAAGGGTTAGCCTTCACAAAATAGTGACAATATGACAATATGATCTCACATACAATATGACATGATGCTTGGATCTTGAATTGCTACAATAAATCATTGAAATGTTTCTCTTGAATTACTCTTGAATTATCTTAATGTTCACCTCTTGCTAGATTATTTAATTGAGGTTTAAAATGATGTAATAACTAGGTATTTTTAGGAATTTCTTCAATTTACCAAAAAGTAGATCCCAATAGCCAATCTTTGCAACCATTTTATTCAAAAATGTTAGGATGCCAGCACCAACATGTCCAAATTTGGAGAGAAACAAAGTAGGGGGATAATGCAACCATTGTTTGTATTCATCCTAGCCCTATTTTCTATAATTTAAGGTATCAAGGGAAAATCATTAGATGAATTCATTTGTTCAATGCTTCCAATTTATCGATAAATAGTAAAAGGAGGGCTTCAAATGCATAATTTATGAAATTAGGGGTCCAATCAAGCTCAATAATTTAGGGGGGACAAAAATATAGTGTGAAATTGTCAAGGGTGACAATTTACAATGGTAAAATTACATTATAACATTATGCGAGTTGGAAAACATGCCTTTTCTTAACAAAACATAGATCTGATAAAATTTGAAGCAAAATTAGTTGGACAGGGGTGCCTAGGGCAACTTTTTCCACCACAAATACTGCAAATTTCAAAGTTTTGATTTCTATAATACTATTTAAAGTTTTTGTGTTTGTGTGTTTGTAGGTTTGATAGTGAATATTTTTCTAGAAAAATATTGATTTAAGATTATGCAAATAAAAATGCAAGTATGAAATAATTTTTTAAAAATTGAAGTAATACATGACAATTCCAGATGTAATTTCTAGATGTAAAATGCAAAAAATTGACTTATTTTAATATGCAAAATTTGAAAATGATGATTTTTTATATCTTTCTTGCATAGCATAATGTGATTTTTTCCTTTCAAACTATATGGAAAATACCTAAATAGATGCAATGAACACTTTCATATTTGATTCCAAACATATTATAGATTTGTAAATGTAATGGAATATAGATCTGATCTATGATGAGTGCAATTAACCCTATTGCAACCAATGATGTAATATGATATGCAATTTTTTTAATTTTTGTGCTTTTTAGGGTAAAAAATGAATTCCTAAATGAACTCAAAACAATGCAATAGTAACCCTAGATTTAGGATGAAATGCTTCATAGTTTAGAAGGTCTATAATGTTAATGTGTCGAGTTCACAAAAATGTTAAGTAGAAAAAAGTGAAACCCTAGAAATTTTCACCCTAAGATTTCAAAGGGGCTTTATTTTCCCCAAAGGGACTTATCATTTAAATTTAGGACTGGCTAGGATAGGAGACTGACTTGCAACCTAAAAGGTGAGCCAATCAATCCTAAGATCTGAATTTAGGGAAATTTCAATGGATTTGATACGAAATGCAATTCAATATGACTAATAAATGATTCGAATAACTTATTTTGATGCAAAAACAACAAATATATAATGTGACAGAAAAATTTTGAGTTTAAAAATAGATTGAGAAGAGTTTTGTTCACCTGGTAAATGAATCTAGGACTAATTTGGTTAGACCAAGTTTCCTATGGAAACTATATATCCTAGTAAAAAAATATTAAATATTATTTCATAGTATTCTAGAACCTGTATAGAGATTTATTCCTTCCATGTCTCACTATGAGATATTTGTTAGATGTTGAGATATCTAAGTTTTTGTATGTTGTCAAGTTGTAGGGTTTGATGCAATAATGAACAAATGATCTTTAATCTTCCTCTAAAATCCTTTAGACCTATAAATTATGCATTTAAAGAGAGAGGAAGGGTTGTAACATATAGGGTCTTTCCTCAATTAAATCTTGTGTTGGTGTTTCCACCTCTATAAGGGAAATAATGATAAAGAGATATCCTTTTGAGGGGTAGAGGATAAATGACAAATGAATGATGAATCAATAATGGATTACAACTCACCACCGAAATTAATTTTCCTCAAAGGACTGAAGTCATGGACATCACTTGAAGGGTTGATTTCAAATTGTCTTGAATTCTTGGAAGAGCTGCAAGGATTAGATCTAACAAATAAAATGATAACATGAACATGAAAAAACTCACATACAACTTGACATGATTCTTTAGTGTTGAAATGTTGAATAAATTTTCTCTTAATTACTCTTGACTTGATAATAATTTCTTGATAGTGCTCTTGATCATAGATTCTCCAACTTCTTCAACTTCCTTTTCAAATGATCAAATAAATAATTATTTATATGTAATTAATCTAATTTCACAAAAAATATATACTGGTAGCTAACATTTGACATTTGAAATTTAAATAACAAAATGCCAAATTTGACATATTAAAATTTCGAGGTAAAATAGGGGGCCAAGTCACCTAGGGTGACTTAGTTCTAGCCCTATATTACAAGATGTAAGGTGTTAGGAGAAAAATATTGAATGTTTTATTTGGTTTTCTAGTTTTTTTTTTTAATAAATGTTCAAATGGTCCATAGAATGCATAATTTAGGACATTAGATGTATAATTAGGTCTAGTTACTTAAGAGGGAGAAAAGTGTGAAATTATCCAAGGGTGATAATTTATGATGTTACATGAGTATGGTAAATAATTGATTAAGCTATTTAACTAATATGTTAGTTATGTATTATGTTTTCTTGATAGTCATCATTGGATGAGTAAAGAAAGAGATAGTATTGTCATAAACAAATGACACAATTATATGTGGTAGTTAATTTATTTAGCTAAATTGATGCTATGGTTGTAAGAAAATTAATAATAAATTTTAGGGTTGCATGTTAATCAAAGTTCAATAATATTAAGAGTGTATCTAGGTTTTTTATAATTCAATACATTGCATGTGATAGTGATTGTACATTTAATATTGGGTTATCAAATTTATTAGACTATCGATGCCATTATATTGTGCCTTTTTGAAAGGTTGAGCCACTTCCAATAGGAAATTTAATGGGGGACCACTTGGTTTATGCTTGGAGTTAAAGTGAGCTCAAATTATGCTCTCCCTCCTAATAGATTGATAACCATATTGCCTTAAATTAAATAAGATAACTTGATCTTGGAGCATTCATGTGTATTGTTGTAAATTGATAAATATTTATAAAATCATATAACAAAAATCCTTATTATGAGTTGTATTCATTATTTAATTTTGAATAAAAATATTAGTATTAAAACATGTGATATGTTTCTTATAATTCTTGAACTTATTGCATTTCATACTTGTAGTTAGAAGATAAATTAAATTGTCAGTAATGGCATAGTGTGATTGTTAAATCATGCTATTGTGATTCTTGCCACCAAGATTCAAATATATGTTGGGGTGTTATTTTTGAGTCTTCATGTTGGGGATGAGGTCCCTTGTTTGTGATCTTATTGATTCATACTATAGTTAAAAATAATTTTCCTCCAATTAAAAAAGAAAATAACATAAATTAAATATTTATGCAAATATTTTAAATTATTTCCTTATTAATATATTATTTGATATAAAATTTAAAAAAAATTGAAGTGGCCAATTACATATTTATTCCTTTTAATCCACTTTTAAAAGGCTATAAGGATGCTTAATTCCACTTTAGATATATAGTATTTCCATAAATTTAATACACTTCCTAGATTGTATGACCTGTCTACAATCCAATTGAAATTTACACAGATTATAAATTTTATTATTCTCTATTCAACATGAAACTTATTTTTATTATGGAAAATGAGAAACAATAATTATAATTATAAGAAAAATTTGAAAATGGTAATTTTCATCATTTCAAATATGAGAAAAGACACTATATTGCTACAAAATGAAAAAAAAAAAATTGTGAATGAATCAAGTTCATTAGTCAAATAGAAAGACACCAAATTTTCCTAGGTAGAATAAAGAAAAATAGGTCATAAATTAGAACTCAAAAATTAAAAAAAAAATTAATTTGAAAGATATTATTTTGAGGTTATCTTATTTGTAAGATGTAATATTTTCAATCTATGACTTATTTCAAGCCAAATGTATGTGAAGTTGATACAAAGAAGCATGACAAAATATGTCTACATTTATCTTCCCCAAATCTTTGATTCCATCTCCTTTGTTCATACTCCTTGTGAATGGAATGCTGTAGATTTTGGACTAATATGTATAATCATGCAATATTTTAGAGTAGGATTTTGTATCCCCTAATCAATTTTAAAAATTTGTTCAAATTTTTCAAGATGATATGGTCTGATCATTGCTACCTCTTCGAATTTTTATTTCTTTGGTTTTATTGACAAATATAGTTGTTTGGAAATCCTTTTGTATTTTTTTGTGGCTTCTTAATTAATATATTTTTATCCTCTTTTTCCAAATGAAATGAAAAATAAAATCCTTAAATGTTAAAAAAATTCCAAATCAACATCTTCACCTATATCTAGAGCGGTGGTTAGTCCACAAGTTAAGTTCCAAAAGATGCTATATGGTTAGTCCAACAAACCTTCCTTCAACATAATTTAGAAGAATTGAAACTAAGTTGAGACTTTTATACCACATAGATATTTACCATTACTCTAAAATTTATAAACCTAAATAAACTTCCAAACCAAAATCCTTTGATAATTAATCCAAAAAATCAATTCCGAACAATTCCAAAAGTGTGATAATTAATTCACCAACATGATGCACATAGGTTTGTTATCAGAGTAATTAAGTTGGTTCCTTTTTATTTATTTATAGCCAATAGGCTTATTGTGTGCACTTTGTCTGGAATTTTTGTCAGCCTTCCCAGTTTTTAACCCTTCTGGTGTCCGCTCCCAGTCAAAAAAAAGCTAGCGGATTTTTTTATTTTATATATTAAAATAATTTGGCACATTGATAGAGAAGGAAAGAGAAATTAAATGACGGTTGGAATCAACACTAATTGTTGTATTGTTTCTGTGTATTGGCGATGGTTGTAATAACACCTACCATTTAAAACTTGAGAAAACATAGCAAAGAAATTAAAGAGTCTGCATAATTTTTGATAAGGCACTGCTAGATGTCATGTTGTGGCTTTAGGCTCTATAGTTATATTTTTTAGTAGAGTCTAGAAGTAATTCTCCACAATTGGGTTCTAAAGCTAGAGTTGGACCAATAGTGGAAAAGCTTGAGAAAGTCTCTTTGCAATCTATTCTTGGTCCTGATTTTCTTGGGCCTTCTCAGATTGTAATAGTTGGAACAACACCATTGTCAAGAAAGGGAGTGTGATTACCATTGTGTCTAGGAATGGGGAAAATCGACATGAGGTGCATTGTTAAGGCTAACCATTTTTATGCACAGCTACCTGACAAGGATCTACATCAATATGATGTAAGTTTTACTTTATCTTTCATATGTAAGATTGAAGTTGAATCTTTCACATTTATTCTATTCTTTTGCACTACTGAAAGATTTTATGGATCTACTTCTTTTGAATTTAAGTGCAACTTGCTCCTATTTTTAAGAAATATGAAATATTTCAAGTTTCTACTCTACTATTATTTTTGGACGATGTTTTTGAATTGATTGCATGTGAACCTAAGTGCTTAAATTTCCTGGTCCTAAATTTTTTCTTGACCCATTGAGCCATAAAATTCAAATTCAGAAAATCCAAAGATGAATTCAAAGATCATGTATATTTGGAGTGAAATTTCTAAGATTTGGTAATCCATGGTTTAGAATGGAGTATTTTACCCAGACTTCAAAAATTCCTCACCCTCATTCCAAACTCATTTCTTAATACATGGAGAAAATCTACAATTTTTTGGGGTGGGGGTATTTTAAAATCTTGGATAATTTCTATAGCTTGGAAATGAGATGGTTTAAAAGGGACAACATAACACAACCTTCAAATAGGCTTCATTTAGTGTAAATTCATTTCTACAATCATTTGGAAAATCTGCACTCTTTTTGGGGTTTTCTTCAAATGTTTGGAAAATTAGCTAGCATGGGCATGGCATGGTTTAGGAGAATAAACTAATAGATTCTTAAAAATACTCACATTCACTGTGAAATTTCAATTCAACAAATATAGAGAAAACATGCACTTATTTTTGAAGGGCATTTTGAAAACTGGGTGAATTACCTAGCTTGGGCCTGAGCATGGCTCAAAAGTGGAAAATGATTGGCTATTTTGTAATATTAATTTATACTAGAATAGAGAAAATTCCCATTGTTGTTCGGGTTTGTATTAAAGGATGGGTAAAGCTAATCTATTTCAATTACAATAAGAGGAAACCTGGGCAAAAAAGAAAATCTACATGACCAAATTTTGTTGCATAATTTATTAGTACCATGTGCTCAACCATTTCTCTTAGTGGTAGATGGTTGAGTAAGATTACTTACTGTTAAAATGTAGATTATCCCAAGCACAGTAAAGTTTGATAATTAAATCATGGATAATTTTTGTACTATTTATAATTTTATTGAAATGTTATTGCTTACAATTTGGCACTTTCTCTATATAGTTTTCAATTACACCTGAGGTGACTTCTAGAGGTGTTAACAAGGTGGTAATGGAGAAATTAGTGAAATAGTATTAGGAGACACATTTGGGAAGGAGGCTTCCTGCATATGATGGTCGTAAGAGCCTATATACTATTGGCCCTTTGACATTTGCATCCAAGGAGTTTACAATTAACCTTCTTGATGAGGAGGATGGTTTGGGAGGCCAAAGGTAAAGTGATAGACCAGAGTGATTTTCTTATTTAATGTTATTTTTTGTTATCATGGCGGTCTTGTCCTTTCAACAATATGAATTTTGTTGCTTGGAAGCTTATGATTACATATATGTGAAAGACTTGTTATGTTTTCAAGATAGTGATGCTATATGATTATTTCTATACAGATTTAATGCTTATTAAAGTCAGTTATGCTATATGACGTATTGTTATGTAGGTTTCATGCTTTATTATAGCCATGTGTGCAATATTTTCCTTTCTCTAGCCAAAATTATACAATATGGCACTTTGTTGACTCCTGAGAACATGTTATTTTCTCTTCAATAATTACATTTCTATTTCAATTTTCCAGGTCCTTTATTTGGACAAATCATTGAACCTATTTTTAATGATTCTTTCTTCATAATTGCATGGTTATCTTGCTTAGGCATGATTCTTGGGGTTTCTATTGACTTTTTCATTCTATATAAAATAATTAGCATTCTATTTTAAGCATCATCATCCCTGGTTGGCTTTTCCATTCTTTAGAAAATTGTTGTTTTCCAATTTTTTTGCTGTATTCATTTTAGTGTTTCAGGGATATTTGGTAATAATTATTTTTTATATTTTAAAAATTTGTTTAGTTAATAGGATAAGCTCTAGATTTACTCATCAAAATACCTAAGATTTTCATCTTCTATTTTCTCTCACAAGAGAATGACAATTCAAGGTTGTGATCACGTTTGTAGCTCATGCAGAGCTTCACAATTTAGGTTAATTCTTATCTGGCAAGCAAGCAGATGCACCTCAAGAAGCTCTATAGGTGTTGGATATAGTGTTGCCAGAGTTGCCTACACAAAGGCGTCTTAAACATTTTTTAGCATGTTTTAAATAGAGAATGAGTAGTTGGGTGAAACAAAAAATTATTGAGTTTGATTTGCATTGTAGGTATTATCCTGTTGGAAGATCCTTCTACTCTCCTAATTTGGGAAGGAGGCAACAACTTGGCAAGGGTCTAGAAAGTTGGCATGGGTTTTACCAGAGCATAAGACCTAGTCAAATGGGATTGTCCCTTAATATTGGTATGAAGCTACACAAATCCAATGTTTATGCTATTTATTTTTATTGCTCTATTTCCCTTGTGTTATTTGTTTCCCTTTTAATGAAAAATAATGATAAGTGTGAAGGAAAGGAGACAGAGACAAGAAAATTTTAACACAAAAAATTATATAATATTATTCATGAAAAATAATTAGAACATCTACATGAAATTTTTTGCTTCTTGTGAGCAATCTAAAATTTTCTTCTGTCACCTTTCAATATACTGCCAACACCATAATATAACCAAAGTTGACAACCCAAAAATAAATACAATATTAAAGGCTAATTAAGATAAGCCATCAAAATCATGTTCATTCGAATTAACTACATTGTCCTTAAACATTGAAAACATGTCCATTTAAATTAAATAAATGTCCTTTAAATTCCAACACATAAACCACTAAACTTCACCATCAAAAATGCCATAGCCACTCTATCGCATAGGAGAGAGAAGGTTGGCACGGTATCATGGTGGTTACCACCCAAGCAAAGAGAACTCAGGAGAGACTATGGTGGCCACGATAACCACATTAGCATGGAGAGACAAACGGTGAGCCACGGTGTGGCGGTGGACACTACGCTGCCTCAGGCAGTCACGAAGGTAACTGTGGGATGGTGGTAACACCACTCTAGTGGTTAACCACTCTACCGCAATCAAGAATCATAAAAGACCATAGTAATGCGGGAGGTGAAGAGAAAGATAACCGTGAGACCGTAGACAGTGAGAGGATGGGTCATGGTATCACGGTGGACATCGCGGTACCGCAAGCTAGAATGACTGATGGTGTGGTGGTGTGGTAGAAGCCAAGAACAAGTACGGGAGTTGGGTGAATTCCCAACACTCCCCCTTGAACACAAGTCTCACCATCATTGATGCCTAGTCTGGCTCTCTGGTGTATGAAACTATCTCTGCCCAGCGCCTTTATGAAAATGTTTGCATGTTGGTCCTCTGACCTACAAAAATTTAATGTAATCTCTCCATTGTTAATTAACTCCTTGATGAAGTGAAATCATGTGTCTATGTGCTTACTCCTCTTGTTGAAGATCGGATTTTTTGAAAGGGAGATTGCTGAGTTATTGTCATAGTAAATGCAAGTTGCATTAGATTGTTCATGCTGAATTTCCTGCAAGACTCTCCTCATCCAAACTACCTAACAAGATGCACTAGTGGTGGCAACATATTCAGCTTCAACTAATGACAAAGTGACAATCGACTGCCTTTTAGACGCCTAGGAAACAACTCCACTGCCAAAGTGAAAAACATAACCTGATGCGCTCTTCCTGTCATCAATACTGCTAGCACATTCATTGTCTATGTAACCAATTAATTTGAATTCATCTGATCTAGAGTATTGGATTCCATAATTCTTTGTTCCACTTATGTATCTTAGTATTCTCTTTCCAGCCTTCTAGTGAGAATCTTTTGGTGTTTCCATAAATCTGGAGATTAAGCTAACTGCAAACATTATGTCTGGTCTTGTGTCTGTCAGATGCATTAAACTTCCAACAAGATATTTATATTTATATAGTGTAGAATCAACATCTGAACCTTCATCTTCCTTTCTTAGCTTCAGACCAGTTACCATTGGGGTAGGTGGTGGTTTGCAATTCATCATATGAAATATCTTTAAAAAATCTTTAGCATACTTTTCTTGTGAAATAAAAATTCCATTTTCATCTTGATTTACTTCAATTCCTAGAAAATATTTCATCAGACCTAAGTCGGTCATTTCAAACTCCTTCATCATTGCTCCTTTAAACAAATCAATTGATACATTTCCAGTCAAGATTAAATCATCAACATACAGGCATATGATCATAATTTTACCTTCTTTATTCATTTTAGTGTACAATGTTGGTTCACTACTACATCTGAGAAATCCATTATGTGTGAAGCAATTATCTATTTTGCTATACCAAGCTCTTGGAGCTTGATTTAGAACATGCAGTGGCTTCTTCAACTTGTAGACTTTGTCTTCTTGTCCCAATATCTTATATCGAGGTGGTTTTTCAATGTATACTTCCTCTTTAAGATAGTCATTTATAAATTCTGATTTAACATCCATTTGGTGAACTAACCAACTGTTATGTGCTGCTATGGCCAATATCATTCTGACTATGTCAAGTCTGGCTATTGGTGCAAATGTCTTTGTGTAATCAATTCTAGTTTGTTGTGCATATCCTTTTACAACCAATCTTGCTTTGTGCTTCTGCACTTCTCCATTTGCATTCAGTTTTTTTTTATAAATCCATTTAACACCTATCACATCTTTGTCTTTTGGAAGACTCTGCAACTCCCATGTCTAATTGTTTTCAATTGAATCTATCTCTTCATACATTCTTGTTATCCACTTATCATCCTTAATTGCATCTTCATAATGAATTGGATCTTCAGCTTGAGAATAAAAATCAAAAAGTGTGAATTGCTGAGTATTATTTTCACCTTCATTCCGATTATAGATATCACTGATGTTTCTGTTTTTCTATCTCCTCATTCTTTCTAAAGTTGGGTTTGATAGATCACTTGAATCTGCAGAATGTGGACTTGAAGGTCCTACACCAAAATTTCTTGTTGTGGATGGCATATGCAGTCCTCTTGTTGCTTCTCTTACATTGCTAGATGGTGTCACTTGTTGACCACTTACTTGAACTTGAACTGGTACAATAGTTGGAACATTTGTTGGAACTAAAATTTCACTTTCTTCTTGTGGGATACTAATAAAAACATTTACTATGCTCTCTCTACTTCCATCCCATGCTTCATTTTCAACAAATTGAACATCTCTACTAATTATAACCTTCTTAGTTGTTGGATTAAAAAATTTATATGCTTTAGATTCATCACTATAACCAACAAAAATACATTTCTCTCCTTTATTATCAAGTTTTCTTCTTAGCTCATCAGGTACATGTGCATATGAAACACAACCAAAAAATCTCATGTAAGATACACTGTGCTTTTTTCCAGTCCATGCTTCTTTAGGGATAATATTCATAACACTTTTTGTTGGGAATCTATTCACTATGTATGTTGCACATGAAACAACTTCAACCCAAAACTCATTTGTTAAATTCTTGGCTTTCAGCATAATTCTATCCATCTCCATTACGGTTCGGTTATTTCTCTTAGCCACCCCATTCTGTTGAGGTGTGTATCTAGTTGTGAACTGCTTGTGTATACCATGCTCTCTACAAAAATTTAAAAATTCTTTTGAAACATATTCTCCTCCTCTATCTATTCTCAGCACTTTGATAAAATGACCACTCATTTTTTCAGCAAGTGATTTGAACTGATGAAAGAAATCAAACACTTCACTTTTGTGTTTCAAGAAATAAACCCATGTCTTCCTTGAAAAATCATCAATAAATGTCAGAAAATAAAAACTACCATCTATTGAAGGTTTCTACATTGGACCACACAAATATGAGTGAACAATTTCTAAAGGGGCTTTTTCTCTTGTTGATTTCCCTACTAGGAAAGACTCTCTATGCTGCTTTCCTAGTATGCATCCTTCACAAAATCTCTCAAGGTTTTCAATTAATGGTATTCCCTTGACCATACCCTTCCTATGAAGCAAATTCAGACCACCAAAATTCAAATGACCAAATCTTAAATGCCACAGCCAGTTTTCATCTCTTACTTATGCCTGAAAGATAGTCTGAATACTAGTTGTTACCTCTTGTGCTTGTGCATAATTGTTGCTCAAATTTGGTTGAATTCTCAAAGGAAACATTTTTTTGTTTGTCATCTTTATTTTAGCTATCAACTGGCTACTTGGGTATTTGTCTAAAATTGTACATTCCATTTTTTAAAGTCACTCTATAACCCTTTTGAACTAACTATCCTACACTCATCAAATTGTGTTTAAGACCAGGCACGAAATACACATCAGAAATATATTTTTTCTCCCCCTACTTGGTTAGAATATCAACATTTCCCTTTCCTTTGACTGACACTTTTTTTGTCATTACCCAAGGTGACATCAGACTTAATATTCTCATCTATACTTGTGAATAATTCTAAATTTTCTATCATGTGATTACTATAGCCTAAGTCTAAGAACCAAACATCTTTTTCATTAGCTTGTGCTACGTTATAGGCTAAAAACATTGTGCTCTTATCTAGTGTATGGTCTTGACTCTGTTTAGTAAAATTTACATTTTTTCTACCCATATCATACTGCTTCTTTCTACACTCATTCATATAATGTCCAAACTTTTTAGAGTAATGACATTGGACCTGAGATTTTTCATACCTTTGGCCTTGAGGATAATTCTGAGATGGGTTTTGGTTGCTGCCTTTTGCACTTGAGCTTGATGGGTTGTTTCTTCCACCTTTGTTGAAACCTATTCCTCTTGCTCTGAAATTTGACCTTCCTCTACCTCTTCCTTGGTTGATTGAAGCTTGTGTCTTAAATGTATACTCCAATGATATATTTGTTGTTCTGATGAGTTTGTGCTCATAAGAAATAAGTGAAGCATAAAGCTCATCAACTGAATACTGGGTGAGGTCCTTTATCTCCTCTATTGTCACAACAATTGATTCAAATTTTGTGGGTAAACACCTCAGAATCTTCTCTACCACTTTGACATCTTCTAATGTCTCACCATGTGTTCTTATTTGGTTCACCATTCCCATTATCTGGGTGAAATATGAATCTACAGACTCATTGTCTTGCATAAAAAAAGTCTCAAACTCTCTTCTTAGTATTTTTAACTTCACAGTCTTGACTTTCTCCATTCCTTGGTATGCAATCTGCAGAATGTCCCATGCTTGCTTGGACCTGGTTGTAGCTGAAATTCTTGGAAAGATACTTTCATGTACTCCTTGTAGAATGAAAAAGTGAGTCTTTGAATCCTTCTTCTTTTTTTCTTTTAGCAAGTCTTTCTCTTCTTGTGTCAAGCCATTATATGTTGTTGCATCTACCATTTCTTGAAACCCATTTTATACAAACTCCCATAAATCTTGTGAACAGAACAAGGCTCTCATGGTGATTGACCAATAATCATAATTCTTTTGATTTAACTAAGGAATTTGAGGATTACTCAAGCTTGTGCTTGCAACCATGATTGAAAAAACACTCTAAAATACTCTAAGACACTCTATAGATGACCTTAGTCTCTGATATCATGTGAGGGAAAGGAGACAAAGACAAGAAAATTATATAATATTATTCATGAAAAAATTTCAGAACAGTTACATGAATTTTTTTGCTTCTTCTGAGCAATCTAAAATTTTCTTCTGTCACCTTTCAATATACTACCAGCACCATAATATAGCCAAAGTTCACAACCCAAAAATAAATACAATATTAAAGGCTAATTAAGATAAGCCATCAAAATCATGTTCATTCGAATTAACTACATTGTCCTTAAACATTGAAAACATGTCCATTTAAATTAAATAAACTTCCTTTGAATGTTAGCACATAAACCACTAAACTTCATCATCAAAAATGTCATAACCACTCTATCACAGAGAAGAGAGAAGGTTGGCGCGGTATCATGGTGGTTACTGCCCAATCACTTAGAACTCAGGAGAGACCATAGTGGCCATGGTAACTGCATTAATGTGGAGAGACAAACGGTGAGTTGCGGTGTGGTGGTGGACACCACGCTACCACAAGTGGTCACAAAGGTAACCGTGGGATGGTGATAACACCACTCTACCGTGGTCAGGAAGCATAATGGTCGCGGTAATGTGGGAGGCAAAGAGAAATACAACCGCGAGACCGTGGAAAGTGAGAGGATTGGTCACGGTATAATGATGGACACCATGGTACCACAAGCCAGAATGACTGATGGCATGGTGGCATGGTAGAAGCTAGGAACAGGCACTGGAGTTGGGTGAATTCCCAACAAATTATTGTTTCTATGTTAGAAAATGTTTCCATACTATTATTTTTATATATCTTGTGTTGGAAGGTGTGATTATGAATTCTACACTTTGAATGTTAGCTTGCAATAACAATTGACAACCATCTCATTTCTTGTTGCAGATATGTCATCAACTGCTCTCATTGAGCCACTAAATATCATTTATTTTGAGGCACAACTCTTAAACAGGGACATGGGATTGAGACCATTATCTGATGTTGATCACATCACGGTATGGGATTTATAGATACCTGATTCGATTTTTAGAAGGTAGTTAGAAAATGTGGATGCAAATAATGGATCTAGTCTATTTCAATTGTTGTCACATTTGTGTTGAGCCAGATTAAGAAAGCCTTGAGAGGTGTAAAAGTTGAGGTCACACATTGAGAAGATATGCAGAGGAAATATCATATTTTTGGGTCGACTTCTTAACCCACCAGGGAACTAACGTAAGTATCTCAGCATGCTTGATGTTTAATATTAGTAATTTTAAAAGGGAAATTTTCTCATTACAAGAGGTTGCAATTTGAGTTCTATTATGGTATTGAAATTTTTTTTGGATATATTATTTTGATAGGTTTCCAGTGCATGACAAAGGAACAATAAAATCTATGGTGGAGTATTTCCAAGAGATGTATGGATTTACCATACAACATACTAGTTTTCCATGCCTACAAGCTGGGAATCAATAGAGGCCAAACTATTTTTTAACGGAGGTATGCAGGTTTAATTCAAATGGATCTTTATTCTTTTTTGAATAGGAAATTCTTTGTAGTTGTTAGCGATGATTTTGTCTATATATGCAGAATATTGATTGATGTAATTAAATAGGTATGCAAAATCATAGAGGGCCAACGCTATTCAAAACATTTGAATGAAAGGAAAATTACCGCCCTTTTGAAAGTTACATGTCAGCACCCTTGAGAATGAGAGATGGAAATTTTACAGGTATTCCCTTTCTACATTCAAATATGTCTTTGGTTTATTTAAATAGAGTATTGTATCGATTTTGTAGTGTGTTATTTACTTGTTATGTAAAGGCATCAAGTTCAATAATTGATGCATACAAAAATCAGGTGTCTAATGAAGCATAGATAATTTTAGCATGACTAATATGTCATCAAATATTGCAACAACAACTACCTATCAAAATGGGTTTGACAAATAATTTTCCTTATTATTGAAAGTTACACCTGTGGGAAAAGATAAAACTAACAACTCTGCAACTAATGCTCTGATACCACTTTGTGGGTTTTAATAAACAACATTCAACAATGGGAGAGGCATGTATAGACACAAAGATTCATTTCTAATTAAAACACTCAAATTATGAAACTCAAACATATTTGCTCAAACCCAGATTTTTATATTTTATTCATTCTCAGATTTATACATTTTCCACTACAACAGAGCTTTGGCTCCTCAAATTTTCATCTTCTGAAACTAACTATTTCTTCTACTCTTGGGAGAATTTTCATGTCACCTTTCTTTTTCTCTACACAGTCCTCTATCCTTTTTGTCTCTATCAGTCTCTTTCAGACTTCACCACCTTTCACCGTCACTTCTCATCAATTACAAACAGATATTTATAAAATATTTCAACATTCAAAAACACCACATGTACAAAAGAATTGAAGGCTCAAAGTAAAGCCAAGCTGGTGAGCACAAAATATAATTAACCTCCATCGAATCACGTTCAACCAATTGTCCTTTCAAGCCACCGAGGAGTGCACATTCTTCCATCACGGGAAAGTCAAACAGTCAACTTTTGTTGACTACCACACTACCGCTGTAGTTTACGAGGAGACCACGGTGGTCACAATAAAGAGAAAATTGTCTGAGGCGATGGCTTACCGCGCTATCACCATGGTGAAGAAACAAGTCGTGGTGGCCGCGGTAACTTTAGTGGTCAGAGGGGGCAGGCTTACCGTGCTACCGCCGCGGTTAACAAATAGACTACGGTGGTTACGGTAACCGCCAGATGACTGTCTGTAAACCGCCAGTCACCGATAGACTTCGACACCGTGCTACCACGAGGGAAGGCCAGTCAGACCACAGTGGTCGTGGTAACCGCCAGAACCTGTTCAACGGTCAACATACTGGCGAAGAACAAACAGCAAGCGGTTAAACCACGGTACCGCACGGGGTAAAGAAGAAAGTCGCGGTATAGCGGTAAAATTGCCCAACCATGAGGGATGAAATTCAATGCATGGAAATGACCAGAAGGTGGAATTATTTCCAACACTCCCTCTTAATTTCAACTTCTGCGTTTGTACTTTCATGAGTTTCTGAAAGCTCGAATCGTCATCTCTTGACTTCTTCTCTGCAATGATCTCTTCTGGATCTTTGGTGAATCTCTTCCTCAGCTACGGTTGGATCTCTTCATGCATCCATCTGAATTCTGTCATAGTTACAATACATCTATTTTCCCATTCATATCTCTATTCTTCTCCGAGGATTGTAGCCTCATTCATCCATTTTCCATCCTTTGCAATTTGCTTGCAAGTTTTTCAATCTGTTGTTATCTTCTATCATAGAGGTGGTTTCAGTTTACCACAAACTAGCTATTCATCAGTTAGGTTTTGAATTTCTTCTCATTCTTATTATCATTCTTTTCCCTCATCTCATCCTTCTTCTGACTGCCACTGCTTTTGCAGTTCCATCATTTTACTAACATTATGATTTCATTTCCTGACTTCATTCAACACTTCCCATGAAAACACACTGCAGGTGCTTGGGAGATCTATCATTTTTCATCTGTCATCTTCATCCTGATTACTGAATGTTGTTACTTTTCAACTCCATTCTTTCAATGTGGTGGTTTCAGATTACCACAAACTAGCTGTAGAAAAAAAATCATTCTTTTAATGAGGTGGTTTCAGATTACCACAAACTGGCTGTAAATCATTTTAATCATCACTTCCCATAGTGGCACTTTTCTGGTGCTAGGGAATCCAATCATAGTTCTATCTATTGAATTCATTCTTGCTCATAGAATGCTTCTGCAATTCATTGCATTATTTCTCCCTCTTTAGCCAAACTCCTATTTCAACAATTCATTACAAAAAAAACTTCAATCCTCTCTTCAATTTTTTTTTTCTTCATTGTGGCTGCTACCATTCATGCTTTACTACAAATTTAACAACCTCTTCTTTCAAACTTCCTTAATAGCTTCATATGACTGTATTTCAAATTTCTTAAAATTTCAGTGGTAGCTTCAGCTACATTTCTGATTCTTTTTTTTTTCTCCTTACACATACCAATCCTTCACTCAAACTTAGAAGTTCTTTTGACTTCCCCTACACTTCTTGTTCTGTTATACTACAACGTTTCTCATTCCTCAAAACAATCAAAATTTTTATCACACAGGAAAAGATACCAACCATTGTACCCTTTCAACTCTAGTCTTCAATACTTCAAAACATAAAACTGAGATTATCATCTTCACTCTTTGAAAGTGACTCATTAGACTGCAAATTCTTTTCTCTCCAAACATTTTTCATTTTATGTGAACCTTCATACCTCTCAAAATTTTTATTGAACTTCACATATGTACACTTGTACAATCTCTTGAACATACCAGTTAGCTTCTACCAACCTGAATCATCAATCCATCCACAATCCATCTTCATGCATTCTGAAGTAGACCCATTCTTTGACATCTTTCTCCAACACTTTTCCTCATAGTGATTCTTTGAACCACAAACCATGCAAGGATGTAGATCCCAACACTTCTCCTTGATGTGACCTCTTCTATGACAGTGTGTACACTCATTACACTTCATCTCTCTGACAAAATTACCTGCACTTGTAGCAACATTTGCTTTTCCTGAATCATATCCGAGACCTTCATTCTTAGGCCTCATTACTACCTCAATAGGCTCTCTTCTCCCTTGTTCATGTTTACCAAAACCTTGTCCTGTGTAACCCATTATTTTCATGATTTTCAACCTGCATTCTCTTCACAACAACCAACTTCTTTTGCAGATTCTGACTCTTTATCACATCTAACCATATTTGCATATTCATAAACATGTTCATCTAGACACTTTATATCATCAGCATTTTCAATAGAAACAAATTTTTCAAATAAAGAACAAAAATATGTTGTATCACATGAGACATCACAAACTGAAAGTTTTGTTTCCACAGATTTATTACATGCTCTTAATTTAACATTTTCTTCTTTCAATTTTGTGATTTCCTTCAACTGTAAACAATTTTTCTCTTCTACCCTTTTCAAGAGTTTTCCCAAATCTTCATTCTTTTCCTTTATCTCATCAAACAATTTCATTTTCTGTTCAACCTCCTCATTTCTCTTCTTAATCTCTTCAAAGGACTTCAGTCTATCTTCTAGCTCTTTATTTCTAGCTTTAACCCTTCTTAATTCCTTTCCAAAATCATCATTCTCATCTAACAACACACACTTCTCTTTCAACTGTTCTTTTATTCTCTCAATAAAACTCCCATTGTTCTTTTTAACAATACCCAATTCATCTTTAAGCAATATTAACTCTTCTTCTAACACATCTCTTGCAGATGATAAACTTTCATTCTCTTTCTTAACTCTTTTCCCTGCTTTCCCCATTTGTAAAGGAAATTTCAACTTACCTCTTGATCTTGTGACTGAAATTC
Source organism: Sequoiadendron giganteum (assembly GCA_007115665.2). NCBI lineage: Eukaryota > Viridiplantae > Streptophyta > Pinopsida > Cupressales > Cupressaceae > Sequoiadendron > Sequoiadendron giganteum. Next base: position 879,095,172 of record CM021100.1, on the reverse strand, counting down.
AACAGCTGGTTCTGCAACTCTTTGTTTGATCAAACAAGTGGTGTTCTGTTCAGTTCCTTTTTCTTCAATACAACTTCTCTTCTGTCAGTGATCTCTATTCTCTCTTCAAAATACAACAATTCTGGCTTTTCTCAGTAATACACTTAGAAAATTCTTCCAAAGCTTCAAACACACAAAATCTCCTTGACAACTAGACTGACTTCAACCTTTTGCAAGCAACCTTTTCTAATATCTTCCTCTCTAGGAATGAATTCTCTCTTAATTGACAACTATTTCTTCACTAGCAATTTTTCTATTGACAGAGCACTTGAGGCTTCTTTTCTTCTAAAAACTTATTTCCTTTTTAACCCTCTTCACAAATCTCTAAACCCAGACAAACTTCTCATATTTTGCACACACACAAGTCCTAGATATTCTATGGAATTCTCAAACTAGACAGTGATTTCTTCACACAAATTCACCACAAGTTTCTACTCCTAGTCAACCTGACCAACTAGGCTCTGATACCACTTTGTGGGAAAAGATAAAACTAACAACTCTGCAACTAATGCTCTGATACCACTTTGTGGGTTTTAATAAACAACATTCAACAATGGGAGAGGCATGCATAAACAAAAAGATTCATTTCTAATTAAAACACTCGAATTATGAAACTCAAACATATTTTCTCAAACCTAGATTTTTATATTTTATTCATTCCCAAATTTATACATTTTCCACTACAACAAAGCTTCGGCTCCTCAAATTTTCATCTTCTGAAACTAACTATTTTTCTTTTGCTCTTGGGAGCATTTTCATGTCACCTTTCTTTTTCTCTACACAATCCTCTATCCTTTCTATCTCTATCAGTCTCTTTCAGACTTCACCACCTTTCACCATCACTTCTCATCAATTACAAACACATATTTATAAAATATTTCAACAATCGAAAACACCACATGTACAAAAGAATTGAAAGCTCAAAGTAAAGCCAAGCTGGCGAGCACAAAATAAAATTAACCTCCGTCCAATCGCATTCAACCAACTGTCCTTTCAAGCCACCGAGGAGTGCACATTCTTCCATCACGGGAAAGTCAAATGATTAATTTTTGTTGACTACCGTGCTACCGTTGCGGTTTATGAGGAGACCACAGTGTTTGCAGTAAAAGGAAAATGGTTTGAGGCGATGGCTTACTGCGCTACCACCGCGGTTAAGAAACAAGTTGCGGTGGCCGCGGTAACCGTTAGCGGTCAGAGGGGGCAGGCTTACCATGCTACCACCGCGGTGGCTGTAGTAACCACCAGATGACTGTCTGCAAACCACCAGGCACCGATAGACTTCGACACCATGCTACCGCGAGGGAAGGCCAGCCATACCGCGGTCGCCGCGGTAACTGCCAGGACTCGGTCAACGGTCAACATACCGGCGAAGAACAAACAACAAACTGTTAAACCACGGTACCGCACGGGGTAAAGAAGCAAGTCGCGGTATAGCGGTAAAATCGCCCAACCGCAAGGGATGAAAGTCAACGCGTGGAAATGACCTGAAGGTGGAATTATTTCCAACAACACATTCAAAATCTTCATCATGAAAATGGAACCTTATCAAATATCAACACATCGGCTCCCAATTACACACGAAAAACCAAATAAAATCTAAACCTCTCAACTAAAGTCGTGAACATTGACTTGGAAGTCATTCCAAATTCAAGGGTCCAACTCATCATACATTTTCTTCAAATTCTTCTCTTATCACTCAACTGAAGTAGCAATTTTTCTTAGTTTATTTTTTTGAAATTCCCCTCAAATCATTCTTGTCCTGTATATAGATAGATGCAACCCACTGCAATATCAACTGGCCATGATCTCAAAATAGTGATTTTGGCAACTCAAAGCATGTGAATCAATAGATAATATGATAGGTATATCCTAGCTATTAGGAAGTACTAAAAGTAGCTATAGCAACTCAAGATTCCTAGTTACCCAGGCAGGTGGAAGAAATGACTACTGCCAGCCATTTGAAATGGAAAATATTAAATATGAAAGTAACAACTGTACAATGGTATTACTATAGTAGCCACAAATACAATAATTTCCCAATAGTTGGTACTTATATTAAATGCTATCTATTTAGAAATACAATATTTTTCCACCACGGGACTACTGAGACAAGTTTGCAAGGCCAGATAAGAATCCATGACCAAAATAAAGACTCAAAGTTGATTTATCAAGCATAGGTATGCCCAACAGAAAGAGATTAGACAAGAAACAAAGGAAAAAAAACCAACAAACACAACCAAAATTGAAAGAAGAAATATCTTTGGGTGTGCAAGATTGCATGACCTCCAGATGCTTTTGCATCTATAATATACATTGGTTTATCCTCATATTTTAACCAATTTAGCACAATTATGTTGTGTTCAAAAAAAGAAAGGATTCAGTAGAGGTACTTTGTAAAACTAATTTTTTACTTCTTTATGTGCAGACTGTCTTCCACAATGCATACCATCAAGATCCATATGCAAAAGAATTTGGACTTAAAATCAGTGACAAGCTTGCTTTAGTAGAAGCCCAAATTCTACCTGCACCTTTGGTATTAATTCTGCTAGCACCCTCTATTTCATTTTTAAAATCGTTTATTTTGTAAAATTATGGTAATTTTCTCCATGTCATTTAAGTTAGCAATGAATGCAACAATTTTTGTGTAGCTGAAATATCATGAAACTGGCAAGGAAAAGGATTGTTTACCTCAAATTGGGCAATGGAATATGATGAACAAGGTAATAGCGAAATATTTGCAAATACATATATATAATGCCAAAAAGAGTTGCTTTAGTTTACTTTATATTTTGGCTTTTTAGCAATTGCTAATTATTTATTTTAAACTACATATAGAAATTTTTATATAAAATTTATTACAAGTGTGAGTATCAGGTTCCATGGAAGTAATTATTATTTGGTAAATATATGAAATCACTTAGAATTTTTTATTATGTTCATGAAATAGAAAATGGTGAATGGACAAACTGTGAATTATTGGGCCTGTGTAAACTTTTCATGAGGTGTACAGGACAGTGTTGCCCATGGGTTTTATTGGAGAAACAAGGATAGACAACTGAGAGGGGGGGTGAATCAGTTGTTACCAAAATCAAACTTATTCAACATTAATCAAATTTTAATCTTAGATATGATAATTAACAGTGCAAGCATAAATCAATAACACATCAGAGACACATAAACACCAAGATTTTATATGTGGAAACCCTATTAGGGGAAAAACCATGGTGGATGTTAGTCCACAAGATTATACCCTATTAAAAGTATAATGAAGAGTAAATAGGGAATGCACATGCATTCAGGCACACTACCTAGAGATCACTGCTCAAAGGAAGGCTCATTTCCTTATATAAGACAATTAGATTAAATCCATCTGATGAGGTTGAAATGAAAAATTCATTTCTACAAAAGCCTGATGACATTTTCGATTAGGCACATAAAAAATTCTATAAACTCTACTCAAACTCTTCTAAACTCTGCTTAATCTTTTTCACACTCTGCTATGCTCTTGAATGATTTGATCATTATTCACACATGTAATTCACATACGCACCTCGATCATACTTCAAAATGAGGAAAAAAGTTGCTCTTATATATCCGCTACATGGATTTACATCAACTACTCTATCAACCACAAATAAAGAATAAATTACAATTGTCGGCCTTAATACATGAAAAAATCATGATGTGCACCAAGCTAATTCAGTCACAACATAGTCAAGACCTAAATCAACATCCTCAAACATGCCAAACAATAAAATATTAATCCTCATGGATCTGCAACACGCTACCACCATCATGTCAGCCAAGAACATGAAAACTCAAGCACGCATCAGAAAAATCTTCAATCAAAATCGCACCAATCAATGCAAACATACAACAGGGATAGAGAATGATCTAGACTCATCCACGAATGTCACAGGAACATGTACAACAATTGAAATTTCCAAAATTTCATCTTCTTCTTCCAAGAGCACCTACTACAATAACATAGTGACTGTACAAACAAATAACTTCATAAATTCCCTGATTCTTGATGCGTACAAATGAAACTTTTGAAAAACATACTAGAAAAAATAGAAACAAACCCTTTAATTTGCACCTTTTGATTATCAACGCACAACACTTTCCAACACTTTGAATTTCTCACCTTCACTTACTGTTTGTAATATATTTATTACAATTTTCTCAATCTCCTCGACATATACAGCCTTCAAAATCACCAATGCTAATAGTGTTGACATCAATGAAAACCACATATCAGAAATACAACCACAACATCCAACAATATCCTCCTTTGGCATTGATGGCAACACATGATGTGAAAACTAATACCATCAACACAACTAGCTTTTCTCCAACAATCTCCCCCTTAGATTGTGCACTCTTTTTTCGTTTTCTTCTCCCATGTTTTTCACATTTCTCCTCTCCCCCTTTGACATCAATGGAAAAGGTACACATGCTCTGATACTCCCCCCGAGTAGCATCCACCACAACATCAATCCAGAATAAGATATGGCTATGAGTTCACAGGCTAATGCAAAGACCTGCATCACTTAGTTTTGATCAGGAGGGGAAATCACCCCTAACTTGCCTCTAAGGTACTAAAAATTATCCTTATGAAATGGCTTGGTAAAGATGTCTACAATTTTCTCCTTTGTAGGTATATACTCCAGTCTAACTTATTTGTCACTTACTTTATCTCTCAAGAAGTGATATTTGATGGATATATGCTTTGTCTTTGAATGCATTACAAGATTCTTAGAAATTTTTATGACACTTGAATTGTCATAGAATATGGCAATGGGTTCTTCATACTCAATTTTAACATCTCCCAGCATCTACTTCATCCACAATACTCGAGTACAATTGTTTGCAACAACATTATATTCTACCTCAGCAATAGATAATGAAATAGAATTCTATTTTTTGCTTAGCCAAGATACAAACTTCTTCCCTAAGAAGAATGCACCACCACTTGTATTTTTCCTATCATTGACATAACCTGCCCAATCTACATCTACAAAGGCATTTAGAGTAAGATCATCATCCTTAGGATACCAAAGACCAAGATCAATTGTCCCTTTTAGGTATCTGAATATTATTTTCACCGTAGTCACATGAGACTCTTTAGGATAAGATTGATATCTAGCAACCATGCATACAAAATTCATTATATCTGGTCTTGTTTGAGTCAAGTAGAGTAATCCACCAATCAATGACCTGTATCTATTTTGATTTTCTTAGGAGAATAATCATTCTGTGTAAGTTTGCATCCAATTACCATAGGTGTACCAATTGACTTTGAGTCTTCTATGCAAAAAAATTCAATAACTCTTTTACATATTTGGACTAGGATATAAATATTCCATCATCTAACTGAGTGATTTGTAATCCTAAGAATAATTTTATTTCTTGAATCATTAATATTTCAAACTCACTTTTCATTTTATCGGAAAATTCATACATAAATCATCATCACCTTCAAAAATAATGTCATCAACAAAGACTTCAATGATCAACTCTTTATTTTGATCCAACTTGAAATATAGATTGTTATCAATAGTACCTTTATTGAATCCGAGTTTCAACAACTATATATCCAGTCTAGCATACCAAGCTCTAGGGGCTTTCTTAAGTCCATATAGAGCTTTCTTCAATTGGCATACCATGTATTTTTCATCTGTTAGTTTAAATCTGTCTAGTTGCTCAACATAGACTTCTTCTTCTAGCTCACCATTTATAAATGTTGACTTTACATCCATTTGATAGAATTTGTAGTTCTTGAAAGGAACATAAACAAGAAATAATCTTACAACTTCAATTCTAGCAACAGGGGAAAAAATTTCTTCAAAATCAATACCTTCCATCTATGTGTACCCTTTGCAAACCAGTCTTGCTTTTTTTTTGACCACTTCACCTTGTTCATTCAGCTTATTCTGAAACTCCCATTTGGTTCCAATCACATTTTTGTTCTGAGGTCTAGGAACAAGATCTCATGTATCATTTTTATCTATTTTCATTAGTTCTTATTTCATGGATTCCATCCAATTTCTATCTTTCAATGCTTCATTGATATTGCTAGGCTCATTTTTTGAAATTAGACAATATTCTTCCAAAATTCTTCTTCTAGTTTTCACACCTTTTCTCTTATCTCCTATGATCTGACTGTCAGAATGATTTTGCCTTACATACTTGGGAGTTTTAGGATTTTCTCTAACTTCTTGTTATTGTGTTCTTTCTTCTGCACTTCTGCTAGTTTTTGCTTCTTGATTCCCTTGGTTCACTAGAACAATTTGAAGTTGATTTTGTGTTTGAACATTATTTCCATTGTTAATACTATCATGTTGATCATTTTAATCATATCCACTACATTTTGATGGTCTGTCAATATCTTCATCAACTTTGACATTTGCACTTTCAACCATTTTCTTCAACCTTTTATTAAAGCACTGGTAAGCTTTTCTCTTAGTAGAGTAACCTGGAAATATTCCTTCCTCACTTCTAGCATCAAACTTTCCTATGTTATCATATCTCTTAATATAGCATTTGCTTCCAATTCTTTTGAAATACTTGATAGTAGGCTTATAACCAAACCATAGCTCAAAAGGGGTCTTACCAGAATTACTATTGACATTTACCTGGTTAATGGTATACACAACAATACTTACAACTTCTCTCCAGTATAAATGAGGAAAATTTGCTTCCAACATCATGGTTCTAGCAGTGTCTAGAATGGTTTTGTTATTTATTTCAACAACTCCATTCTGTTAAGGGGTCCGAGGGGCAGATATTTGTCTTTGGATTCCATTCTCTTCACAGAAAGAATTGAATTCTCAGGAAGTGAATTCACCACCTATGTCTGACCTTAAGCATTTTATATTTTTCCCTATCTCATTCTCTGCCATAACTTTGAAGCATTTGAAATTTTCTATTGCTTCATGTTTTTCTCTTAAGAAAGAAACCCATATCATTCTAGAGTAATCATCAATAAGAAATGTAAATTACCTTTCACCTTGAAGACTTTTGAGTCTTGATGGACCACATAAGTCAATATGTATCAAGTCTAGTACTCCATTAGAGTTATACTATTTGCTCTAGAAATAATTTCTAGTCTTCTTTCCCATCTAACATTCCTTGCACATAGTTTTAGTAGGCTTCACTAAATTAGAAAGATATATGATTGCTTGAGTAGAACTTATCTTGACATTGTTATCAAAGTTCACATGACACAACCTCCTATGCCATAACTAGCTCACATAAACTTGAGAAATTAAACAAATTTCACTAGCAGCACTTAAGTGAAAAATATTACCTCTTCTCTTTGTACCTCAAGCAATCACATTTCCACAACTTCCCCTTATTCTGCACCTACTATTCTTGAACTGAATTTTGTAACCCTTGTCTACCATCTTTCGAACACTCACCAAGATATTCTTTAAACCTTCTACATAAATAACATCATCAGTATTGTGGCTACCACCAAAAGAAATAGTGCCTCTGCCATGAATCACACCAGAAGTGTTGTTTCCAAATCTTACAACACCACAATCATAGTTTTCCAAGCTTACAAACTTTATTTTGTCACCAGTCATATGATGTGAACATTCACTGTCAATTACCCACTCATCCTTTTCTTCATTTTTTGTTGCAAGAGATTTCTCAACATTCACATTACTAGAAAATTCAGTGGACACCTGACCATTTTCTTTGATAGCAATAAATACCCATTCATCTTCATTTCTAGTTTCTTTATCTGATTCATCATCACTAACACCTTCTTCAACATAATAACATTTCTTTTGAAATCTAGTCCTCTCAGATTTATACTTAGAGACTCTTTTAGGACACCTTGATGAAAAATGTCCTATTTTACTGCAAGAAAAACATTTAATAGGTAACTTTCCTTTGTACTTACCATGACCTATGACTTATCTTTTCACAATCAATGCTTCTAGTTCTTCTAATTCTCTTTCTTCATCTTCAATCTGTTTCATCTCATCTTCATTCTTGAATTTCCTTTTGGAGCTCTCTCCTGGATCATATCTGTGTTTGTTTTTCCTGGATACAGTAGCTCTGAATGCAGATTCTGTCTTTAGAGCAGATTCACCAAATTCACTTAACTCAATGGAAAAAAGTTTTCCAATTATCATGTCTCTTGTCACTTTCCTTTTAGACATTGTAGCTTAGCAACTTTCACTAGTGGATCTCCATCATACAATGTTTCCAACTTTTTCTAGATCTCATGTGCAGTCTTCAAACCTATCACATTTTTCATCTCTAAATGGTCTATCAAAGCACTAAACAATCCTTCAATAACCCTGGTAATTTTTTTAGCTTCTTTGATTTTATCAACACTGGTCCATTCTGAGGGATAGTATATGCATTATTTGTAATATTCTAGAAATGCTCACTAGTACACTTCAAATGACATTCCTTTCTGAATTTCCACAAAGAGTAGTTTGTTCCATCGAATCGAGCACTTTCCTTCTGATATGATGTCATCTCGGATCGCCTCAAGTTGTTAAGATTTTCCTTCAGAGGAACCTACTCTGATACCAATTACTGGAAAAACAAGGATATACAACTAAGAGGGGGGTGAATCAGTTGTTACCAAAATCAAAATTATTCAACATTAATCGACTTTTAATCTCAGATCTAATAATTAACAGTGCAAGCATAAATCAATAACACATCAGAGACACATGAAAACCATAATTTATATGTGGAAAACCTATTAGGGGAAAAACCATAGTGGATGTTAGTCCACAAGATTAATCCCTGTTAAAAGTATAATGAAGAGTAAATAGGGAATGCACATGCATACTGCCTAGAGCTTGTTGCTCAGAGGAAGGCTCATTTCCTTATATAAGACAATCGGATTAAATCTATTTGATGAGGTTGAACTAAATAATTAGCTTGTACAAAATCCTTGTGAAAATTCTGATTAGGCACAAAAAAGCTTCTACACACTATGCTCAAACTTTTCCACACTCTGCTCAATCTCTTTCACACTCTTCTCTTCTCTTGAATGATTTCATCTTTATTCACACATGTATTCACATACACACCCTGAGCATACTTCAAAATGATGAAAACAACCGCTCTTATATATCCGCTACATGGATTTACATCTACTTTTTCGACCACAAATAAAGAATAAATTATAACTATCGGCCTTAATGCATGAACAAATCATGATGCACACCAACATAAGTTGGTCACAACATAATGAGGGCATAAATAAACATCCTCAAACATTCCAAACAACAAAATATTAATCCTCATGGATCCACAACATGCTACCACCATCATGTCGTCCAAGAACATGAAAAATCGAGCACACATTAGAAAAATCTTCGATCACGATCACACCAATCAATGTGGATGTAGAACATGGATAGAGAATGATCTAGAATCATCCACAAACGTCATAGGAACATGCACAACAACTAAAATTTCTATAATTACATCCCTTCTTCCAAGAGCACCTGCTATAGTATTAGAGTGACTATAGGAACACAAAACTCCATAACTTCCTCGATTCTTGATGTGTACCACTGAAACTTTTAGAAAAAATTCTAGATAGACTTATCAACAAACCCTTTAATGTGCACCTTCTGATTATCAACATAGAACACTTTTCAAAACTTTTACCTCCTCACCTTCACTGGGTGTTTGCAATATATTTATTACAATTTTCTCAATCTCTTCGAAATATACATCCTTCAAAATCACCAATGCTAATAGTGTTGACATAAATGACAACCACATATCAGCAATACAACCACAACATCCAATAGGGTATGTGCAGGATCATGATGGGCCAAAAAGTGGCGATATGTTAGTGATATGATGGCCCATGTGGCTGATGAACTTTTTTTTACCCAAAATTGATGAAATGAAAAGGGTTTTTAAAGGAGATTCTCAACTTTCTACCAATATAAATTATCCTTTATTTTGAATTTAATAAATAATTATTATACATTTTCTATTTGAATTACAAGTAAAGTCCTGATTGAAAAAAATCTATAGCTTTCAAATTGTATCACATTTTTTTAATCTAAAACATGCATCACATTCTATTATTCACATACTATAGGATTAAAAAAAAATTTGAATTTCATGAATTTTTGACCAAGTTAAGGTGGTTAGACGTACAAATTTTTATATTTTTTAAAAAGTTGTAATAAAAAAATCATAATTAATTATTTACTTGGAAAAAAATTACAAAAAAATATGTATCACATCGGGACATGAGTCCTTTACTTATATCTAAAATATTATAAAAAAATATTATCATTTTATTATGGTAAGGGTGGTCAGGCAGGCACCTACTTCTTATTTTTTCCCTGAAATTTAAGTACTACTCCATTGAAATTTAAAATTTTCACCAAATAGATTTTATTTTTTTCTAAATAAACCTAGTAGTTTAGAAACTATATTCAATTTTATACAAATTCTTTTTTAACATATTTTTGAAATAATATAGATAACTTATTCAATATTTTACACCAAGTTGCCTAAATATGATTTTCTTGAATTTTATTGCCACTTAAGGGCTTGTTTTTTCCATGATGATATTGCACATACCTAGCAAGTTTTTTCAAGAGTTTGCACAGATGTTCCAAGTATCTGGCATGGTATCAACTTGCGAACCCATCAGACACCTATTATAATTATAATAGTTTAACATATACTTTCTGGTTAAGTGGTGTTCTTTTATTTGACTGAAGAATTTCAACCCACAACCTGTTATTCAAATCCTTCAGTCACAAACTAAACATGTAGAGAGAGCCTTGAATACTATATGTAAAGATGCAAATGTAAAACTAAAAGGAAAAGAACTAGAACTCATTATCATCATTTTTCCTAACAACAATGGTTCTTTGTATGGTGTGTATAATTTCCTTTTTGATTAATGGGTTAATTCATTTTTTCAGTTTCATCCAAGACTATGAAGAGTGTAGGAAATAGTTTGTTGGAATTCAATTGTTTTCTAGAAATAATAGAAGCTTATTGAAGATTCCTTTTAACTTTGGGATGGTTTTTCAATGCTGAACTATGTTAGTCAATGATGATGTCTTGTAACTCTTTTGTTTTTCCTCAAGGGACTTGAAGTGAATATGTGAAATTGATCTTGGTTTAGTTTCACAATGTTGCTTGAAAATACACATGTTCAAAATGAGCAAGCAATATTTGGAAAATGTTTCTTTCAAAATTAATGTAAAGGTATGTACTGTAAGATTGTTTTTTATGCTTCCAGTATGCCAACAGATAGTCTATATTGTATTTCTCTTTCAAGAAAATAATACTTATAAATATGTTCTTTTATATGCATGTACATTAGGTTGGTTGAAGAAACGTTGTCCTTGCTAATGCAATTTATTGAAGGATAACTTTGGTTAGTGATATACCTACAATTATCTTTGGGGAAAATGTTACTCATCCACATCCTAGTGAAGGTTCTAGTCCATCGATAACATTAGTAGGTTTTTGATATGGACTGTTGTCTGCTATTGTTCATGGTTCACACAATGACTATTAAAATTTCTTATCTTGTTTTTTGTGTTTGATGCAAATACTAGGTTGTTGCTTCTCAAGATTCGCTTGAAGTCACCAAGTATGTAGGCCTAGTTTGTGCTCAGGCACACTGACAAGAGCTTATTCAAGATTGGTATAAAATTTGGCAAGATCTAGTACGAGGTACTGTAACTGGAGGCATGATAAAGTATGCATCATATGTGGTATTGGTTTTAGTATATGGGGTTGTGATGCTTGAAAAGAGTAGTACATGTAATGTTCGAAAGTTGCACCATTTTCTTGCCTACATATTGTTGTATATGGTCACGATAGCAATTGTGCATTCATCTCCAACTGCTATGTTATCTCCCATATGTTTCTTAGCAACCCCCTCTTGAATTCATTCTATGCATGTAAAAATCCTTTCCATTTGGACATCTCCTCCATCTATCCGCTCATCATTGTATGTCATTGCACGCAACTGCCAGTTTTATTTAAGAATCTGAAACTCAATGGAATAATCAAAACCAAACAAATGGATAGATGATACTTATGTATGGACTAGAGCCAATTTGGGCTAAGTTTAGGAAACACCATTAATCCATGATTGTCGAGCCTTCTAGAATATAAAATACGTATGACATGGTTGTAGTGTACCATTGACTTTTTGTAGTGTATTAGTTGCCTTCATTGATTCAATGGTGTGCAAGCTTGCCAAATGTTTAATCTTGTGGAAATTTTTGGATCCATGTCTAGGGGCATCCTATTTTTTTCGAGGTGGTTTTCAGTCGTTCTCATTAATACAAGGGATACTTGAACTTTCTTTCATCATCTTCATTTAATGTTTGATATGATAGTAGGATTTAATCGTTGACTTGTATTAATTTTGTAGGTCGTGTGTGACTCTTTTTCTATAGTGTGCAAACTTCCCAACTTTCTAATTACTTATCCTTTATTTTGAGTTAGACATAGTGTTTTTGTAGCTCATTTTTATTGTAGTTAGAAACTAAAAGACATGTTTGTTGAATATGAAACAACCCTGTCTTGCTTAGCTAGTTGATAAGCTCATATAATATAATAGGAAACAAATGAATCACAACAAATAAGTTTACAACTGCAATGAATATCAATGAACATAACAAATTAAATTAATCACACAATGAATTCGTGGAGATAGAGTGCTCTTTTTTTATCAGACATATTCTTGTATTGCAACTTAACCAAAAAATACACAAAGGCTGAGTATAAATAGAATTCACAGCCTCACAACAGAAGAAGGAAAAAAAAAACTACAACAAGAAAAAACAACCTAAAAACAACACATGTCAATTGGCATGCTTTATTGGCTAGAAAAACTAACTAAAGATAGACAAAAAACAAAGTTGTAGAGCGATGAAAAATAGATTAATGGCCAAGTTGGAAAAAACAAGATCTTCGTAGTATCAATTATCTTCATACTCCCCCTTGATGCTAAGAGGGCTCACAATCTGATCTCAAAGTGACAAAAACTAAACTTTTGCAACTACTTTGGTGACGATATCTGCTAACTGATCCTGAGTACTGATGTGTTTCAATTCAACTTCATTTTTCTATACCAAATCATGGATAAAATGATATTTTAGATCAAAATGCTTTGTCCTATTGTGATGAACCAGATTATTTTCTAATTTGATGACACTCATATTGTCACAAAATATCACTATGGGCTAAATCTGCTTCCCTCCAATTTCTTCTAAAACTTTTCTAAGTGAAAGATCTTTTGTACCTGTTGAGGTAATTGCAACATACTCTACTTCTATGGCTAAGACAACAACCATGCTTTGTTTTTTGGAACTCCAAGTAATCAAACTAGAACCAAAAGAGAAACAATTTCCAGATGTAGACTTATGATCATCCATACTACCTTCCCAATCTGAATCACTAAAGCCAACAAGATTGAAGCTTTTCGAAGAGTAGTAATGAATACCAAAATCTAGAGTGCCTTTCACATACCTCAAAATTCTTTTAGCTGCCTTCATGTGTATTTTTGATGGATTTTTCATATACCTTGAAGCAAGTCAAACTTAATATGCGATATCAAACCTTGTGTGGATTAGAAACATCAAAATCCCAACAACACTTTTGTAAGTAGTCTCATCAACTATTTCATCACCATCATCTCTAGAAAACACAACTCCATGAGCACTTGGAGTGGAGTATGGTTTGCAATCAACCATGTCAAATTTCTTCAACATATCTTTTGCATATTTTGTTTGGAAAATGAAAATTTCATTCTTACATTGATAAACCTCCATTCCTAGAAAATATTTCATGAGACCAAGATCTTTCATCTCAAATTCTTTCATCATAGCAATTTTGAACTCATCTTTCATCTAAGAGCTACTACCCATATATAACAACATACAAACTTATAATAATAATATCATTAACTTCTTGTTTGTAGTAAGGGGTAGGTTCACTCTTACTTCTCTTGAAGCCATTATAATTAAAGTATCCATCAATCCTAGCCTACCATGCTCTTGGTGCTTTCTTGAGGATATACAAAGCCTTCTTCAATTTGTAGACATAATTATTTTTTCCTTCCACTTGAAAACCTTGTGGTTGTGCCACATATATTTCCTCTTCTAAGTACCCATTTAGGAAGGCACTATACACATCCATATGATGTATGCTCCAATTATTTTGAGCTGCTGATGAAATCAACATTTTTATGGTCTGTTGTCTTGCAAGTAGTGCAAATGTCTCTTCATAATCAATTCCATACTTCTATGTGAAGCCTTTAGCAACTAATCTTGCCTTATTCCTTTCAACACAATTTACATCATTGTTATGCGTATTCTTGTAGATCCATTTGGTGTCAATGTTCTTCTTGTCATGTGGAAGCTCTGTAAGCTCCCAATTATCATTCCTATGAATGGAATCCATATCTTCTTTCATTGCTTGCATCCAAACCTCATTAGTACATGCTTCTTGAAAACATGATGGTTCAAAATCAGCCTTGGTAAACAAAGAAAAATTAAATGTCTCACCTATTGGATTTTCTTCATGTGCTTGATTTGTAGTCCTTTGATAAATATCACTCAAACTTATTACCTTCCTTCTAGAACTTGGAGTTGAAGCTGGACTTGCAATTGGAATTGAACTTGGACTTGAAGAATTAGATGAGGGGCTACTTGGTGGATTTATAGCACTTGGAACAACAAAATTAGTGGGTTTCTCATGATCAATATCATCATTCAAAATATATTTTGACTTCTTCATATGGCCTTTTTGATGACCATAAACTCTCCCATCATCAAAAATCACATCTCTTGAAAAAATACGCTTATTAGTGAGACGATTATATAACTTATAAGATTTTCTTTCCTCACTATACCCAACAAAAATACATGACTCACTATACCAAATGTTGATTATGAAACAACCCTATATTATTTAGCTAGCTGATAAGCTCTTTTAATTTAAAAAAAAAAGGAATCACAACAAACACTTACATCTGAAATGAATATCAATGACCATAAAATGCTAAATTAATCACATAATGAATTCTAGGAGACAGAGTGCTCTATATTTATCAGACGTATTCTTGTATTGTAGCTTAACCAAAAAAATACAAAGAGGCTAAGTATAAATAGAATTCACAACCTCATAATGGAAGAAGGAAAAAAAAAATACAACAAGAAAAACCAACCTAAAAACAACACATGTCAATAGGCATGCTTCATTGGGAAGAAAAACTAACTAAAGATAGACAAACACCAAAGTTGCACGGCAATCAAAAATAGATTGAGAGCTAGGTTGGAAAAAATAGGATCTTTGCAACATCAATTATCTTCATACCCCCCCTTGATGCTAGGAGGGCTCACAATCTGATCTTGAAGTGACAAAAACTAAACTTTTGCAACTTCTTTGGTGAAGATATCTGCTAACTGATCCTGAGTGTTGATGTGTTTCAATTCAACTTCCTTTTCCTATACCAAATCATGAATAAAATGATATTTTAGATCAAAATGCTTTATCCTGCTATGATGAACTAGATTCTTTGCTAACTTGATGGCATTCATATTGTCACAAAAGATCACTACAGGCTAAATCTGCTTCTCTCTGGAATTTCTTCTAAAACTTTTCTAAGTGAAAGAGCTTGTGTACCTGTTGAGGTAGCTACAACCTACTTTGCTTTTGCGGTTGAGAGAGAAACCATGCTTTGTTTTTTGGAACTCCAAGTAATCAAACCAGATTCAAAAGAGAAACCATTTCCAGATGTAGACTTACGATCATCCATACTACCTCCCAATTCTGAATCACTAAATCCAACTAGATTGAACCTTCTATAAGAGTAGTAATGAATACCAAAATCTAGAGTTCCTTTCACATAACTCAAAATTCTTTTATCTACCTTAATGTGTATTTTTGATGGATTTTTCATATACCTTGAAACAAGTGAAATTGAATATGCAATATTAGGCCTTGTGTGGGTTAGAAACATCAAACTCCCAACAATTCTTATGTAAGTAGTCTCATCAAATATTTACGCACCATCATCTCTATACAACACAACTCCATGAGCACTCGGAGTGCAATATGGTTTCCAATCAAGAATGTCAAATTTCCTCAACATATCTTTTGCATATTTGGTTTTGAAAATGAAATTTTCAATCTTACATTGATAAACCTCCATTCCTAGAAAATATTGCATGAGACCAAGATATTTCATCTCAAATTATTTCATCATAGAAATTTTGAACTCATCTTTCATCTTAGAATTGCTACCCATATACAAAAAATCATCAACATACAAAATTATAATAAGAATATCATTAACTGTTTGTTTGTAGTAAAGGGTAGGTTCACTCTTACTTATCTTGAAGCCATTATCCTAAAAGTATCCATCAATCTTGGCCTACCATGCTCTTGTTGCTTTCTTGAGGCCATACAAATTACTTATTCAATTTGTAGACATAATGCTCTTTTCCTTCCACTTGAAAACCTTTTGGTTGTGCCACATATATTTCCTCTTCTAAGTACCCATTTAGGAAGGCAATTTTCACGTCCATATGATGTATGCTCCAATTCTTTTGAGCTTCTAATGAAATCAACATTTTGATGGTCTCTTGTCTTGCAACTGGTGCAGATGTCTCTTCATAATCAATGCCATACTTCTTTGTGAATCCTTTAGCAACTAATCTTGCCTTATGCCTATCAACACTTCCATCACTATTATGCTTAGTCTTCTAGATCTATTTGGTGCCAATGTTCTTTTTGTTGAATATGGAAGCTCTGTAAGATCAAAAGTATCATTCCTATTAATGGAATCCATCTCTTCTTTCATTTCTTGCATCCAAACCTCATTAGTACATGATTCTTTAAAACATGATGGTTCAAAATCAGCCTTGGTAAATAAAGAAAAATCAACTATCTCACCTATTGGATTTTATTCATGTGCTTGATTTGCACTCCTTTGATAAATATCACTCAAACTTCTTACCTTCCTTCTAGAACTTGGAGTTGAAGTTGGACTTGCAATTGGAATTGAACTTGGACTTGAATAATTGGATGAGAGGTTACTTGGTGGATTTATAGCACTTGGAACAACAACATTAGTGGGTTTCTCATGATCAATATCATCATTCAAAATAGATTTTGACTTCTCCATATGGCCTTTTTGATGGCCATAAACTACCCCTTCATCAAAAATAACATCTCTTGAAACAATAAGCTTAGTAGTGAGAGGATTATATAACTTGTAAGCTTAGATTTCCTCACTATACCCAACAAAAATACATGACTCACTATACCAAATATTGACTTTGGAACAACCTTGCCTTATTTAGCCATCTGATAAGCTCATATAACATAACAAAAAACAAATGAATCACAAAAAATACTTGCAACTAAAATGAGTATCAATACTAAATTAATCACACAATTAATTCGTGGAGACATAGTGCTATGTTTTTATCAAACGTATTCTTGTATTGCATCTTAACCAAAAAATACAAAGAGGCTGAGTATAAGTAGAATTCACAGTCTCACAATGGAAGAAGGAATAAAAAACTACAACAATAAAAAACAACCTAAATACAACACATGTCAATAAGAATGCTTTATTGGATAGAAAAACTAACTAATGATAGTAAAAAAACAAGTTGCACAGTGGGGTATGTGCAAGATCATCATGGAAAAAACAGGCCCTTAAGTGGCAATAAAAAGACAAAAAATCAGAGTTAGACAACTTGATGTAAAAAATTGAGTAAGTTATCTATATTATTTCAAAAATATGTAAAAATAGAATCTGTAGGAAATTTAATGTAGTTTCTAAACTACTAGACCTTTATTTCTTTTAAAAAAATCTATTTGGTGAAAATTTGAAATTTCAATGGAGTAGTATTTAAATTTCAGGGTAAAAATAAGAAGTAGGTGTCTGTCTGACCACCCTAACCACAATAAGAATATAATATTTTTTTTATAATATTTTAGATATAATTAGAGGACTCATGTCTCGATGTGATGCATATTTTTTTATAATTTTTTCCATGTAAATAATTAATTATGATTATTTTATTACAACTTTTAAAAAATAAAAAAGCTCGTCTGTCTAACCACCTTAACTTGGTCAAAAATTCATGAAATTCATTTTTTTTAAAAATCCTATAGTATGCAATGCATAGAATGTGATGCATGTTTCAGATTCAAAAAATGTGAAACCATTTGAAATTTATAGATATTTTTCAATCAGCCTATCAATCAGGACTTTATTTGTAATTCTAATAGAAAATGAATAATAATTATTTATTAGATTCAAAGTAAAGTATAATTTATATTGGTGGAAAGATGAGAATCTCCTCTATAAACCCTTTTCGTTTCATCAATTTTTGGTAAAAAAAAATTCGTCAGCCACATGGGCCATCATATGGATTACATATCGCCACTTTTTGGCCCATCAGGATCCTGCACATACCCAGTGATGAAAAATAGATTGAGAGCCAGGATGGAAAAAACAAGATATTCCTAGCATTAATTAACTTCATACTCACCCTTGATGCTAAGAGGGCTCACAATCTAATCTCGAAGTGACAAAAATTGAACTTTTGCAACTTCTTTAGTGAAGATATCTGCTAACTAATCTTGAGTGCTAATGTGTTTCAATTCAACTTTCTTTTTGTATACCAAATCATGAATAAAATGATTTTTAGATCAAAATGTTTTCTCCTGCTGTGATGAACCAGAGTCTTTGCTAACTTGATGACACTCATATTGTCACAAATTATCACTGTAGGCTAAATCTGCTTCTCTCCAATTTCTTCTAAAACTTTTCTAACTTGTGTACCTGCTTAGGTAAATGCAACATACTTTGCTTGTGTGGCTGAGAGAGCAACCATGCTTTATTTTTTAGAACTCCAAGCAACCAAAACATAAACCATTTCCAAATGTAGACTTACAATCATCCATACTACCTCCCCAATCTGAGTCACTAAAGCCAACAAGATTGAACCTCTTATAAGAGTAGTAATGAATACCAAAATCTAGAATGCCTTTCACATACCTCAAAATTATTTTAGTTGCCTTCATGTGTATTTTCGATGGATTTGTCATATACCTTGAAACAATTGAAACTGAATATGCAATATCAATCCTTGTGTGGGTTAGAAACATCAAACTCCCAACAATACTTCTGTAAGTAGTCTCATCAACTATTTCAGCATCATCATCTCTAAACAACACAACTGCATGAGCACTTGGAGTGGAGTATGGTTTACAAGGGTAAACCCACGATAGTGGTGTACAATTTTGATGAGCAAGGAAATTTGTAAAAATTCTCACACATTCAAAACTCCATGTTTTAAAGGGTTCGTTCGAACTAGGGGGTTCATACGAACCCAAAAGAGGGGTTTGATCGAACCCCTAGTTCAAGAAAACCCCTTTTTGCATGTTGGGTTCACTCAAACCCTATGATGTCACGTTTCTTCATAGAAATGAATGGAAAATTCAAAAAAAGGGGGGGTTCGAGCGAACCCCCATTTTTTGCCCTTCTCCCCCTCTTCCACCAAATTTTAGCGAATTTCTGCCCTTCGAAGCTCGGGTTGAGGATGAAAATAGAGGAGACTTCACAAACCCAACTAGAAGATGGTAGTCCTCATAACGAGCTATCCAACGAATAAAATTTAAATATGTTTTGGTTTTATTATGTATGTGTTTGTTTAGTTTTATTAAACATAGGTTTTTCACCGAAAATCAAGCTCTCTATTTTACACATGTGGAAAAATAGTAGATTATCAAAATAAAAAATTTAAAAATATGTTTGTGTTGGGTATTGATGTCCTCGATCCATTAAAAATAAATAAATTAAATTTTGATACATACAAAAAAAGTTGTGTTGTATACAATCCACCTATGTCTGAATTGCAATTGGTTTGACTTCGATAATTAATTAAGGAAAAAATATTCAATAAAAAACTATGAGACCAAATGAAAATGCTAGATATCGTAGTTACAAATCTAAATTCAAAAAAATTAGAATTTTATCCTTCATAAAAAATAAGTTATGTTATATACAGTGAGTGTCACTTTTTTAAAATGTTGTTTTCTGAAGGAAAAAAAACCGGTTTTCATGGGAGATAGAAAAAGAAGTGCAATTTGATTCCAAAAAATTTGAAAAAAAAAAAATTTCGAATCTACAAAGAAAATGTGATGAGACTCTAGTTTTCATAATCTTTAAATTCCTCATGGTTTAACCACTATAGGTTCCTGAATGTGAAGATTTAGTTAAAAATAATAATTGGAGTGTCCAATTCAGCCAAAAATTGTAAACCACTATTGTGGGATCACCCACAATCAACCATGTCAAATTTATTCAACATATTTTTTGCATATTTGGTTTGACAAATGAAAATTTCATTCTTACATTGATAAACCTCCATTCCTAGAAAATATTTCATGGGACCAAGATCTTTCATCTCAAATTCTTTCATCATAGCAATTTTGAACTCATCTTTTCTTCTTAGAACTACTACCCATATACAACAAATCATCAACATACAAACATATAATAATAATATCATTACCTTCTTGTTTGTAGTAAAGGATAGGTTCAATTTTACTTCTCTTGAGGCCAATATCCTGAAAGTATCCATGAATCCTAGCATTCCATGCTCTTGGTGCTTGCATGAGGCCTTATAAATCCTTCTTCAATTTGTAGACATAATGCTCTTTTCCTTCCACTTGAAAACCTTGTGGCTATGGCACATTTAATTCCTCTTCTAAGTACCCATTTGGGAAGGCAATTTTCACATCCATATGATTTATACTCCAATTATTTTGAGCTGCTAATGAGATCAACATTTTGAAGGTCTCGTTTCTTGCAACTGGTGAAAATGTCTCTTCTTAATCAATTGCATACTTTTGTGTGAAGCCTTTAGCAACTAATATTTCCTTATGCCTTTCAACACTTCCATCACCATTATGCTTAGTCTTGTAGATCCATTTGGTGCCAATGTTCTTCTTGTCATGTGGAAGTTATGTAAGCTGCAAAGTATCATTCCTATTAATGGAATCTATCTCTTCTTTCATTGCTTGCATCCAAACCTCATTAGTACATGCTTCTTCAAAACATGATGGTTCAAAATCAGCCTTGGTAAATAAATAAAAATTAACTGTCTCACCTATTGGATTTTCTTCATGTGCTTGATTTGCACTCCTTTGATAAATATCACTCACACTTCTTACCTTCCTTCTAGAACTTGGATTTGAAGTTGGACTTACAATTGGAATTGAACTTGGACTTGAAGAATTAGATGAGGGGCTACTTGGTGGATTTATAGCACTTGGAACAAAAACATTAGTGGGCTACTAATGATCAATATTATCATTCAAAATAAATTTTGACTTCTCCATATGGCCTTTTTGATGACCATAAACTCCCCCTTTAGCAAAAATAGCATCCCCTGAAACAATAAGCTTATTAGTGAGATGATTGTATAACCTGTAAGCTTTGCTTTCCTCATTATACCCAACAAAATTACATGACTCACTATATAAAATGTTGATTCTGAAACAACCATGTCTTGTTTAGCCAGTTGATAAGCTCATATAATATAACATACAATAAATGAATCACATAAAATACATACAGATGCAATTAATATCAATGAACATAAAAAACTAAATGAATCATACAATGAATTCATGGAGACAGACTGCTCTGCTTTTATCAGACATATTCTTGTATTGCATCTTAACCAAAAAATACAAAGAGGTTGAGTATAAATAGAACTCACATCCTCACAATAGAAGAAGAAAAAACAAACTACAACAAGAAAAAACAACTGAAAAATAATGCATTTGAAGAGGCATGCTTTATTGGCTAGAAAAACTAACTAAAGATAGAAAAAAAAAAGGATGCACAATGATGAAAAATAGATTGAGAGCCAAGCTAGAAAAAATAGGATCTTCGGAGCATCAATTATCTTCATACCCCCCTTGATCCTAATAGGGATCACAATCTAATCTTGAAGTGACAAAAACTAAATTTTTGCAACTGCTTTGGTGAAGATATCTGCTAACTGATCCTAAGTGTTGATGTGCTTCAATTCAACTTCCTTTTTCTATACCAAATCACGAATAAAATTATATTTTAGATAAAAATTCTTTGTCCTACTATGATGAACCGAATTCTTCGCTAACTTGATCACACTCATATTGTGACACAATATCCCTGTAGGCCAAATCCGCTTCTCTTCAATTTCTTCTAAAAAACATTTATGCGAAAGAGCTTGTGTACCTACTAAGGTAACTACAACATACTATGCTTTTGTTGCTGATAGAGCAACCATGTATTGTGTTTTGGAACTCCAAGTAGTCAAAGCAAGACCAAAAGAGAAACCATTTCGAGATGTAGACTTCAATCATCCATACTACCTCCCCAATCCGAATCACTAAATCCAACAAGATTGAACCTTTTAGAAGAGTAACTTAATGAATACCAAAATCTGGAGTTCCTTTCACATACCTCAAAATTATTTTAGCTTCCTTCATGGTATTTCTGATGGATCTGTCATATACCTTCAAACAAGTGAAACTGGAGATGCAATATCAAGCCTTGTGTGGGGTAGAAACATCAAACTCCCAACAATACTTCTGTAGGTAGTTTCATCAACTTTTTCAACACCATCATCTCTAGACAACACAACTCCATGAGCACTTGGATTTCAGTATGGCTTACAATCAAGCATTTCAAATTTTTTCAACATATCTCTTGCATATTTGGTTTGGAAAATGAAATTTTTATTCTTACATTGATAAACCTCCATTCCTAGAAAATATTTCATGAGACCAAGATCTTTCATCTCAAATTATTTCATCATAGAAATTTTGAACTCATCTTTCATCTTAGAACTGCTACCCATATACAACAAAACATCAACATACAAACTTATAATAAGAATATCATTACCTTCTTTTTTGTAGTGAAGGGTAGGTTCACTCTTACTTCTCTTGAAGCCATTATCTTGAAAGTATCCATCAATCCTGGCATACCCTTCTCTTGGTGCATGCTTGAGGCCATACAAAGCCTTCTTCAATTTGTAGACATAATTCTCTTTTCCTTCCACTTGGAAACCTTGTGGCTATGCCACATACACTTCCTCTTTGAAGTACCCATTTGGGAAGGCACTTTTTACGTCCATATGATGTATACTCCAATTGTTTTGAGCTACTAATGCAATCAACATTTTGATGGTCTTTTATCTTGCAACTGGTGCAAATGTCTCTTCATAATCAATGCCATACTTCTGTCTAAAGCCTTTAGCAACTAATCTTGCCTTATGTATTTTGACACTTCCATCATTGGTATGCTTAGTCTTGTAGATCCATTTAGTGCCAATGTTCTTCTTGTCATGTGGAAGCTCTGTAAGCTAAAAAGTATCATTCCTATTAATGAAATCTATCTCTTCTTCCATTGCTTGCATCCAAACCTCATTAGTACATTCTTCTTCAAAACATGGTTGTTCAAAATCAGCCTTTGTAAATAAAGAAAAATTAACCATCTCACCTATTGGATTTTCTTCATGTGCTTGATTTGCACTCCTTTGATAAATATCACTCAAACTTCTTACCTTCCTTCTAGAACTTGGAGTTGAAGTTGGACTTGCAATTGGAATTGAACTTGGACTTGAAGAATTAGATGAGGGGCTACTTGGTGGATTTATAGCACTTGGAACAACAAGATTAGTGGGATTCTCATGATCAATATCATCATTCAAAATAGATTTTGAATTCTCCATATGGCCTTTTTGATGACCATAAACTCCCCCTTCATCAAAAATCACATCTCTTTAAAAAATAAGCTTTGAGAGGATTATATAACCTAAAAGCTTTGCTTTCCTCACTATTCGAGGGTTCTTTCTTTTGGGTTTAAGATATAGTAGTTGGGATTTCACCAAAGATCATCATGTCAAATTCTAACACCTTGCTCATTCCAGAATTTGATGGAAATGAGTATTTATTATTGGTGCATAAAAATGATGACTTTTTTTATTGGAATTTTTTTGTGGCAAATTGTTGAATTAGGTTATATAGAGCCATCTGATTGGAATGCCCTCACATCCAATGAAAGAACAACTAGAAAAGAGGCTAAGAAGAAGAATGCTCAAGCCTTTTTCACATTCAAATAGTTCTAGATAAGAGTCTATTTCCGAGAATCGCAGGTGCAACAACACCTAAGGATGCCTGAAAGACTCTAAAAGTAGCTTACCAAGGTAGTGATCAAGTTAAAGCTCTCAAGCTACAAACCTTAAAGAGAGAATTTAAAGATGAAAGAAGCTAAAAGTGTGAATGAATATTGTGTTAGAGTTAAAGATGTGGTCAATAAGATGGCCACAGTTGGAGAAATTATGAACAATGATGTTATGATAAAAAAGGTTTAGAGGAATCTCACACCAAGATGGAACCATGTTGCCATAATCATAGAAGAAAGAAAGGGTTTTACAACCCTTCAGTTCGATCACCTTGTTGGATCTTTAATGTCTCATGAATAAAGACTAAGAGATTATTTTGGAGAAAGTGTTGAGAAATCTTTTTCCTCGAAAGTACAAATCACAAAGAATGAATATGTCAGCAATAGTAGCAAAAGCAATCAAGGCCAAGGTAAAGGTCAAAATCAGAATAATTCAAGAGCTAGAGGTAGAGGTGGCTCAAGAGGAAGAGGTGGTTCTAGAGAAAGAGGTAGGGGCAGATTTGATAAAAAGAATGCTCAATATTACCATTGTAATAGGTATGACCACTTTGAAAGAGATTGCAGATTAAAAAAAGGTAAAAGTGTTAATTATGCTCAAGAAGGTTATGAAAATACTCCAAATCATTTATTTTTATCTTATGCTAAAGGTGAAAATACTAGTAAAGATGTTTGGTACCTAGTATCAGCTGATACCAAATGTTGATTCTGAAACAACCCTGTCTTGTTTAGCTAGCTGATAAGCTCATATAATATAACATAAAAAAAATGAATCACAACAAATACTTACAGTTGCAATGAATATCAATGAACATAAAAAACTAAATTAATCACACAATAAGTTCGTGGAGACAGAGTGATCTATTTTTATAGACGTATTCTTGTATTGCAGCTTAACCAAAAAATACAAAGAGGCCGAGTATAAATAGAATTCACAGCCTCGCAGCGGAAGAAGGGAAAAATAAAATACAAGAAGAAAAAACAACCTAAAAACAATGCATGTCAAAAGGCATGCTTTATTGACTAGAAAAAATAACTAAAGATAGACAAAAAACAAAGTTGCACATTGATGAAAAACAGATTGAGAGCCAGGCTGGAAAAAATAGGATCTTTACAGCATCAATTATCTTCAATGTCTGTGTATATCCTGGTGATCCTTGTGCTACATGCATGGCTTCCAGCACAAGCCAAAACAAGTTTCCACTTTAAAAAATTCAATGGATCCACCCTTTATCAGATCAGAGATAGTTCAATCCACTCCGGTGCCATATGCCTCATGAATCAATCACAACACATCTCTGGACACGCTTTATATAATCAGCCTGTGCGGATGGAAACTCGCAAATTGGATAAATCAATCTCATCATTCAGCACCACCTTCATTTTCCCCATGGTTCCTTATTCCTTCAATCCTTCACACAGAGGGCAGGGCAGGGCATGGCCTTTATCATAACGCCGAGCAAGTTTTGGGTGAGAGCTTCATCATCTCCCTATCTCGGGTTTTTCAATCTCTCCACCATAGGAGACCAGTCCAATCATCTATTTGTCGTCAAGTTCGACACACAACAAACTACGTCGTTGGAAGACATCAATGATAGTCATGTTGGTGTAAATCTCAACGACATCAAGTCTGTAAGGTCTGAAGCTGCAGGATATTGGATTGGTGACCAGTTCCATCACCTAGATCTCAACAAGGGACAAAATGTTCAGGCTTGGATCGATTATGAACATACACAACAAGAATTGAATGTTACCATTATAGAAGCTAGTTCATTTCGACCCAAGAAGCCTCTTTTATCTCTGAAAGTTACAACCCTGTCCAACATTTTCGAAGAAGAAATGTACGTTGGATTCTTTGCAGCTACATGAACCAATGTTGAAGACCACTGTGTCCTTTCTTGGAGCTTCAGCACAAATAGATCAATACCTGAGTTGGATCTATCTCATCTTCCTTCCCTTAGTATGCCTAAGAATTCAAACTTTCTTTTCGACTTATAGCCAAAATCACCACACCTTTGGCTCTTGTCTTGATGCTTCTGGTTGTAGCAATGATTTATTGGTGGAAGAGAAACATGTACAGAGAAGTTATAGAAGAATGGGAGATGGAGTATTCGCCTCATAGGTTTGACTACAAAGACTTATCTATTGCAACCAAGGGCTTCCGAGACGATCAAGTTTTGGGCAGTGCAGGTTTCAGCCAGGTGTCCAAAGGAGTTCTTCTAGGTAATGGATAGGAAGTTGCTGTAAAATTCATCTTTAGATAGCGCGTTGAAGCTTTGAAGGAACTCATAGTAGAGATTTCAAGTCTTGGGCGTTTGCAGCATCGTAATCTTGTGCAAATCAAAGGCTATTGCAGGAGGAGAGCAATTTTTTTTATTTTGTATGACTACATGCCAAATGGAAGCTTGGACAAGATGATATTTGGGAAGACGAAGAGTGTGCTGGAATGGGCTCAAAGGTACAAAATTCTAACGGACGTGGCCGCAGGATTGTTGTATCTTCACGAAGAGTGGGAACAGGTGGTGGTGCACAGAGACATCAAATCCAACAACGTTTTGTTGGATTCTGAACTCACTGGAAAGATGGGATAATTCGGGCTTGCTCATCTATATGAGCACATGGGAGAAGCACAAACTACTCGTGTGGTGGGTACGCTTGGGTACATCACATCGGAGCTCCTAAATACAGGAAAGGCCGATCCCGGCGTAGATGTCTTTAGCTTTGGTATTTTAATGTTAGAGGTCGCCTGCGGGAGGAGGCCTGTGGATCCATCTCTCGATGCTTCCCAGATAGTAATGGCGGAGTGGGTGAGAAAGATGAATGCCAAAGGAAGGCTCACGAATGCAACCAATCTCAATATTAGTGGAGAATATGTTGAAGATGAGATGGAGAAGGTGCTCAAATTAGGATTGGTGTGCTGCAATCCTTAGTCAGAGACGAGACCTACCATCAGACAAGTACTGCGGATAATTGAAGGTGAAGTCTCTCTTCCCCCCCTTATATCTCTATGACATGAATGGAGAGGGTAGTAGCTCATATCCAAGTATTGGAGTCTCTTTCGCATCGACTTTCAAGTCTCTAGAGGTGAGATAGTCCAGATTCTCAACAAATTTAGTGGAAGTTTCATTCTCACATAATTTTAATGGAGAGCCAACCCTCGTCTGCTTCCAACTCTTTATTTTGTAAGGTTTAACGCAACGAGATATTGTTAAATTCCAGAGTTGCTATGTTGTGCGTGTACGTATTGGTTGATAAACACCTTAATAGTATGCATATATCGTTGACATCAGTTATAAGATCTTTTTGCACGGCGTTTAAGATTTTAATAAAATAATTATCATATATATTTATTTTATAGATTTATATAGAATGAAATGATGGCTAATAGAATTATTTTATATTTATTTATTTATTTTTATTAGACTAATCAAATAAAATGGTTTTGAATTGTTATTCTTTTTATTAAAGTTAAAATTTATGAAATAAATTTAATTTCATGAACATATGTTTTAATTTAAACATATTCTTTGTTGTTGTGTTATTTGATATGCATGATAAGTATATCATGAGATGTATAGAAATTTTAGCATTTTATCAATATATATATGCATATTCATTGAAACATAAATTGTATTTTATATTTAAGAAAAAAGATATTTAAAGAAAACCTAAAACAAAATGTACAAGCAACTTTGATATAGAATTTGATGCTAGGAAATCAAAATAGACAATATTTAACATTTTAGTTGAAAGGTTATTCTTAATGTGAACTATTTTAGTAGTTTGTTATCCATGATTGCAATTAATAGTTGGTTATCTAAAAACCATTTTATTTTAAACTTCATCATTTTAATAGTCTTCTAATTATTTTATTTTATAAAATAGTTTAATTAGAAAAAATGAAGTAACATATTTTCAATCAAATGAGAATGCAATCTATTATTTTTTTAAAGGCTAGGAATCTAGACCTATGAAAAGAATATTGTTGTATCTTTTTGTATTATGCTATAACTGATGACTATGTATTTATAGGTGTTTATCTAATTTCCCAAAAATTAGATTCCAAAAGCCGACAATTGCAAGTTGAATTTGAATCAATAAAATGCCACCAAAAACTAAAATTTAAAATCTAACAACACACATGATCTAGCATTACAGAAAAATTCAAGATAAAATATCATTGTTGAGAGCATTCAAGAGTAGATTTATCAGTTGTTTGTTGAAGCAATCAAGATCCTAACATCCTGTCCAAGTCTATGTATGTTCATGCCATCTTGTGAAGGCTAATATGCATTGTTGATCCTAAGAACATCCAATCATTTCAAGTATCTGTTGATCATAAAAGATTGTGCCTCTCTGATAGTCTTATGGGAAATTCAACATGTGGGGGACAATATGCACCTCACTGAATACCTCCGGGATTTTTCTAGAAAGATGACTCTAAGTTTGGGAAAAGGAATAAAGAAATCCAAATAGAAAAACATGAAAGTGGCAATGCACCAACGCTTTTACAACATATTAAAAACCACAAGCTTCCCTCTATGAGTGATATGAGAGACACATAACACCACTTCCCTTCATTGTTGGGAGAACGAACAACAAAGACTCGAGACAAGCATAGATGCAGTCATTCAATCAACACTTAGGAAGTGCATATTCAGATCCTAATCAAACATAGAAGTTTCAAAATTAATAGAAAACATTAAAAAGAAATATAAACCCTTCCTCCTAATATAGCATATCATGAAGAAATGATAGTTACCCTACAAAGAAAATGGAGAAGTCCAAAGACATATTCCAGTTTCTAAATATTATTATTTGATCATATACAAAAAGAGAATGGAAATACGATAATCAAACTATTCATTTTAAGCAAGACACAGTGTTTTATCCTGGACAGAGATATCAAGAGAGAAATGTTGACAAAGATCATATCATGCACAATTTCAAATATTTCTTCAGAATAACTCATACTTCAAATTTAAATGAACTTTGAAACAGAGATCAGATTCCAATCTGATAATAGTTTGATCATAAAATAAACATAACATGCTAGAGTGAAGCAACATTCTATGAAGTTTTTAAAAGAAAATATTTCTACTAACTAAGAAAGCTAAGGAAAAAAATGTTGACAAGAAAACTTCAGGAACTCCTTCATTATGCTGATGTTCTCAATATATAGCCACCCAGAAGAGAAAAATGATGACATCATCCAAAAGTAATGACTACCAGATGTCCAACCTTGATAGCTTGGAAATCTGATTCTAGATATTTTATTAGGTTGTTGGAATCCTACTCATCAACTTTCAACTACCACATTTATATTGTTTAGATATTTCAATAGGATTAGACCTTGTAATCACTCTGGTCCTAGAAAGTGTCACGTTTGGATTTCATTAACTTATTTAATGCAAGTATTAATCATTATGTCGATATTTAAATGTAAATTAAATGATTATTTAAGATAAATTGAAATTGAAATCGAAATGCAATTAATATGATTTCAATTGTATTTATATTTATTTTGGGGTTTGTCATTACTCATGATAAATCGAGTGCAAGTGAACGTAGGAACAAGTGAACGTGATTGAAGGCGAGAACAACGATCAGGTTGAGTTGTTTAGTCGATTGACATTTATGAATAGATGGAATCTCACACACTCACGTAGATAATATTTTAATGTATTTTGTGTTTATCATGTTTACAAATTTTAAATCAAGTTTTAATTTAATTTTTCAAAATTGTGAAAAAGCATATTGAATTAAATGAGGATTTGATTAAATTTGATGACATTTATTTAAATTAAGTAAATTAATTGTTTGTTTAAATATTTAATTATTTTTTGGAAATAATACGTTTTGTATTTGAAATTTAAATAGAATTGATTTTTATTTCGAAATTAGATAAAATTCATGTTAATAAAGTAAAATTAAATGCTTTTAAAATTGAAATTATAAAAAGAGGAACTGTGTAATTTGAAATTGAACAAAATGGCAAATGAATTTTTTGAAATCAACTAGAAAAAAAAACAATTATGTACACATTGGAAATTGTATTCAATTTTAAAGCTTTAGTTAATTTGTGGAAGAAAATATCTTTAAATATTATCAAGAAGCAATCAAAATGGGAGACTGGAGTTCAATTTTGAACTAGAGATCATTGAATAATTTGTGGATCTCATTCTCTTATTGAAGAACAATGCACGAGAATAAGAAAGAGATATATACAGGAAGAAATTTGAAATACAGAGGGGGGGATTGAAAAATTCATTTTAATGTTCTTGCTCCAAAAAAATCCAAATTGACAGAGCATTGTTTGAGGGAAAGAATTTCAAAATTAGGAGGCACAGAGGAATTCAATGTTGGGAGGCATATAGAGGAAGAGTTTGCACACTCCCCACACCCACACAACTCCAGGAAGACCCACCAAGTAGCAGGGAAGGAAGGCAAGAAGGCACGCATAGCCTCCTACTCCCTCATACCCCACACAGCCAAGCAAGAATCTATTTTTTTTATTGGTAATCACTAACACCAAGGGAAGTTAAGGAGGTACGTAGCCGAGAAGAGTTCTTAGGCACGGATTAGAGAGGAGTCTCCATGCATTCCTCTACCACATGCAACCACTAAGATTCTCCATGCAGCTACAACAAGGAGAGGGAATAAGCACGCGTGGCCTGTGCAAAGAGACCTCACTCTCCACATGCGCCCAGGCAACATGAGGTCTTAAAAAAAATATAGAGGGCTGAGGAAAACACAGGGAAATCATCTTCCCACTCCAAATTTCCACATAGCCACGTAGTACGAATATTAAAATACTCAGAGAGAAGAAGGAGAAAGGAAGACAATAGATCAGGAAGATAGGAAAAATACAGAGGAGGCACATAGACCAAACAATCACTTCCAGAATCTCAGAATTTTACCAGGTAGGATTTGTAAATTTAAATTGTACAATAGATCTTGCAATTCTTTTCTAATTTTTGGAATTTAGTATCAAAAATTAAGAAAGAGAGATTTAAAGAATTGTTGCAAAACTATTCCTTTCAATTTTATTAAAACTTCAAACAAATCAGACTGTATTTTTTTTCAAAATATGAGATGAGATTAGAAATAGAAGAATTTAGGAATTTCTGATAGAAATCATGAATTGAATAGTAAAATGAATTTAGGAGAGTCTATTAAATCTGAAAACGCTTTTTACTATTTTAGAAAATAAAATGATCTTGAACAGAAAATGGATTATTTTTGCTGATAGAAAATAATACTTTGTTGACTGAAAATAAATGACAGAATAAACTTTGAATTTTAACACTATTTTGAAACAGAGATTTTTGAAACTTGAAATTTTCACATTTGAATGAAACTGTCAAAACTGAAACAAATAGAAGAGTTATTGAAAATCTGAATAACGATTATTGTTTATTTACTGAAAAATATGACAAACTGAAAATAAAACATTTAAACATGAAATATGATTTATTTAGAGATATCCATAACGAATTTGAAACAACATTAATTAGATGAGTATAAACAAATGAATGTGTACTCTTTTAATATTATTTTTATATGATTTTACCTTGCATATTGGAGTTACACCTTCAATAAACTTTATTGATTATTTAAATTACTCAATTTAAAATGTTAAATTTATGTCTTTTATGAATTTGAACAATGGAAAGAAGTTCTTTTTAAACTGTTTTTTGCTCGTAGACTACTTTTTGCTAAGCTATTCGTAGAGGGTCAAGTATTTCTTGATTGACTAAGAAATTTTGGGGAAGCATAAGCTCTGAGGTTGGGCGGAAAAAGCGCCTGATCCTTGTTCTCGTCTTCTTGTTGAATATTTGCTTTTGGATGGAAGATCGACGAACTGCATCTTCTTTTATGCTTTATTATTCTAGATATATGTAATGACAAGCTTATGGCGATTGAATTCCTATGTCTCGAATTGTAACTGATATTATTATCAACCATTGTATTTATAATTGAATTTGTGTATTATGGCACTTGTATGATTTAGAATGAATTGTTATGAAATAATCTTATCGAATTTTATGTCATAGTTTTGTAATCGACTAGTTCTTGATGTCTAAATGAATGGAATGACAAATTTATTTTAAATATAATGGATCTTATTTAATGTAATTGTCGATTTGTTTTAACTATTTTTTCGCTCTTTACATTTGGTATCAGAGCAACCAGGTTCTGCAATGCAACCTATGAGCTCATTACGCAATAATGCGTAAACCTTATCAGAAGGTAAAGGTTGAAAAGTCCTTGTGCTAGAAGAAAAGAGAAGAGAACTTAAGGAAATAAAAAGGAAGAAGTAAGCATTAGTAACTTGTGTAAATTGGGGCTAGTTAAAGATTCGACCCTGGAATTAGAATTACTAAACCATCAACTTTTGATAAAACCTATGATTGTAGAAGATTATGCAATCAAGGTATGTACGAAGGTTAGGAAGAATAACCTATACATAAATGGCCCTAAGAAAAAGAGAATGAGTAGAAAGGATTGGATAAATTGAATTGTAGCAACCTACAATTGTGAGAGAGTGAGGAACTCTTGGATTAGTGTAAATACTATGAATTTAAGTATGCAAAGTCAAAATATATAGAATGTTCAAAGGAGGATATGAATGAAGGAATTATCCTCAAGGATTGGGGAATTCATGACTAGACCATTTGTGTTAAGATAAAGATCTTGTTAGAAAAGAGATAGTATCGAGGAATTGAGAAAAGACCAGAACGGTTAGAAGAAAAAATCAATGAGCTTATTGAAGTCTTGGAATCAAACAACCTATGAATAATGGTTCCAAAAGGGAAAAGGAATGCAACATGGCTTTATGTGTCAAGACACTAGAAGTTGCAAGGAAAGAAACACTTTGAGTTAAGAAGTACATCAACGAAAGAGGTTTGTGGGTATGGATATTCCTCCACTAATAAGGATATTAGAAAGAAGATAGAATGCATTGGTTGCTAGATATTCATTGGATATCTTACTGAATCATCAAATATGTTGAATCTGTCAGATAAAGAAAACAATGAAAAATATAACTTTGAGAAAAGTGTAAATAAGGTGTGCCATTGGATAAAAGAGAACAACGAAAACTCAATAAGAAGGAATGACAAACTTTTTTCAAGGAAGCAAGTAAATTACTAAAAATTTCAACGTAAGAAGAACGAAAGTTGCGGAAACACTAAGCGGGTGGAAGAAAGAA
Source organism: Sequoiadendron giganteum (assembly GCA_007115665.2). Taxonomy (NCBI): domain Eukaryota; kingdom Viridiplantae; phylum Streptophyta; class Pinopsida; order Cupressales; family Cupressaceae; genus Sequoiadendron; species Sequoiadendron giganteum. The sequence goes on along the minus strand of CM021100.1, from coordinate 879,061,672 downwards.
AGTGGATTGACTCAAGTTAAGTACCCGACCCAATGAAACTTTGTTATGAATTCTTTGCAAGTCATAAGGACAATTAAGTCATACATTTTATGACCACGAGGGGAAAAGGACAAATGGAAAGGTTAAGAATTATGATCTGTATACCTTATGATTATTTGATCTAAATATCAAGGATATTATTAATTAATGTCGTAGAAAAGGATAGGCAGATAACTTGATCATGATAAGGAAGATCACTTTATATGGGATAGACAAGGACGGATCTAAGAGATTCGTGATTGGAAGAAAGTGTCTCATTACTCCTATATACTTTATAAAGAGAATTTAATAGCGATTTTATTTGATATGAAATATATCCATGTCTTGAAATAACTTGACTTTAAAGCTCTCTATGCTAAGAAACCTATGGATGAGAAAAAGGTTGGCTATTTAAACCATTGAGATGAAGTGTAAAATAAAGTAAGATGTGACGTTAGGTGAACCGCACCAAAATCTCTTTTTGAGAATGATTAAATCACTTAATGACTACCTTAATTTTTAATGGAACCTTGGGTTAAAGATAACCTATGTGGGACAAGAAGTTCATTCAATAAAGAGAAATATCTAGTGATGAGACTAAAACCTATTAAGTTGGATTACGTATTGGATTATTCTTTAAATACCTATAAGTAGGAATTAAACTTGAATGAGTTGTACATTGGGTCTTTACTATAGCCATATAAAGTGGAGAAATCTATAAGCAATAGGACTAGTCAACAATTAAGGATTTCATCCTTAGAACTAGAAGGGAATATTGGGTTAATTTTCCCATGCGATTGAATATCATTAGAGTTAATGAAACCTTACAAAGATAGAAGCATAGGAGAGATTCCTAGTAAGATAAAGGAAGTAGTATTATTGACAAGACTTTATTTTAAGTAGCTCTTATATTACAAGAGAAACACTTCCAGAAGGAAGCATCTATTGTCAAGATAGAATAGCATGAAATTTTCATTTAGCAAGAATTGCTGAAAAAGCTTACAAAGAAGAACATCAAAATTGTTAATTGTGCTCAAAATGGATTTTTTTTAGAGACTCTCCTATATAATTGAGGAATTAGGGCGTTGAATGTTTATTCTTGATAATTAGATATGCAATTAAACTTGTTATTACTTGGTTATCAATGTGATTGAACAAGGATTTATAATCAAAAAGTAGTACCAAATTAAATCAAGAAATTAGATTGAGTTAAAGGATGAATTACTATTTTGAAAATAATCCAAGGACAAAATAAAAGCCAAGGTATGGATGTCTTGAGATAAGTGGGAATTACCTTTCTAAACCTATAACCTTTACAGGAATAATAATAGTGGCAGAAGATCAAAATAGGTTATCACTTAGTCAAAGGATAGACTATTGTTGGCTATAAAATAACCTATGTGTCCAAAATTTCAAAGATTCGAGAATGGAACGAGGAAAATAATGTCAGAGTTATAGCATCAGATTGACAAAGAGAATTTCTGTATAAGGATCAACTATTATTTGGAAGAAGAAAGAGTAAGAAGCTACACGAAATGTAGCAAGGAATATCTAGTATGCCAGGAAATGAAGACCATAAGTCCCCATTAGTAGGACATGTAACTCTCTTGAGATTATAGAAGAAAAATGATAGAACACAAGACAAAATGATCTATCTTGGATTAGTAGGATTAAGATAATGTTCTATTGGCTGGACTCATCAAAGAAACCAACAGTTTTTGGAAACTCGACTTATAGGATTATGGTCCTAATTAATATATATTGTGGGAAGTAGTTGCTTAGTAAACTTGAAAGGTTATTTCAGTTTAGCAAATAAGGATAGGGATTGTGTAACCAAAATTTATTTTGTCAAATAAGTAAATGGTGGACTAAATCTTGAATGAATTGTAAACTCTAGAATTGATGTTTGGACTATTAGATGAAAAGAAAGGAAACTCTAATAAAGTTGAAAAGGCTTGGATATAATCAGACTTGATAAAATGTGAAAAAGGAAAATATAGAACGAAGTGATCGATTAAATCTAATTAATAATAAAGTTTTAGTGCGAAGTAGTATTAAAAATTGATAAGTGTCTAGGAGCAAGGTTATGCCCGAGATAGACAATTAATTAAAGGTAAAGCACTTTATGGTAAGTATAATGAATATGTAATTGGCGAATGGACTTGGGTTATGAGTTGTCTAATGGTGTAATTCAAAGGAAAGGATTGGACCCATGATGTAGTGAATGATACATCGACAATCCTCATCCATTTGGGTTAAACTAAGGATAAATGCATGAACCAATGAATTTTGATCAGTAAGTATAGTTATTATTATGTATTGGATATATTTATAGAATAAAGCTCTTGGGAGAATAAGTATGTGTGAAGCATACGAAATTTCCCTATGTGATAGTAAGGACACTTGAAGAAAATCTAGAAAGGACAAGATTACTAAATAGGATGATTGTTTTGTAAATCTTATGTAACTTGGGAAATTATCAAAGTTGGCTCTGAGATTGGTAGAAACCTTTGATGTACTAGAAGTCATTGATCCTATTGCTGATAAACAAAGATAGTTATCAGTACAAGGTCTAGTGGGACCAGTATACTAAGGATAGTGCTACTTGGGAGGATTCTGAGATGATAGACTGTCATTTTCCTCATTTTCTTTCATAGATTAGCATTTGTTTTGTGCGGAGATACTCGTTACTCTTTTTTTGATTCACATGTTGTGAAGTTTGATTGCGTGGATGCTACTATATTTTTCTTATGCTTATGATGGAGAACTATATTATTAGTTACTATTTCATTATGATTGAGATACTATGATTTACCTATTGAGATACTATGTTCATTGATTGAGATAATATGTTCTATTGATGATGTTGTAATGCTTATTGAATGACTAATAAGACATCGAGATGATGTCTCTTCCAAGAGAGGAATGATGTCACATTTGGATTTCATTAACTTATTTAATGCAAGTATTAATCATTATGTCGATATTTAAATGTAAATTAAATGATTATTTAAGATACTTAAATTGAAATTCAAATCGAAATGAAAGTGAAATCGAAATGAAATTGAAATCGAAATGAAATTGAAATCGAAATGCAATTATTATGATTTGAATTGTATTTACATTTATTTCAGGGTTTGTCATTACTGATGATAAATCGAGTGCAAGTGAATGCAGGAACAAGTGAATGTGATTGAAGGCGAGAAAAACAATCAAGTTGAGTTGTTTAGCTGATTGATGTTTATGAATAGATGGAATCTCACAAACTCACGTAGATAATATTTTAATGTATTTTGAATTTATCATGTTTGCAAATTTTAAATCAGGTTTTAATTTAATTTTTCAAAATTGTGAAAAAGCATGTTGAATTAAATAAGGATTTGATGAAATTTGATGAAATTGATTTAAATTAAGTAAATGAATTGCTTGTTTAAATATTTAATTATTTTTTGGAAATAATACGTTTTGTATTTGAAATTTAAATAGAATTGATTTTTATTTCAAAATTAGATAAAATTTATATTAATAAAGTAAAATTAAATGCTTTTAAAATTGAAATTATGAAAAGAGGAGCTATGTAATTTGAAATTGAACAAAATGGCAAATGAAGTTTTTGAAATCAATTCGAAAAAAAACAATTAGGTACACATTGGAAATTGTATTCAATTTTAAAGCTTCAATTAATTTGTGGAGGAAAATATCTTTAAATATTATCAAGAAGCAATCAAAATGGGAGACTGGAGTTCAAATTATGTACTAGAGATCATTTAATAATTTGTGGATCTCATTCTCTTGTTGGATAACAATGCATGAGAATAAGAAATTGATATATAAAGGAAGAAATTCGAAATACAGAGGGGGGGATTGAAATTTTTTTTTTAATGTTCTTGCTGCAAAAAAACCAGATTGACAGAGCGTTGTTTGAGGGAAAGAATTTTGAAATTAGGAGGGACAGAGGAATTCAATGTTGGGAGGAATATAGAGGAAGATTTTACACACTCCCCACACCCACACAGCTGCAGGAAGACCCACCATCTAGCAAGGAAGGAAGGTAGGGAGGCGGCCAAGAAGGCACGCATAGCCTTCTACTCCCTCATACCCCACGCAGCCAAGGAAGAATCTATTTTTTTGGATTGGTAATCACTAACACCAAGGGAATTTAAGGGAGTATGCATTTGGGAAAATTTATTAGGCGCGGGTTAGAGAAGAGTCTCCATGCATTCCTCTACCACATGAAGCCACTAAGATTCTCCATGCAGCTACAACCAGGAGAGGGAATAAGCACGCGCAACCTGTGCAAAGAGACCTCACTCTCCACATGCACCCAGGCAACATGAGGTCTTAAAGAAAATACAAAGGGCTAAGGAAAGCACATGGAAATCATCTTCCCACTACAACTTTCCACATAGCCACACAGTACAAATAGTAAAATACTCAGAGAGAAAAAAAAGAAAGGAAGACAATAGATCAGGAAGATAGGAAAAATATAGAGGAGGCACACAGACAAAACAATCACTTCCAGAATCTCAGAATTTTACGAGGTAGGATTTGTAAATTTAAATTGTACAATAGATCTTGTAATTCTTTTCTAATTTCTGGAATTTAGTATCAAAATTTAAGAAAGAATCTTGTTTGTTTAATTTAAGAAAGAGAGATTTAAAGAATTGTTGCAAAACTATTCCTTTCAATTTTATTAAAACTTCAAACAAATCAGACTATATTTATTTTCAGATTATGAGATGAGATTAGAAATAGAAGAATTTAGGAATTTTTTATAGAAATCATGAATTAAACAATAAAATGAATTTAGGAGAATCTATTAAATCTGAAAATTATTTTTACTATTTTAGAAAATAAAACGATCTTGAACAAAAAATGGATTATTTTTGCTAACAGAAAATAATACTTTGTTGACTGAAAAATAAATGATAGAATAAACTATGAATTTTAACACTATTTTGAAATAGAGTTCATTGAAACTTGAAATTTTCACATTTGAGCGAAACTGTCAAAACTGAAACAAATAGAAGAGTTATTGTAAATCCGAATAACGATTATTGTTTATTTACTAAAAATTGACAAACTGAAAATAAATCATTTAAACATGAAATATGAAATATGATTTATTTAGAGATATCTAGAACGAATTTGAAACAACATTAATTAGATGAGTATAAATGAATGAAAGTGTACTCTTTTAATTTTGTTTTTTTATGTTTTTAACTTGCATACTAAAGTTACACCCTCAATAAAATTTATTGATTATTTAAATTACTCAATTTAAAATGTTAGATTTATGTCTTTTATGAATTTGAACAATGGAAAGAAGTTCTTTTTAAACTGTTTTCATTTTAAACGAAGTTTCCAGTTTGATGTTTTTTTCTTAGATTGCAAAAGATTGTATTTGATTGATAGACCATGCATGCTTGATAATGAATTTGCATGTCATGTTTTTGGGGAGAGTTACCTTCCGGGACGGATGCTGAATATGGGTAAATAGAGAGTGTAGTTTTTCTTTTCCAAAACTGATTTTATTCTTGTGCATGACATTTTACCTGGCCAAGTAATTTATGGACCATTGAAACAGATGGATTTATTGAACTCTCTACCATATCCTAGTATCAAACTTGCTTATTCCTTAAAGGAATTAGAAAAATGAAAATGCTTGTGGTTTACTAGTAGTACTAGGCATGCACCAGATTCCATCTTGCTCATAGACTACTTTTTACTAAGCAATTCGTGCAGGGTCGGGTATTTCTTGATTGACTAAGAAATTCCGGGGAAGCCTAAGCTTCGAGGTTGGGCGGAAAAAGCGCCTAATCCTTGTTCTCGTCTTCTTGTTGAAGATTTTCTTTTGGATGGAAGATCGATGGACTGCATATTATTTTATGCTTTATTATTCTTTATATATGTAATGACGAGCTTATGGCGACTGAATGCCTATGTCTTGAATTGTAACTAATATTATTATCATTTATTGTATTTATAACTGAAGTTGTGTATTATGACACTTGTATGTTTTAGAATGAATTTTTATGAAATAATCTTATCGACTTTTATGTCGTAGTTTTGTAATCGACTAGTTCTTGATGTCTAAATGAATGGAATACCGAATTTATTTTGAATATAGTGGATCTTATTTAAAGTAATTGTCGATGTTGTTTTAAAGAGTTTTTTGCTCTTTACATTAGGTATTAGAGCAACCAGGTTCTGCACTGCAACCTATGAGCTCATTACGGAATAATGCGTAAACCTTATCAAAAGATAAAGGTTGAAAATTCCCTGTGCCAGAATGGCAATAGAAGAGAACTTAAGGAAGTAAAAAGGAAGAAGCAAGCATTATTAACTTGTGTAAATTGGGTCTAGTTAAGGATTCGTCCCTGGAATAAGAATTCCTAAACCATCAACTTTTGATAAAACCTAGGATTGTAGAAGATTATGCAATCAGGGTATGTAGGAAGGTTAGGAAGAATAACCTATACATAGATGACCCTAAGAAAAAGAGAATGAGTAGAAAGGATTGGATAAATTGAATTGTAGCAACCTACAGTTGTGCGAGAGTCAGGAACTCTTGGATTAGTGTAAATACTATGAATTTAAGTATGCAAATTTAGAATATATTAGAATGTTCAAAGTAGGATATGAATATATTAAGTATCCTCAAGGATTGGGGAATTCATGACTAGAACATTTGTGCTAAGATAAAGATATGCAATTAAACTTATTATTACCTGATCTATGTAGGATCTAGACTAGATTGCAGTTTAAATGTTTAAACTTTTACAATGCTTTTACAATGATTATTTCAAGTTAATTAAAACGAAATTAACTTAAGGAAATAACGGAATAAAAATAATAACAAGGTGATTATAACAGAAGGAAGGAAATGAGAGACAGAAAGAGAGAAAAAGAGAAGTGCAAACAGTGTTTGATTTCGGAGTTCGTCACGAGAGTGACTACGTCTCCGGGTCCACTCCAATAGAGTGTGACCGATCCGATTAATCTCCAAATCAATTACAAAAGCACCACCATTCTCCAAGTATTTCGGTAGCGTAACGATGCTCTGATATGCAAGAATGATCTGAAAGAATTCTCCAACAAGACCTCTCTTTGACGCCTCAGCATTAGAACTTCATCACCTGAAAAAAAACTTGATCTTTCACTCTCACCTCACACCCCTTTAAATACCAAAAATTAACCCAATATGGTATAAAACCATATGATTTACAAAATTCTCCAAATCACATAATAATCTTTAACAATCTCCCTAAAACAACTTAATCTCCCATAAAAATCTTACAATATCCTTAATAATCTCTTAAAAAATTATTTAAGCCCTTCAATAATGTTTTCCTATCGGGCTTTTGATTTTTGGGAGGTTATTGTTTGTTTTTTTTTAATTTAAATAAGGTGAGTTTGTTTAAAAATTAAGGCATTCGGGGTTCAAATATTAACAAATAAACCTGATGCCACTAAATATGCTAAAACCATTCGATGGCCCACCGGTGTCTTAGGACTTTGTTAGGCCGGCGGTTGCGGGTTCAACCCCCGCCGCTGGCTTTTAATAGCCATTTGCCATATTTTCAAACAACAAAAACAACCCGGATCTATATTTAGTAAAGCGCGTGCAGTCTGGTGTAACGGCAAAGACTTCAGTTAGCAGGCGGTAGGTTGGGGGTTCGAATCCCCCAACAACTTTTAACAAACAAACCAACATCCGCCGCGGAGGGAGGAAATAAAGTTGCCACGTGTCGCACCAGGAGGGTGCCACGTGTCAAGCTCCAATACGCTGAGAACGCTGACGTGTATGCCAACCGTGATGATGACTAGGATGCCAACCGGACTGTCGACGTGGTGTACGGAAAGGACACGTGTCGAATTCTGATTGGTCCATACAATTTTGACGTGGATGCTGACATCATCGTATGGATGACACGTGTCAACCACAGATTGGTCCATTTTGATCTGCACAGATGCTGACGTCATCATGTACGGATGCTGACATCATCACTGTACCTTCAGTCCACCAAGTCAACCTGAAACTTTGACCAGCTGTATCTTGAGCCTCCGATGTCGGATTTTGACGAAACGAACGCCGTTGGAAAGCTTGCGACGGGCTCTTCACAATGATGCCAACTTCAAAAACTTTTGACAACGTCATTTTTTTCGCTTCTTGGATGCCCTCTGATCCCAGTTTGACCCAAGGTTTGACTGGCTATAACTTGCACAAACGGACTCCTTTTCGCTCCATTCGAGTTGTGTTGGAATCAGGACGTCGAGATCTTTCTGATGGTGTAGATTCTGGAGAGAATGTAGACACTTTAATTTTCACTAAAAAAATGTCCACCGGATCAGGCCTCCCCACTGAAGACCTTTTGGACCTCCAAAAGTGACATTTACTCTGACAATAAGTGAGGACTTGGCCTCCCCACTTGTCCTGTATCCTCTGTACATCTGAAAATCTGGCTCACAAGCACAATAAAGACTGCAACAATGTTGTTGAACATAAACAGTATGTTATCACTTCCATAAACATCTACATCAATTGCCATAGCCGCTAACCAACAAAAATTGACTAGCATCAAGCTGAAAATCAATGCAGAAATGAAGGGAAATAAGTCAACAACAATTTGATCCTTTACAACAGGAACATTTTTACCCAAGGATCCATCAATGCTTTCAATCATCTTTTTCTCATGCTGTACTGCAAGTGCATCCTACAAAATTTGACCCTGGTTAGCTACTCCAAGTTCAAGTTTAGAACCACCTGTGCTGACAGACATAAGAGTTAATTCTTTACTTGCATTAATTACCCTCTTTAACTGCCCTGTGTTTGTAAAAGAACGATCAGTCTTAATCCTGTGAGAATGTACAATATACTGAATGCCATCTTTAAACAAGTGATAATGATTCTTTTCCCTGTAGAAAATAGCTTTCCTGTCATAAAGATAAGGGCTACCAAGCACTATCCCACAGATATCCAGTGGAACTACATCAAACTGTACTTCATCCACAAATTTACTAGTGATTGTGAACCTTAAGGTGCATTGTTTTGTTACTTGCAACTTATCATTTTCACAAATCCAGCCTAGTGGATAAGGTTTCTTATGCAATGTAGTTTTTAATCCCAAGTTCTTTACAACACTTTCTGAAATCAGATTAACTTGAGAACCACTATCTATGAGTGCATCCATTTTACTGTTCTTAGCAACAACCCTTAAATGAAAAAGCTCATTCCTTTTCACATCTTCAGAGACATCATTAACTTTAGAAGTAGAAGCACAACTATCAAAGGAAACACTGAAAGTAGGAGCTTTACCTTTCATACCCATAGCTGTTATCTTAGTTTCATCATCTGAATCGGAACCAAGATCCATAACAACATTTGTGGATTTCTCCTTACCCTTCTGTTTCTGATTCTGTCTTTGAGCCCACTTAGGCTTCAGTTCGGGATGCAACTTCCAACAATGATCTTCATCATGACCCTTCCTGTCACAATGAGAGCAAGAAAGTTTATCATCCTTCTTAACTGTAGCTGTCTTCTTTCCTTTCCCTGTCTCTGCATTCTTAGAAGATTTCTTTACATCATTATCAAACTTATCAATAAAAGATCCTTTACCCCTTGACTCTAAGTGTGTTGCTTGAACAGACACTTCATCCAGATTACAAGGGTTCAATACCAAAATGGAATGTCTAAGGTAGGAATGCAAACCTCCTATGTACTTCAACAACGTGTCCTGAGTGTACAAAGGAACATTCAATGCAATAGCCCTTTTCCTGAATTCATGGGTGTACTCTTGGACAGTTTGACCTTTCCCTTGCCTAAACATTTGCCAGTCCATCATTAACTGTTGCATATGACCTAAGGGATAGAATTTCTTTTTAAGAGCATTAACAAACTTTGCCCAAGTTAAACTGACTCTACCATGTTGTGAAACTTCTGCATTAGATTTACTCTCCCACCAGGTTAAGGCTGTACCTCCTAAACGAAGAGTAGCTAATTGGATCTTATCAACATCATCTATTAGGTTCTGGACTCTATAGTAGACCTCTATTTGTTGAATCCAATCATCCAATTTTTCAGCATTAAGTTCACCACAATATTTAGGTAAATCAAATTTTACATCCAGTTTAATTTTAGGCTTATACCCACTCTTGAAAGGATTAGAAGAAATAGAATGAGGAGAAGATAGAGAAGAAGGAGAAGGAGAAGAGGGAGGAGAAGAAGAAAAGGGATAATTTGGTTTCTTGCCACCATCTTCATGATGTTTCCCTTTCATGTCTTTACGATCTTCTTGCTTTGACGAACCTTCTTCACGTTCCTTCCGTTCTTGTCTCTCCTGAAAAAGAATATCCACCTTAGCCTTCATCTCGAGGAATGCTCTTCGAAATTCCTGCTCACTGATCTCATCAGGAACCTCCATTCCAGAAACAGACATCTTCGGAAATGTTCTACGCTTCCCGATCTCAGGATCAAATTCTTCAAGCTTGCCTTCGCCCTTCTGAATCCTGGATCTCGTTAGCATTCAAGAAAACAACTGCAATAATAGTCAACTGAGCTCTGATACCAACTTGATCTGTGTAGGATCTAGACTAGATTGTAGTTTAAATGTTTAAACTTTTACAATGCTTTTACAATGATTATTTCAAGTTAATTAAAACGAAATTAACTTAAGGAAATAACGGAATAAAAATAATAACAAGGTGATTATAACAGAAGGAAGGAAATGAGAGACAGAAAGAGAGAAAAAGAGAAGTGCAAACAGTGTTTGATTTCGGAGTTCGTCACGAGAGTGACTACGTCTCCGGGTCCACTCCAATAGAGTGTGACCGATCCAATTAATCTCCAAATCAATTACAAAAGCACCACCATTCTCCAAGCATTTCGGCAGCGTAACAATGCTCTGATATTCAAGAATGATCTAAAAGAATTCTCCAACAAGACCTCTCTTTGACGCCTCAGCATTAGAACTTCATCACCTGAAAAAAAACTTGATCTTTCACTCTCACCTCACACCCCTTTAAATACAAAAAATTAACCCAATATGGTATAAAACCATATGATTTACAAAATTCTCCAAATCACATAATAATCTTTAACAATCTCCCTAAAACAACTTAATCTCCCATAAAAATCTTACAATATCCTTAATAATCTCTTAAAAAATTATTTAAGCCCTTCAATAATGTTTTCCTATCGGGCTTTTGATTTTTGGGAGGTTATTGTTTGTTTTTTTTTAATTTAAATAAGGTGAGTTTGTTTAAAAATTAAGGCATTCGGGGTTCAAATATTAACAAATAAACCTGATGCCACTAAATATGCTAAAACCATTCGATGGCCCACCAGTGTCTTAGGACTTTGTTAGGCCGGCGGTTGCGGGTTCAACCCCCGCCGCTAGCTTTTAATAGCCATTTGCCATATTTTCAAACAACAAAAACAACCCGGATCTATATTTAGTAAAGCACATGCAGTCTGGTGTAACGGCAAAGACTTTAGTTAGCAGGCGGTAGGTTGGGGGTTCAAATCCCCCAACAACTTTTAACAAAAAAACCAACATCCGCCGCGGAGGGAGGAAATAAAGTTGCCACGTGTCGTACCAGGAGGGTGCCACGTGTCAAGCTCCAATACGCTGAGAACGTTGACGTGTATGCCAACCGTGATGATGACTAGGATGCCAACCGAACTGTCGACGTGGTGTACGGAAAGGACACGTGTCGAATTCTGATTGGTCCATACAATTTTGACGTGGATGCTGACATCATCGTATGGATGACACGTGTCAACCACAGATTGGTCCATTTTGATCTGCACAGATGCTGACGTCATCATGTATGGATGCTGACATCATCACTGTACCTTCAGTCCACCAAGTCAACCTGAAACTTTGACCAGCTGTATCTTGAGCCTCCGATGTCGGATTTTGACGAAATGAACACCGTTGGAAAGCTTGCGACGAGCTCTTCACAATGATGCCAACTTCAACAACTTTTGACAACATCATTTTTTTCACTTCTTGGATGCCCTCTGATCCCAGTTTGACCCAAGGTTTGGCTGGCTATAACTTGCACAAACGGACTCCTTTTCGCTCCATTCGAGTTGTGTTGGAATCAGGACGTCGAGATCTTTCTGATGGTGTAGATTCTGGAGAGAATTTAGACACTTTAATTTTCACTAAAAAAATGTCCACCGGATCATTACCTGGAGATCAATGTGATTGAATGAGGATTAATACTCAAAAATTAGTACCAGATTAAATCAAGAAATTAGATTGAGTTAAAGGATGAATCACAATTTTGAAAATAATCCAAGGACAAAATAAAATCCAAGGTAAGGATGTCTTGAGATAAGTTGGAATTACCTTTGTAAAACCTATAACCTTTACAGGAATAATAATAGTGGCGGAAGATCAAAATAGGTTATCACTTAGTCAAAGGATAAACTATTGTTGGATATAAAAGAACCTATGTGTCCAAAATTTCAAAGATTCAAGAATGGAACCAGGAAAATAGTGTCAGAGTTAGAACATCAAATTGACAAAGAGAATTGTCGGATAACGATTAGCTATTATTTGGAAGAAGAAAGATTAAGAAGCTACACGAAATGTAGCAAAGGAATATCTTGTATGCCAGGATGTAATGCCCTGCCACGCAACCCTAGAGGAAGTTGCAAACAACATTTGAAACAGGCTAATTTTTTTTTGTTTAGGTACAATTAATAAGCAAGTTCACTAACACATCCCAACAACCTCTAAGGTTACAAGATAGAGGTTATATAGAACCTCAACAAAAAACATGAACTTAATCCATGCCATATATTTACACAATTATTTAAACACAGACATTCCAATACAATGAATTACGTCAAAGCATAAAGATAACTTTCCATTTCATTAATCCATAATTAACAATAAGATTACAAATCTCATTCCCCGAATGAGGTAAGTCCAATAACATAATGAGATTACAATTACAACTTCCACCTCGATAACAACTGAGGGGTAAAATAATACAAGATCAAATGAAAAGAAATAAAGCAAGAACTGATACTGAAACCAACAAGTTCTCCAATTGGAAGTCTCATCCACACAAACATGAAGAAAGAACCCAACGGATTTAGGTGCACTTCACCCAAACAAGTGGAACTTAAAGGCCCACCCCCCGTGCTAGGAGATAGTAACTAGGAATCCTAGTCAAGACAATCTACCTCTAGACATAGGCTAACATAAACTGAACCAAACTGAAACTACCATTCACATGTCACACAAGTACATCCCAAGGTACAACTCAAGTACAACTCAAATACAAATCAAATACAACTCCAATACCATGCAAGTACAACAAAAGTACAACTCTACATGGTCACATCGCTTCCAGAAATGAAGCAGATCAAGTATGTTAAGAGAACCATACACATAATAATCGAATACCAACTATGGTCACATCAGTTATGTTAAGAAAACCATACCCACAAAACAAGTACCAACTATGGTCGCACAAACTGCCATCACATAGCTCATCATGAGTTACCCACTACGGATCATCAAGATGGTGGCGTCAACCGATCCTTGGCCCTCATACATACTAATGCAAAATCAAAACCAAACTATTGTCCTAGACAGAGTGTCATCGCACAGATCGTCATGAGTTACCCACTGCGGATCGTAAGTATTGTGGCCACAAACCAATCCTTGACCCTCACACTTATTAATGCATAATCAAATACCTTTCGTATAGACAAGATAGATGACCTTGTCGTTACCGGCCTTCCCACCCATCCCAAGTCTAAAGAAGCCCTTGCACCTATGAGTGAGGCATACTTATTTTGATTAGTGAGAAGTTAGTCCTAATCTTCTAAGTGTTGCATTTAATTATCACTTGATTAAACCACTTCCGAAGGTTACCCAATCTTACCTCTTCTGGGATCTCGCTCCTACAAAAGTCACTCTTCTACTTGACAACACACATACCAACCAAACACCAAGGATACAAAGGTGCAATAAATAAGATACCACGACCTCTCCTTTTTAGGAGGCAACATAAGTTCACACACTCTCCAAACACTTGGAGGAAACAAGGTAACAAATTCCAACAACCAAGGCATTACAAACACTCCAACTCTAGGAGGAAACCTAAAAGAGACTCACTGCAATACTGGAGGCAACAAACCACATAGCAAGGTCACTCCTTACAAGGAGACGTGGATCCCATAATCTAGTCCTAAACCAAGGAGGTACAAACATATACATAACCTCATGCACTATCCAAGAGAAATCACAACACATTGACAACCACAAAACAATAACCCATAGAACTGAAAATCCAATCTGGAAGACTTACGAATAACACACCCTTTAATCCATTTCCCAAACCAGAGCACGAAGGGAATATTCACTGAAGGCAAAAGAAATAAACTACCTTTGGATATTCTAAATCCATTCCTCATTACATTATGTAATTCATTACCTTGATAAAACTGAATTAAGAATTCATCTTTTCAGATAAGGGAGAAATTAACACTAATATTTTATTCCCTAATTCCTCTTAATAAAATAGGCATTTTTGCTATAACTCAGAACATGTCGTTGTAAAATAAATAACCATTTGTCATTACAAACAAAATCGTTATAAAATAAATCAGTTAATTTCATTATTTAACACATTAATCACAATTCCAACATTTTCCCCTTTCACCACTATTGTTTAAAATAAAAACAATAATTGAATATAACCTCAATATTTTAAATTTCCAATTATATTTAAATCAGATTAATAATGGGACCTTTGCTCATCAATTTAAATTTCACAATTAAATTTAGTTCATGCATTCTCTAAATCATATATTTAACTCCCTAAATTAAATTTAAAACATGCCATTGGAAAAAAAATCAATAATTTCCCTTGCATAATTACTTTAAATCACCACTCTAAAAAAAATACAAATCTTATTTAAATATAATATATTTATAAATAATATTTTAATATTATAAAAATAATATATAAAATATTAATATTTATATATATTATTTATTTTATTTCTTTATTTTTCTAACCAACCCTTAGCGCCTCGGGCCGCACGTCAACCCTTTAGGGTTGGGTCATGGCTACCTCGGGCCGCGTGTAGGGTTAGGGTTTTGATTGGGCACCAGCCGCAGATGGATTGCAGGCAGCGGTACGTTTTTCTTCCCTTTGCCGCGGTTTTTATTTGGCTGACGGCGTTTGTAGGGGGTGGAGGTTTTTGAGGACGATAGCTAATCGGCAAACCCCAACGGCGGCGACTGTGCCAAGCACAACCGTCCACCCCTACAGGTGTTACGATGGTGCCTAGCATAGCTGACCACCGCTCGGTGGCGGCTACGTGAGCACGACCGCGGGAGGTTTGTGGGGACCGCGTTGGGCGTAGCTCCCCCCACAGCGTCTCCCATGGGGCGCGGTGGGGGTTGAGCCCCCAACGACCCCCAACCTCAAAATTTTTAATTTTAATTTTATTTTATTTTTTAATATTTTTCCCTATGGATTTCTCGAATTCTGTACCCTTCATGGGTATTTTTAAGGAAACCCAGCATAAAACTCAAAAAGACAAATTTTTAACAAATTTTAAATACATATATATATGTATAACAATACATACACACATATATATATTTATATATATTAGGATCCAAACATCCCCATAAGAAATAATTGAGGAAATAAAATTGAAATAGCAATTTCTAGCCAAGAACACCAAGATTTTTTTTGAAGCCATGCATTTCCAATCAGAGATTTTGTTAACATATTTAAATGTTCCAATTTAATAACATGAACCTGGTTTTTTCTTAAGTTCAGAAGATCCAAAATGGTGCTCAACTTCCCACCTTGCTTCCAAATCCAGTCCCACAAATTTTACAGTTCAACTCTCAAAACCCACAAAATGCAACAATCTTCCTCTCCTCCATTTTCAATTTCTCCCAAAACTTTCCTCCTCCAAAATTCATCAAAGAAATTCAACAACCACCCTCATAAATTCTTCAAAACAAAAAATTAGGAAATATCTCAATTTCTTTAATTTTTGAATTCCAACTTCCAAATTTGACTTTTAAAATTCATTTTTCTAATTTTGAATTCCAAATTTCTCAAATTGACTTTCATGCATTTTCTTTATTTTCAGATTCAACAAAATAACAATAACTTCAACATAAATAAATTAAATTCTTTCAACATCATAATTTAATTAATTAATAAATAGATTCAATCAACGATTAATTTATTTATTAATTAAATTAAATTAATAATAAAATAAATTATATTTCAACATAATCCCAGAATAAATTAAACCACAACTTAAATACATTAAGCCATTTAGTTGCCCTTTTCTAACTTGAAATTAAATAATGAAGAGAGGGAACGATAATCAAAACAATACAACCCGACAAACAACTGACAACATACAAGGACTAGGGTGATGACTCGACACGGAAACCTAGCTACTATCTCCCAATCGAATACCGTTGGGTATTGAATATGCTCCAACCTGTGAAACCAAGTGGAGTTGATGTCCTGTACCTGTCAACCTATAATTCAAGTAAACAACAACATAAAATACACACCGTGAAGAGGAAATCATAGGATTGTAGGGCACTCACAAACAAGTGATGCAATACCGTCCCCTTCACCAATATAATGCAACTAACTAATAATTATAACATATTAGTATAATCCAAAGCATAATCATCTTTAATTCAAATAACCACTATGCTAATCCAAAGCATGAAATAAAGATAACATCTGAATAACCAGAAACACATCAAAGCAACATACCCACACAAGGACACACTGTCCAACCAAAAGGGAAAATGGAGGGGTATTACATCCTCCCCCCTAGGGTTAGGCTTACACCTGAAAGCCTACAAACACGTAGGGATATAACTCCCACACACATAATGCACCACATCAAAACCCCATCTACACACCAAGGTAATAAGTGAGGTACACAACTCAAAACCCACACAACTGAAAGCTTAATGGCTTCATCATAATCTTGGAGTACCCAGTGTTTAAACCTAGGCTATGATACCATGTGTAATGCCCCGCCACACAACCCTAGAGGAAGTTGCAAACAACATCTTAAACAGGCTAATTTTTTTTTGTTTAAGTACAATTAATAAGCAATTTCACTAACACATGCCAACAACCTCTAAGGTTAAGAGACAGAGGTTATGTAGAACCTCAACTAAAAACATGAACTTAATCCATGACATTCATTTGCACAATTATTTAAACACATACATTCCAATAAGATGAATTACATCAAAGCATAAAGATAACTTTCCATTTCATTAATCCATAATTAACAATAAGATTACAACTCTCATTCCCTGAATGAGGTAACTCCAATAAAATAATGAGATTGCAATTACAACTTCCACCTCGATAACAACTAAGGGGTAAAATAATACAAGATCAACTGAAAAGAAATAAAACAAGAACTGATACTAAAACCAACGAGTTCTCCAACTGGTAGTCTCGTCCACACAAACATGAAGAAAGAACCCAACGGATTTAGGTGCACGCCACCCAACCAAGTTGAACCCAAAGGCCCACCCCCCGTGCTAGGAGATAGTAACCAGGAATCCTAGTCAAGACAATCTACCTCTAGACACAGGCTAACATAAACTGAACCAAACTGAAACAACCATTCACATGTCACACAAGTACATCCCAAGGTACAACTCAAGTACAACTCAAATACAACTCAAATACAAGTCCAATACCATGCAATTACAACACAAGTACAACTCTACATGGTCACATCGCTTCTAGAAATGAAGCAATCAAGTATGTTAAGAGAACCATACACATAATAATTGAATACCAACTATGGTCACATCAGGTATGTTAAGGAAACCATACCTGCAAAACAAGTACCAACTATGGTCACACAAAGTTCTATCACATAGCTCATCATGATTTACCCACTACGGATCGTCAAGATGGTGGCCTCAACCAATCATTGGCCCTCATACATACTAATGCAAAATCAAAAACAAACTGTTGTCCTAGATAGAGTGTCATCACACATCTCGTCATGAGTTACCCACTGCGGATCGTAAGGATGGTGGCCACAAACCGATCCCCGACCCTCACACTTACTAATACGGAATCAAATACCTTTCGTACAAACAAGATAGATGACCTTGTCGTTACTGGCCTTCCCACCCATCCCAAGTCTAAAGAAGCCCTCGCGCCTATGAGTGAGGCATACTTATCTTGATTAGTGAGAAGTTAGTCCTAACCTTCTAAGTGTTGCATTTAACTATCACTTGATTAAACCACTTCTGAAGGTTACCTACTTACGTCTTCCGGGCTTTGGTGCCTACGAAAGCCACTCTTCAACTTGACAACACACATACGAGCCAAACACCAAGGATACAAAGGTGCAATAAACAAGATACCATGACCTCTCCTTTTCAGGATGCAATATAAGTTCACACCCTCTCCAAACACTTGGAGGCAACAAGGTAACAAAGTGCAACAACCAAGGTAGTACAACCACTCCAACTCTAGGAAGAAACCTAAAAGAGACTCACTTCAACACTGGAGGCAACAAACACAATAACAAGGTCACTCTTTACAAGGAGACGCGGATCCCATAATCCACTCCTAAACAAAGGAGGTACAAACATCCCCATTCATGAAAACTGAGTACAAACATATACATAACCTCATGCACTATCCAAGAGAAATCACAACAAGTTGACAACCACAAAACAACAACCCATAGAACTAAAAATCCAATCTAGAAGACTTACGAATAAAACACCCTTTAATCCATTTCCCAAACCAGAGCATGAAGGGAATATTCACTGAAGGCACAAGAAATAAACTACCTTTGGATATTCTAAATTCATTCCTCATTACATTACGTAATTAATTACCTCGATAAAACTAAATTAAGAATTCATCTTTTCAGATAAGGGAGAAATTAACACTAATATTTAATTCGCTAATTGCTCTGAATAAAATAGGCATTTTCACTATAACTCAGAACATGTCATTGTAAAACAAATAACCATTTTTCCTTACAAACAAAATCGTTATAAAATAAATCAGTTAATTTCATTATTTAACACATTAATCACAATGCCAACATTTGCCCCTTTCACAACTATTGTTTAAAATATAAACAATAATTGACTATAACCTCAATATTTTAAATTTCTAATTATATTTAAATTAGATTAATAATGGGACCTTTGCTCATCAATTTAAATATCACAATTAAATTTAAATCATGCATTCTCTAAATCAAATATTTAACTCCCTCAATTAACTTTAAAACATGCCATTGGAAAAAAAATCAATAATTTCCCTTACATAATTACTTTAAATCACCACTCTAAAAAAAACACAAATCTTATTTAAATATAATATATATATAATAAATATTTTAATATTATAAATGATAATATAAAATATTATTAAATAATATTTTAATATTATAAAAATAATATGTAAAACATTAATATTTATATATATTATTTATTTTATTTCTTTATTTTTTCTAACCAACCCCTGGTGCCTCGGGCCATGTGCAGGGTTAGGGTTTTGACTTTAAAACATGCCATTGGAAAAAAAATCAATAATTTCCCTTGCATAATTACTTTAAATCACCACTCGAAAAAAAATACAAATCTTATTTAAATACAATATATATATAAATAATATTTTAATATTATAAATGATAATATAAAATATTATTAAATAATATTTTAATATAATAAAAATAATATGTAAAATATTAATATTTATATATATTATTTATTTTATTTCTTTATTTTTTCTAACCAACCCCTGGTGTCTCGGGCCGTGTGCAGGGTTAGGGTCTCGGGCCGCCATGGTTTTTCTTTAGCCGGTGGCGTTTGTAGGGGCCAGAGGTTTTTGAGGGTGGCAGCTAACCGGCCAACCCCGACGGCAGCGATTGTGCCAAGCATAGTTGTCCACCCCTGTGGGTGGCACGACAGTGCTTGGCATAGCCGACTACCACTCGGTGGCGGCTATGTGAGCACGACTATGGGAGGTTTGTGGGGACTGCGTTGGGTGCGGCTCCCCCTACAACGTCTCCCATGGGGCGCGGTGGGGGTTAAGCCCCCAGCGACCCCCAACCTCAAAATTTTTATTCTTTATTTTTAATTTTTTAATTTTTTTAATATTTTTCCTTGTGGATTCCTCGAATTTTGTGCCCTTCATGGGTATTTTTAAGGAAACCCAACATAAAAAGATGAGTTTTTAACAAATTTTAAATACATACATACATATATATATATATATATATATATATATATATATATATATATATATATACATACACATATATATTTATATATATTAGGATCCAAACATCCCCATAAGAAAAAATTGAGGAAATAAAATTGAAATAGCAATTTCTAGCCAAGAACACCAAGATTTTTCTTGAAGCCATGCATTTCCAAACAGAGATTTTGTTAACAACATATCTAAATCTATCAATTTAATAACATGAACTTGGTTTTTTCTTGAGTTCAGAAGATCCAAAATGGTGCTCAGCTTCCCACCTTGCTTCCAAATCCAGTCCCACAAATTTTACAGTTCAACTCTCAAAACCCACAAAATGCAACAATCTTCCTCTCCTCCATTTTTCAGTTTCTCCCAAAACTTTCCTCCTCGAAAATTCAGAAAAGAAATTCAACCATAAGGATAAAACCCTAAAATTCAACAACCACCCTCATAAATTCTTCAAAACAGAAAATTAGGAAATATCTCAATTTCTTTAATTTTTGAATTTAAACTTCCAAATTTGACTTTTAAAATTCATTTTTCAAATTTTGAATTCCAAATTTCTCAAATTGACTTTCATGCATTTTCTTTATTTTCAAATTCAACAAAATAACAATAACTTCAACTTAATTAAATTAAATTCTTTCAACATCATAATTTAATTAATTAGTAAATAGATTTAATCAACGATTAAATTATTTATTAATTAAATTAAATTAATAATAAAATAAATTATATTTCAGCATAATCCCAAAACAAATTAAACCACAACTTAAATACATTAAGCCATTTAGTTGCCCTTTTCTAACTTGAAATTAAATAATGAAGAGAGGGAACGATAATCGAAACAACACAACCCAACAAACAACTGATGACATACAAGGACTAGGATGATGACTCGGCACGGAAACCTAGCTACTATCTTCCAATCGAATACCGTTGGGTATTGAACATGCTCCAACCTATGAAACCAGGTGTAGTCGATGTCTTGTACTTTCAACTTGTAATTCAAGTAAACAACAACATATAATATGAGAAACATAAAATACACACCGTGAAGAGGACATCACAAGCGAGTGATGCAATACTGTCCCCTTCACCAATACAATGCAACTAACTGACAATTCTAGCATATTAGTATAATCCAAAGCATAATCATCTTTAATTCAAATAACCACTATGCTAATCCAAAGCATGGAATAAAGATAACATCTGAATAACCAGAAACACATCAAAGCAACATACCCACACAGGGACACACTGCCCAACCAGAAGGAAAAATGGAGGGGTATTACACAAGAAATGAAGACCATAAGTCCTCATTGGTAGGACATGTAACTCTCTTGAGATTCTAGAAGGAAAATGATAGAACACAAGACAAAATGATTTGTCTTTGATTAGTAGGATTAAGATAATGTTCTATTGGATGGATTCATCAAAGAAACCAATGGTTTTTGGAAACTTGACTTATAGGATTATGGTCCTAATTAATATATATTGTGGGAAGTAGTTGCTTAGTAAACCTGAAAGGTTATTTCACATTAGCAAATAAGGATAGGGATTGTGTAACAAAAATTATTTTTGTCAAATAAGTAAATGGTGGACTAAATCTTGAATGAATTGTAAACTCTAAAATTGACATTTGGACTATTAGATGAAAATAAAGGAAACTCTAATAAATTTGACAAGGCTTGGATATAATCATAGACTTGAGAAAATTTCAAAAAGGAAAATATAGAATGAAATGATCGATGAAATATAATTAATAATAGTTTAAGTGTGGAGTAGTATTAAAAATTGATAAGTGGCTAGGAGCAAGATTATGCTCAAGATAGACAATTAACTAAAGGTAAAGTACTTTATAGTTTATGGTAAGTATAATGAATGTGTAAGTGGTGGATGGACTCGGGTTATGAGTTGTCTAACAATGTAATTCAAAGGAAAGGATTGGACCCATGATGTAGTGTACGATACATCGACATTCCTCTTCCATTTGGGTTATACTAAGGATAAATGCATGAACCAATGAATTCTGATCACTAAGTATAGTTATTATTATGTATTGGATGTATTTATAGAATAAAGCTCTTGGTAGAGTAAGTATGTGTGAAGCATATGAAATTTCCCTATGTGATAGTAAGGACACTTGAAGAAAATCTAGAAAGGACAAGATTATTGAATAGGACGATTGTTTTGTAAATCTTACGTAACTTGGGAAATCATCAAAGTTGGCTCTAAGATTGGTAGGACCCTTTGATGTACTAGAAGTCATTAATCCTATTGCTGATAGACTAGCATTCATAGAGATAATACTCAGTACAAGGTCCAGTGGGACTAGTATATTGAGGATAGTGCTACTTGGGAGGATTTTGAGACGATAGACTGTCATTTTCCTCATTTTCTTTCATAGATTAGCATTTGTTTTGTGCGGAGATACTTGATACTTTGGTTTTGATTCACATGTTGTGAAGTTTGATAGTGTGGATGCTACTTTATTTTTCTTATGCTTATGATGGAGAACTATGTTGTTAGTTACCATTTCATTATGATTGAGATACTATGCTTTACCTATTGAGATACTATGTTCACTAATTGAGATAATATGTTTTATTGATGATGATGTAATGCTTATTGAATGACTAATAATACATCGAGACGATGTATCTTCCAAGAGGGGAAGGATGTCACATTTGGATTTCATTGACTTATTTAATGCAAGTATTAGTCATTATGTCGATATTTAAATGTAAATTAAATGATTATTTAAGATAGTTAAATTGAAATTCAAATCGAAATGAAATTGAAATTCAAATGCAATTATTATGATTTGAATTGTATTTATATTTATTTCGGGGTTTTTCATTACTAATGATAAATCGAGTGCAAGTGAATGTAGGAACAGGTGAACATGATTGAAGGCGAGAACAATGATCAGGTTGAGTTGTTTAGCCGATTGACGTTTATGAATAGATGGAATCTCACACACTCGCATAGATAATATTTTAATGTATTTTGCATTTATCATGTTTATAAATTTTGAATCAAGTTTTAGATTAATTTTTCAAAATTGTGAAAAAGCATGCTGAATTAAATAAGGATTTGATTAAATTTGATGAAATTGATTTAAATTAAGTAAATGAATTGCTTGTTTAAATATTTAATTATTGTTTGGAAATAATACGTTTTGTATTTGAAATTTAAATAGAATTGATTTTTATTTCGAAATTAGATAAAATTTATATTAATAAAGTAAAATTAAATGCTTTTAAAATTGAAATTATAAAAAGAGGAACTATGTAATTTGAAATTGAAAAAAATGGCTAGTGAAGTTTTTGAAATCAATTAGAAAAAAAAAATTACGTACACATTGGAAATTGTATTCAATTTTAAAGCTTCAGTTAATTTGTGGAAGAAAATATCTTTAAATATTATCAAGAAGCAATCAAAATGGGAGACTGGAGTTCAAATTCTGAACTAGAGATCATTGAATAATTTTTGGATCTGATTCTCTTTTTTAAGAACAATGCATTAGAATAATAAAGATATATATAAAGGAAGAAATTCGAAATATAGAGGGGTGGATTAAAAATTTCGTTTTAATGTTCTTCCTGCAAAAAAACCAAATTGATAGAGCATTGTTTGAGGGAAAGAATTTTCAAATTGGGAGGGACAAAGGAATTCGATGTTGGGAGGCATATAGAGGAAGATTTTACACACTCCCCAAACCCACACATCTTCAGGATGACCCACCATGCAGCAGGGAAGGAAGGCAGGGAGGCAACCAAGAAGGCACGCATAGCCTTCTACTCCCTCATACCCCACGTGGACAAGGAAGAATCTAGTTTTTTTATTGGTAATCACTAACACCAAGGGAAGTTAAGGGGGTACATAGCCAGGAAGATTTGTTAGACATGGATTAGATAGGAGTCTCCATGCATTCCTCTACCACATGCAGCCACTAAGATTCTCCATGCAGCTGCAACATGTGCAAAGAGACCTCACTCTCCACATGCACCATGGCAACATGAGGTCTTAAAGAAAATATAGAGGGTTGAGGAAAACACAAGGAAATCATCTTCCCACTGCAACTTTCCACATAGCCACATAGTACAAATAGTAAAATACTTAGAGAGAAGAAGGAGAAAGGAAGACAATAGAATCAAGCAGATAGGAAAAATAGAGAGGAGGGACATAGACAAAACAATCACTTCAAGAATCTCAAAATTTTACCAAGTAGGATCTGTAAATTTAAATTCTACAATAGATCTTGCAATTCTTTTCTAATTTCTAGAATTTAGTATCAAAATCTAAGAAAGAATCTTGTTTGTTTAATTTAAGAAAGAGAGATTGAAAGAATTGTTGCAAAACTATTCCTTTCAATTTTATTAAAACTTCAAACAAATCAGACTATATTTATTTTCAGAATATGAGATGAGATTAGAAACAGAAGAATTTAGGAATTTCTTATAGAAATCATGAATTAAATAGAAAAAAGAATTTAGGAGAATCTATTAAATCTAAAAATGATTTTTACTATTTTAGAAAATAAAACGATCTTGAACAAAAAATGGATTATTTTTGTTGACAGAAAATAATACTTTGTTGATTGAAAATAAATGACAGAATAAACTTTGAATTTTAACACTATTTTGAAACAGAGATTATTGAAACTTGAACTTTTCATCTTTCAACGAAACTATCAAAACTGAAACAAATAGAAGAGTTATTGTAAATCTGAATAACGATTATTGTTTATTTACTGAAAAATATGACAAACTGAAAATAAAACATTTAAACATGAAATATGATTTATTTAGAGATATCCATAACGAATTTCAAACAACATTAATTAGATGAGTATAAACAAATGAATGTGTACTCTTTTAATATTTTTTTTATATGATTTTACCTTGCATATTGGAGTTACACCTTCAATAAACTTTATTGATTATTTAAATTACTCAATTTAAAATGTTAAATTTATGTCTTTTATGAATTTGAACAATGGAAAGAAGTTCTTTTTAAACTGTTTTCATTTTAAACGAAGTTTCCAGTTTGATGTTTTTTTTTTAGATTGCAAAAGACTGTATTTGATTGATAGACCATGCATGCTTGATAATGAATTCACATGTCATGTTTTTGGGGAAAGTTACCTTCCAGGACAGGTGCCGAATATGGGTAAATAGAGAGTGTAGTTTTTCTTTTCCAAAACTGATTTTATTGTTCTGCATGACATTTTACTTGGCCAAGTAATTTATGGACCATTGAATCAGATGGATTGATTGAACTCTCTACCATATCCTAGTATCGAACTTGCTTATTTCTTAAAGGAATTAGAAAAATGAAAATGCTTGTGGTTTACTAGTAGTACTAGGCATGCACCAGATTCCATCTTGCTCATAGACTACTTTTTACTAAGCAACTCGTGCAGGGTTTGGGTATTTCTTGATTGACTAAGAAATTCTGGGGAAGCCTAAGCTTCGAGGTTGGGCGGAAAAAGCGTCTAATCCTTGTTCTCGTCTTCTTGTTGAAGATTTTCTTTTGGATGGAAGATCGACGGACTGCATATTCTTTTATGCTTTATTATTCTTTATATATGTAATGACGAGCTTATGGCGACTGAATGCCTATGTCTCGAATTGTAACTAATATTATTATCATTTATTGTATTTATAACTGAAGTTGTGTATTATGACACTTGTATGTTTTAGAATGAATTTTTATGAAATAATCTTATCGACTTTTATGTCGTAGTTTTGTAATCGACTAGTTCTTGATGTCTAAATGAATGGAATACCGAATTTATTTTGAATATAGTGGATCTTATTTAAAGTAATTGTCGATGTTGTTTTAAAGAGTTTTTTGCTCTTTACATTTGGTATTAGAGCAACCAAGTTTTGCATTGCAACCTATGAGCTCATTACACAATAATGTGTAAACCTTATCAAAAGATAAAGGTTGAAAATTCCCTGTGCCAGAATGGCAAGAGAAGAGAACTTAAGGAAGTAAAAAGGAAGAAGTAAGCATTATTAACCTATGTAAATTGGGGCTAGTTAAGGATTCGTCCCTGGAATAAGAATTCCTAAACCATCAACTTTTGATAAAACCTAGGATTGTAGAAGATTATGCAATCAGGGTATGTAGGAAGGTTAGGAAGAATAACCTATATATAGATGACCCTAAGAAAAAGAGAATGAGTAGAAAGGATTGGATAAATTGAATTGTAGCAACCTACAATTGTGCGAGAGTCAGGAACTCTTGGATTAGTGTAAATACTATGAATTTAAGTATGCAAATTCAGAATATATTAGAATGTTCAAAGTAGGATATGAATATATTAAGTATCCTCAAGGATTGGGGAATTCATGACTAGAACGTTTGTGCTAAGATAAAGATCTTGTTACAAAAGAGATAGTATCGAGGAATTGAGAAAAGACCAGAATGGTTAGAAGAAACAATCAATGAGCTTATTGAAGTCTTGGAATCAAACAACCTATCAATAATGGTTCCAAAAGGGAAAAGGAATGCAACATGTCTTTATGTGACAAGACACTAGAATTTGCAAGGAAAGCAACACTTTGAGTTAAGAAGTACATCAACAAAAGAGGTTTGTGGGTATGGATATTCCTCCACTAATAAGAATATTAGAGAGAAGGTAGAATGCATTGTTGCTGAATATTCATTGGATATCTTACTAAATGATCCAATATGTTGAATCTATGAGATAAAGAAAACAATGAAAAATTTAACATTGCGAAAAGTGTAAATAAGGTATGCCATGAGATAAAAGAGCACAACGAAAAGACAATAAGAAGGAATGACAAATAAAATTCAAGGAAGCAAGTAAATTACTAAAAATTTCAACGTAAGAAGAACGAAAGTTGCAGAAACACTAAATGGGTGGAAGAAAGAGAGTGGATTGACTCAAGTTAAGTACCCCACCCAACAAAACTTGGTTATGACTTCTTTGCAAGTCATAAGGAGTCATACATTTTATGACCACAAGGGGAAATGTACAAATGGAAAGGTTAAGAATTATGATTTGTATACCTTATGATTATTTGATCTAAAGATCAAGGATATTATTATTAATGAAGTAGAAAAGGATAGGTAGATAACTTGATCATGATAAGGAAGATCAATTTATATGGGATAGACAAGGAAGGATCTAAGAGACTCATGATCGGAAGAAAGTGTCTTGTTACTCCTACATACTTTATAAAGAGAATTTAATAATGATGTTATTTGATATGAAATATATCCATGTCATGAAATAACTTGATTTTGAATCTCTCTATGCTAAGAAACCTATGGATGAGAAAAAGGTTGTCTATTTAAGCCATTGAGATGAAGTGTAAAATAAAGTAAGATGTGACGTTAGGTGTACCACACCAAAATCTCTTTTTGAGAATGATTAAATCACTTAATGACTACCTTAATTTTTAATGGAACCTTGGGTTAAAGATAACCTATGTGGGACAAGAATTTCATTCAATAAAGATAAATATCTAGTGATGAGACTAAAACCTATTAAGTTGGATTACATATTGGATTATTCTTTAAATACCTATAAGTAGGAATTAAAATTGAATGAGTTGTACATTGGGTCTTGAATATAGCCATATAAAGTGGAGAAATCTATAACAAATAGGACTAGTCAACAATTAAGGATTTCATCCTTAGAATTGGAAGGGAATATTGGGTTAAGATTTTCCCATGCGATTGAATATCATTAGAGTTAATGAAACCTTACAAAGATAGAAGCGTAGGAGAGAAGCCTAGTAAGATAAAGGAAGTAGTATTATTGACAAGACTTTATTTTAAGTAGCTCTTATATTACAAGAGAAACACTTCCAGAAGGAAGCCTCTATTGTCATGATAAAATAGCATGGAATTTTCACTTAGCAAGAAATGCTGAAAAGTCTTATGGAGAAGAACATCTGGATTGTTACTTGTGCTCAAAATGGATTTCTTTTTAGAGACTCTCCTATACAATTCAGGAATAAGGGAGTTGAATGTTTATGTTTCATAATTAGATATGCAATTAAACTTGTTATTACCCAGAGATCAATGTGATTGAACGAGGATTAATACTCAAAAAGTAGTACCAGATTAAATCAAGAAATTAAATTGAGTTAAAGGATGAATTACAATTTTTAAAATAATCCAAGGACAAAATAAAATCCAAGGTATGGATGTCTTGAGATAAGTGGGAATCACCTTTGTAAAACCTATAACCTTTACAGGAATAATAATAGTGGCAGAAGATCAAAATAGGTTATCACTTATTCAAAGGATAGACTATTGTTGGATATAAAAGATCCTATGTGTCCAAAATTTGAAAGATTCGAGAATGGAATGAGGAAAATATTGTCAAAGTTAGAACATCGGATTGACAAAGAGAATTGTTAGATAAGGATCAACTATTATTTGGAAGAAGAAAGAGTAAGAAGCTGCACGAAATGTAGAAAGGAATATCTAGTATGCCAAAAAATGGAGACCATAAGTCCTCATTGGTAGGACATGTAACTCTCAAAGGAAAGGATTGGACCCATGATGTAGTGTACAATACATCGACATTCCTCTTCCATTTGGGTTATACTAAGGATAAATGCATGAACCAATGAATTCCACTCACTAAGTATAGTTATTATTATGTATTGGATGTATTTATAGAATAAATCTCTTGGGAGAGTAAGTATGTGTGAAGCATACAGAATTTCCCGATCTGATAGTAAAGACACTTGAAGCAAATCTAGAAAGGACAAGATTACTGAATAAGACGATTGTTTGTAAATCTTACGTAACTTGGGAAATCATCAAAGTTGGCTCTGAGATTGGTAGGACCCTTTGATGTACTGGAAGTCATTAATCCTATTGCTGATAGACTAGCATTAACAGAGATAGTACTCAGTACAAGGTCCAGTGGGACCAGTATACTGAGTATAGTGCGACTTGGGAGGATTCTGAGATGATAGGCTATCATTTTCCTCATTTGCTTTCATAGATTAGCATTTCTTTTGTGTGGAGATGCTTGATACTCTAGTTTTGATTCACATGTTGTGAAGTTTGATAGTGTGGATGCTACTATATTTTTCTTATGCTTATGATGGAGAACTATGGTGTTAGTTACTATTTCATTATGATTGATATACTATGCTTTACCTATTGAGATACTATGTTCACTGATTGAGATAATATGGTTTTATTGATGGTGATGTAATGCTTATTGAATGACTAATAAGACATCAATACAATGTCTCTTCCAAGAGGGGAAGGATGTCACCTTTGGATTTCATTGACTTATTTAATGCAAGTATTAATCATTATGTCGATATTTAAATGTAAATTAAATTATTATTTAAGATACTTAAATTAAAATTGAAATTGAAATCAAAATGCAATTATTATGATTTGAATTGTATTTATATTTATTTTGGGGTTTGTCATTACTGATGATAAATTGAGTGCAAGTGAATGCGGGAATAGGTGAATGTGATTGAAGGCAAGAACAACGATCAGGTTGAGTTGTTTAGCCAATTGACGTTTATGAATAAATGGAATCTGACACAATCACATAGATAATATTTTAATGTATTTTTCATTTATCATGTTTGCAAATTTTAAATCAAGTTTTAATTTAATTTTTCAAAATTGTGAAAAAGCATGTTGAATTAAATAAGGATTTGATGAAATTGATTTAAATTAATTAAATGAATTTCTTGGTTAAATATTTAATTATTGTTTGGAAATAATACGTTTTGTATTTGAAATTTAAATAGAATTGATTTTTATTTCGAAATTAGATAAAATTTATATTAATAAAGTAAAATTAAATGCCTTTAAAATTGAAATTATAAAAAGAGGAACTATGTAATTTGAAATTGAACAAAATGGAAAATGAAGTTTTTGAAATCAATTAGAAGAAAAACAATTACATACACATTGGAAATTGTATTCAATTTTAAAGCTTCGGTTAATTTGTGGAAGAAAATATCTTTAAATATTATCAAGAGGCAATCAAAATGGGAGATTGGAGTTCAAATTCTGAACTAGAGATCATTGAATAATTTGTGGATCTCATTCTCTTGTTGAAGAACAATGCATGATAATAAGAAATAGATATATACAATAAGAAATTCGAAGTATAGAGGGGGGGATTGAAAAATTCATTTTAATGTTCTTGCTGCAAAAAAACTAAATTGACAGAGCATTGTTTGAGGGAGAGAATTTCAAAATTAGGAGGGACACAGGAATTCGATGCTAGGAGGCATATAGAGGAAGATTTTACACACTCCCTGCACCCACACACCTATAGGAAGACCCACCATGCCGCAGGGAAGGAAGCTAGGGAGGCGGCCAAGAAGGAAAGCATAGCCTTCTACTCCCTCATACCCCACGCGGCCAAGGTAGAATCTATTTTTTTTTATTAGTAATCACTAACACCAAGGGAAGTTAAGAGGGTACGCAGCCAGGAAGAGTTGTTAGATGCGGGTTAGAGAGGAGTCTCCATGCATTCCTCTACCACATGCAGCCACTAAGATTCTCCATGTAGCTAAATTTATGTCTTTTATGAATTTGAACAATGGAAAGTAGTTCTTTTTAAACTGTTTTGATTTTAAAGAAAGTTTCCAGGTTGATTTTTTTTTTTTAGATTGTGAAAGATTGTATTTGATTGATAGACCATGCATGCTTGATAATAAATTTGCATGTCATATTTTTGGGGAAAGTTACCTTCCAGGACGGGTGCCAAATATGGGTAAATAGAGAGTTTAGTTTTGCTTTTCCAAAGCCGATTTTACTGTCGTGCATGAAATTTTACCTAGCCAAGTAATTGATGGACCATTGAAATAGATGGAATTATTGAACTCTCTACCATATCCTAGTATCGAACTTGCTTATTTCTTAAAGGAATTAGAAAAATGAAAATGCTTATGGTTTACTAGTATTACTAGGCATGCACCAAATTCCATCTTGCTCATAGACTGATTTTTGCTAAGCAATTCGTGCAGGGTCGGGTGTTTCTTGATTGACTAAGAAATTTTGGGGAAGCGTAAGCTTCGAGGTTGGGTGGAAAAAGCGCCTGATCCTTGTTCTCATCTTCTTGTTAAAGATTTTATTTTGGATGGAAGATCGATGGATTGTATCTTCTTTGATGCTTTATTATTCTTGATATATGTAATGACAAGCTTATGGTGACTGAATGCCTAAGTCTCAAATTGTAACTAATATTATTATCAACCATTGTATTTATAACTAAAGTTGTGTATTATGACACATGTATGATTTAGAATGAATTGTTATGCAATAATCTTATCGAATTTTATGTCGTAGTTTTGTAATCGACTAGTTCTTGATGTCTAAATGAATGGAATGATGACTTTATTTTAAATATAATGGATCTTATTTAAAGTAATTACTTTGGTCATAGAAAGACAGTCTGTAAAAATTATTGGCGATCATGCAAGTGGCTTTGGCAGCACTGACTCATGTCCCTTCATTGGAAAAGTAAAAATGCATTTTGATAGACTCTGAGTGAACATTCCCAAGATACAGCTTCGCAACATGAAGGAATGACGTGTCAGAAGGGAGGATAATATCAGATTTATGAAAAGTGGATGCAAGAAAACGTCCACTAGGTTGACATGTGGTCCGACTTTTGATTGACGAAAAAGTGATTATTAAGACACATGCATCCACCACATGGCGCATTGTGCATTTGTTATAAATACAAATTCCTTGTGCACATATCACCCTGAAGAATAAAATAAAGCGAAAAAAAAAATAGGCATAGGCAAACAAATTCTTCACAGTTTTGGTGACCCATAGGGGCCTTCACTTGTGAAGGCACGAACCTAGGCCTCTGGTTATTCTTGGAGCTTAAAAAATGTGGAATGCAACATCTTCGATTTTGCATCAGTTGGTCGAGAAAGGCTATTGAATGCTTTATATGCCTAATCCAGCTCAAAGACTTCGTTGATAGAAATGAATCCCCATATCACTGAAAGAGATCCTAGGTGATAGTAAAGATGAGAAAGCGGAAGAACTTCATTCTTGATGCCATCCATTGCTAATATTGAAATCATCCCTGGAAGGTCTAGAGAAGTTTGAACCTTGTTTCTGACCTCTTCTATAATCTGCTCGACTAAAAATACATCTCCATTTGCTAACAAGAAGGGGGGAAACAGGGGTACTATATAAGATCCTAAAATCCTTCTTGATTTCATCGACCCTCTTATTTAAAATCACCTGGATGTTCTTTGTTTTGGATGCCACCTTATGGAGGTAAGCGAAGTCACTTTATTTACTAGAGGCACCCTTGCGATTTGTAATACCTGCTCATCTCAAGGCCTCATATGTGGCCACATAGAGCTTAGAGATCAAATTTTGTGATTCGGCCAATCAGGGAGCATATTTCTGAAGAGTTTGATCGGCCAACTGGCCAACTTTTTCATTTATTTCTCGAGCATCCCTTAGGAATTGTAAGGTAAATTTTAGAACGGTGAGCGAGACAATGATTCGCTCCCAGTAGACAGATACCAACTTCCTTTTTATAGGAAGGGTTACAGACCTTTGCACAATGGCCAACTCTTATGCTTGAGGTTCTTTCGCTTTCAATCTCTAATCTAGTTGATCTCTCTTCTCAAGGGATTCTCCTAGCTCCAAAACAAAAAAATTGGTCTCTTGATTATGAGCGTACAAGGTAGTCTCGACTCCTTGTTTATCATCCTCTAGCTTTTTGATCTCCTATCGGGGCTTTTGTAGATCATCAAAAGCCTGAGCTCGGATGTTATTTAGCTCCTTCTTTATATTTTCCTGAATATGCTGGTGCTCTACAATAGATTGGCGCTCAACTGCAAGTTCACCTTTCAACTTGTCTATTTCAATGTAAAGTTGGATCCATTCTTCTTGGAGTGCTATAAGAGATCATGTTGCTTCATTTTGTTGGTCTTGCACCTGCAATATACTTGTCATTTCATCATTTCGGGCCCTGAGCTCTAACTACAAATAGTTCACTGTTTCTCTTACATTTTCCAACTCATTCTTGCACTTTTTCAACTTCTAATCCAGTCACTCATAGTATGTTATACCACCTTCTGAGTGGTCTTGGCCAGGTCTACTTTTTTGAATAGATAGATCTCATTCAAATCCAAACCCACTACTTGAATATTATATTCCTTCATCTGCGTCTATCCTTCAGCTTAGGCTACTAGTGGCTTAATTAAAATAGGTCTAAATCTTCTTGGAGGCTAGCAACTTGACATTCTTCTCTCTTCTTTTTTGCTTTCTATTTTGTTAGGCCTACCTAGTCTCATCGAAATGCTTCTCGAGAGTTTGTGGGGTATCAATACTTCGTGCTGCCATAGAAGCACTAGGGGATAGACTAAAAAGAGTGACAAAAGAGGATACTTTGGATGTATGAGCATGTGGGGAGGCAAATGGGAGAGTAATCATTGAGAACGATGGGATGCCAAATTGGGACTGGGCACCTAGAGTACCAGTCGAAGTAAAAAGAGTAACGGAAAAGGCGAGTATTTTCTATCTGAATGTAGATGGGCCTAAAGTAATGGGTAGCATGGGTTACTCAGCTTTCTCTATGGAGGCCCTAGATAGGGAAAATAAGGATTCAATGGTAGCTAAAGTGGATATTGCTTGTTCGACATGCGGTGGCGAATCAATTGATAAATTAAAAATGGCAGGGGGCTCATTTAGAACTAACAACTCAAGGTTCGAAGGCGGAGGATTATTTTCAATAGGCGGAAACAAAGGATTAACGAAAGATGCAGAATCAGGAAGAAGGGGGGAGCAAGACTTACCTAAATCGTGACTGTCTGAACACTCTCGAGAGTGGACTTTGTTTCTTCTTCAATTCTGACGGCTACATCAGATGTTTCAAGGTCTTGGACTTGTCGTAACTTCTTATGTCCTAAATTAGAACATCTCAAATCTTTTGCAAATCATACTGGTGAAGGCTGGCCTTCTTGTTCTATGGTTGATTCTCTTGGGGACTATCAGGTTCTCTTTCCTTTGCTTCAGAAACTAGTGAAAGATACAACCTGTGAGTCCTTTTTCGTAGAGCTCTTTCCTTTGTCAAATTCCTTTGGTCATGGAGCAGGGCATGGAAGTCGCTCCTCTATTACTTCATGGTTGGACTCTAGGTTGCTATTATCACAATCAGCCTCTCGGTCATAAATTTCCTCTAACTATTCATCATATGGTTGAAAGTCCTCAAGCAACTTATGAGCGTTTCCCATTTCTTGTCGAAACCTCAAAAAGTCTACCATTTTGTGTTCTAACCACCCTTTCCATTTCATCTGATTTTTTAGGGTTTTTCCTATCAGAATTTCCCTTTGATATCTTGCCTATGGTGTATAGAAACTTAACCACTTCAACTTGTTCATCGATATGAGGGCCAAGTTGATGTACAAAATCTGGCCTCTCTTGAGTCGGGTTTCTCTTATACTCCACATACTCCCACACCTCGTGCCTTAGGGGAAGTTTCTTTGACATATTATAGTCCCATTGGTCACATATGAGGACTAAGCCCAGAGATGCCAACATGTTGGTCAATTCCTTTTATTCTTTATGCTTCTCTAGAACTACTCTATTGTTTTCAATGTAGAGGGGAAGCGGATATAACTTTGTTTTGTTCCTTCCTCTTCCATATGTGTTGTTGGCAAAAGTTGTTTGTCGCCATGCCTCCAGCGAGAAGACTCAATCTGTTACAAATATAGGGAGTCAAAAAGGTTCTCCAACAAAACCATGATATCTGATAAATGTAAAATCTTCCCTAAAGAGGTAATCTACCGGGCTCGATGAATTTTTTATCCATAGAAAAACTTCAAGAGACAAACGATCATTGGATCTTGGTAACAACTCTTGCAACATTGGTCTCAGAAAGAGATGTACAAACTACTAATAGTTACTTGTCCTTGATAGGAAATAGGTCCAAACATAAATTGGTTGAATTAAACCCTCCTCATCTAACATAGATATAGGAAAATTTCTTTCCAAAAACCTAAATTTTTGATGTGGGATCAAATGAACCAAGAAAGAAGAATACCTAAGTTTAGATTTACCTTGGTAATTTTTTAGCTGCAAAAAAATATTTGCAACTATCACATCGAAAAAATTGAAATACCTCTGCTCTCGCTCATGCTTGAGTATTTGATCCAAGGCCATCTGGAAAGGATGGACTTCTTCATCATTGTCTAGGCCAAAAACCCAAACTACCATTGAGAAAAGATCCTATGTGCTTTCTGGGAACTTCTTGGATGCCAAAGGAGACATTAAATGACCTCTATTCATCCTATCCTTTATTTCATGATGATAGAAACCCTCCCTATCATTTGATTCCTCTCAATAGGTCTCCATATCTTCTTCAACTAATGGCTCGACACACCAATTGAAAGGTATGCACAACATTTCTTGTACAGTTGGAGCAAAGATTACGACCCTGGTTTTGTTGCATGTTATGGTCTCGTTTTCCTCATTAAATCTTCTTGTGCATGCATCCACTAATTTTGGACATGGGTGTATGGAAGGTATCATGACTGTGGCAAACAAAAATTCCAGAGTGGAGAGGCAAAACCCTCAGGGGTACCATGGTCTTTCATTCTCTGAAATGTGTTTTTTAAGGTTTTTTGCCAACTTTGGGTCAAATACATTGTTGACAACATCTCACACTACTTCTCTTTTAACACTCTTATCTATCAGCACCTTCTTACAGAATTTGAATGGTCAATCCTCAGGCATTGGGTCATTGGTGAACAATCTTCATCCAACAATATTGGTGAAAACATGCCTCCTTGACATAGATTCTGATCTTCTTCCAGTCGTTGATGGCTCTACCATGGCTTCTTCAAAAGTTGCAAGGATTTTTACTGAAACAACCACTTTCTCTTTGCTTCCTTTGGGATAAATATATCTTTTCGTACAATTAATTTCTCCAAGAAGTACATGTAGTTAAGGCTATGTTGTTACCACTGGTCCATTAAATGTTGCCAATGAGGAGATACGTGTGGGTAAGGGATCTGTATCCCTCAAGAATGCTAAAAAATATGCAAAAATGGATTTAGTACATTCCTTTCACCACCTCTTTCCTCAAATAAACTTGTTGCCTTGGGAAGAGTGTCCTTAATTATGTCAATCTTTTCTTAGTGATATGAAGTACCCTTGAAAAGAAAAGCTCATTAATTTGTCATATATTAGCATGTTAATCCATGTCCTTTCACTCATGCAAGTTAGCTGATGTTAATAATGGCCAAGGACACATGTCAAAAAAATTCCTATATGAGAATTTACTCCCAACACCCAAACATTAATTTTGAGACCTTATGTCATATTTTTTGTATGATCTATTCCTCGTTCATCGGCTACTTTGATATTTTCCCGTTACCATCCGACCAAAAATAGAACCTTCATTGTTTAGCCATACTAGCACGTCTTTTCTATAAGTAGCTATGCCACCTCAAGGCTATATTCATTCAAAAAAGTAAAACTTCAGATTTTAGCTATCTTCTTTTCTATCCACATATTGCCTTCTACTCTACTGCTCTAACCATGTATGTCAGCTTGGGTACTCCTTTCCATATTCTCCCATGAAGGCCATAGTAAGCCTTTAATGGGGAGATAATAGGTGAGATAATTAAGTGCTTGGTAAAGGGGTGTGACTTGTTGGGGGTAACTACCTTTTGATGGGTCGTTAGCATGGACTTCATTGAAGGCAAGAAGCAAATGCCAACAAATTGCAACATCTTGTCCCACTTCGTGCCCTCTTTATTGGATCTGAATGTCACCAAAACCAATATAGTGGAGTTGTGTCATCGTATGTTCGACGTCTCTCTGCTAGAAGGGCTCAACGAAATTGTCCAATTTTCTATCCCTAGCATTGGCATTCCCAATGTGATGGACCTCCGTAGGTTCATTGATCATGGCATGGGCATGCCTTGGCTTCCCTTTCTCGATGATTTTCGCACCATGGACCTCAATAGCCACTGTGACCTATCTCTACCTGCCACCACCTACCTCCTTTAGGACTATGGAATTGATGAAGCTCCATAGTAGTACGACTTCAAAACGCAACTCGATCTTGTCATCTTTAGCCATGCAGAATGAGGTTGGTGTCTATAAATTATGTTTCCTGCTCTCTTGCTTATGAAGAAGAAGAAGAAAAATTAAAAATAAAGCAATTATGGGAAATAGGCCCCTATAATGATGGATGGAGGCCTTCTTTTTTATTTTTTGTAAAAATGCCTCCATTTTGTATTATTTTTTATATTTTTCTCAAATACCCTTTTCTAGGTTTTGCTCGAAAGAGCCTTTCTATTAGAATCTGAGCCTGAGGCTAACTAATGCTGTAAATTTGATAAAAAATACAATATATATAATATAGATTTTTGTACTTCTTTTGCTTCTTCACTTTTTTCTTTAATCTAAAACTTAAAAGATTTTTACAAGAATATTGCATATGGTACATATCTGTGAAAATTTTTAAGAGTGTTGTACTTTAATGGAAAGGTTTTAGATAAATATTGTTTATTGGTATCTCTAAAGCACTACCTTCCATATCTTCCATCTCATATGCATTCTTCTCCTTGCACGCACTGATTCAGAAGGGGGCCTTCCACAATGCTTCAAATTTGGTGTGTTGTCCTAGTTTCATAGTGCGCTCATTGTATTTTAGCACTAAGCTCCCTTCCTAGAAATCTGGGTCAGAAGTATTTTTATCGAACCATCGCTTGATCGTCTTCTTGCAGTCAATCATGGCTTCAAAATTGTTTTCTCTGTCTTCCTCTAGTTTGAGTAGTTCAGCTATCTGTACCTCCATTCCACTATTTTCCTCTATCTCTAGCGCTTTTAGTAGTTGTAAGGTGAGGAGTTCCATAGAAATAGGTAAGACTACTTTCACATATACTAATTCGTCAGGAGATGTCTTCAGGATTTGTTTCGGTGTGATTCGGTCTACCTATAGAGCTACCCATAGATGTTTGTGCCATTTCCTTTGTTGTTCAGACCCAATGCACTTGATTAACCTAATTAGGTTTTTATTTGTCGACTCTGCTAACCCATTCCCTTGTGGATAGTAATTTGAAGAGATAATGAGATAGATCCCATTCCTAATAGAAAAATCCAACACTTTCAAACTTGTGAAGGCTCTAGCATTATCGGGTATGATAGTCTTTGGAAAACCAAACCTAGTCACCAACCCCTCTAGAAAGTTAAAAATCTCACCTTTTGTAGCACCTTTCAGGGCGATAGACTTTGTCCATCTTGTGAATTAATCAGTCACTGTGAGGATCCACTTATGGCCAACACTAGAGATAGGATTTATCATTCCAAAAAAGTCTAATCTCCATTGATCAAAGGCCTCTTTAGTTATAATGGGACTCAGAGGGAAAAAAAAAAAAAAATTTCCAACAAAGAACTGGCACTGAGTGCATTTCTGCACCAAACAATGCACTTTTGAAAACATTGAGGGCCAATAGTATCCCACTCGCATTATTTTTAGAGAAGTGGTTTTAGCATAAAAAAGTATGCCCTTAGGACTGTTGTGGAATTTCGACAGAACCCTGTCTAACTAGCACTTGTTGAAACATCGGAGCAATACTCTGTCATAGTTCCTTTTAAATAAAATTCCTTCAACCAATACATACCTGGTGCCTTGCAGTTGATAGTATCTTCATTTGTGGGAGGGGAGATCTATCAGGTAGTATCCTTTATGAATGTATAATGTTTGATCCATTACCTAGGATTCATTGGATTCAAGCTCATTTGAAAATTCTTGATCAATCTCCTTGTTGGGTTCGAGAACCGACTCTTGTGCAAGGTATTCACATAGGCCTCTTCTTTGCACCAGCTTAGTTGGCTTGATTTCTATGTCATACTTTAAGATCTTGGTGATCAAATTGGCTATTTATTCAGTTATTTCTCCTTAAATGATGTATTCCCTTACACTCGGGTGAGCAACCAAAATGGTGATCTTATTGGTCGACACTAGGTGTCAGAACTTCTTGAGACTCTTGAAAATGGAAAAATATTACTTCTCTACAAATTTATAGTTGGTTTCATAACCTTTCAGGGTTCTTGAATGAAAGGAAATGTAATGTTCCCCATTATCCTTCTTGTCTTTTTGAGTGAGCACAAAAGCTATGTTATGCTGACCGTTGTACACATATAACAAAAAATCTTTGGGAAAATCTAGATTGACCAGTACTAGAGTAGTGGAGATAGCCTTCTTTATCTGCTCAAAATATTTCTTGCCTTCAGGAGTCCATTTCAAAATCAGATTCTTGTTGAGCATCAATGTGATGGGCCTTGCGATGCCTGCGAAGTCAAAAATGAAATGATTGACAAAATTGATCTTTCCCAAGAAATACTGTAACCCCTATTGATTTACTTGTAAGGGAAAATCCATTATATATTTGACTCTTTCAGAGTCCATTACAATTCCTTCCTTGGACACTACAAAGCCAAGTAGTTTACCTTGAGGTACTCTGAAAACATATTTTTTGGGATTTAAAGAAATCTTGAACTTTTCGCACCTCTAGAAGACCTATTCTAGGTGATCAAAATGATCAGCCTGCAATTTTGAAAAAATAGTTAGATCATTCAGGTAAATCAGAACGATTGAATTGACCAATCCTGCAAAAGTAATGTCCATGGCGCATTGAAAAGTCACACTAGAATTTGAGAGTCTAAAGAGCATATTTGCGTATGCCAATGTACCCCACTTAGTGGTAAACATCATTTTATGTTGGTCGCCATCTTTGAAAAGCACTTGATTGAAACCTAAAAATTCATCAACCATTGAGAACATCTTTGACCAACTATTGTTTGCAAGATCTACTCCATGGATGGTAGAGGATAATGATATTTTAGCAAGGCCTTGTTTAGCTCTCAAAAATTGACACAAATCCTGATATTGCTATTTTTCTTTTGAACCGATACAGAATTAGACACCCAAGTTGAGTGTTTAATCAAATAAACGATTCTAGAATCAATTAGCTTAGTGAGCTCTTGTACCATCAGTGCTTCTACTTTTGGATTAACATGGCTTTGCTTCTGTCGGACTGACTTTTATCACTTCGCCAAGTCGATGGTATGCTAAATTATACTAGGATCATATCCTCTGAGATCATCATAGGTCCATGCAATAAATACTTTGTACTTAGAGCATAGATCTCTTATCCTTTCTCTGTCTTCCCACTGTACATTTCTTTCGACTTTTATTCTTCTATTATTCCCGACATCCAACTCTTCATAATCCTTTCATCGGTTGTGAACCTTTTCTTGTCAATCCTCACATCTTCACAATCAAAAATATTTTTGAGGGAAATCAAATCCTGAGGGAGCTTATTTCCCTTGAGTTGAATGACCTGCCCTTTGGATGGTTGAAACTCTAATTCTGAACGGTTGGAAGGTCCTTCTAAATTTTGAATGAAAGTGGTGATCTGGGCATCATCTTCAAACACTTGCCAATTTTGATCATTGTCGGGAATTGATAGTCGGATAATAATGCGGACTGCGCTTTGCTCTGAGTTGGAGCCCAGTTCAAACTATGACACAATGGAAGCCATCTGATCTACTTTACCATTCAGGGATTGGGGAATAACTTCCATGTTGAAAGCTTCAAAACACTCAATTAAATCCCATATCCGATGTCTATAGGCCTTCGTCCTCATATTTTTTTTCGTTGCTTGTCCGTGGACTTGGCTTACTATCTAGTTGGAATCTCCAAATACTTGCAATATTTTTGTGCCCATCTGCTCAGCAAGGAATAGACCGCGAATTAATGCTTCATATTTTGCATCATTATTTGAGCATAAAAACTAGAAATGGTAGGCCTTGAGGGTCTCGAATCCTATCAAAGATAGCAACTAGACTCTTGTTCTGGAACTGTCTTTGCATTTGATGCCATCAAAGTACAAGGTCCATAGGCAATTATCCATCGGATCATCATAGTTTACCCGATCTTTCATTAGTTTTAGATGGACCATGTCATCATCAAATATTACATAAGTACCCAGTCTCATGGCATGGAAATTTTCGAATGGGTTAGATTCGATGAACTGGTTAAGGAGATCCTCTTCTTCAAGAGTTTTCTCTCTTGTTTCT
Organism: Sequoiadendron giganteum; assembly: GCA_007115665.2. NCBI lineage: Eukaryota > Viridiplantae > Streptophyta > Pinopsida > Cupressales > Cupressaceae > Sequoiadendron > Sequoiadendron giganteum. Next base: position 879,020,245 of record CM021100.1, on the reverse strand, counting down.
TCTTCATCTTCACACATTTCTATGCAATATTCCTCTTGCTTCAAAAAATAAGTATGTGCAACTTCAAACTAGAGAACAATATTTTCCGCTATGTGTTTGAAATGAAAATATTCTGAGAGAATTTTCATCTTTGATCCATGTTTGGTTCTCAATATCAGATGGGACCAATCTAGTGCCAATTATCCACCTAGCATTGTGGTAAAATCTCTAGAAAGACACATCCCAAAAATCGGGGGAATGTTGATTATTACTACCTCATGTGAAACTATTTGGCTTGTGCACCAAAAAAGGGTTAAGGATAGATATTTTATCTAACCAACTTTTGGAACCTTCTTTCCATCTAGCTGCATGATTTCCTTTTCCAAAGGTTCATACTTGAGCATTAAGGCATCATCCACTTTCTTTGGCATGACTATTGTATTCGTTCCCATGTCAATCATATTATTGTGCAAAATTTTATCTCCCACAATTAATGTCAAAAAGAAAGGAGTGGGCTTTGGCTTTGCTTACCTCTTTCTCTTTTTCTTTATCCACATCATTCATATAAAATATAGCCTTCGAGACTTGAGGATTCGACGTGGGAAATTTTTCTTTATTCATATCACGTGGAGGAACTTCATCCATCTACGGCCTTGGTTCTTCATTTTTTCAGTGCTTCTCATAGTAATGTCTTTTTCTCGGGGATAGATATTACATACCAGAGAGACGCATTAGTAGGTGCCTTCTTCATCTGCTCCACCACATTGATCCTTTCGACCAGCCGGATCTTTGGTCTGAATGGTAGAATCTCTCTTGGGTTCTGAGGAAGACGATTTGTTATGAATGGGTTTGATGTCCTATCATTAAATTTTTCAGGCACTAGTAGAATCTATTATTGCTGAGTCAATTGAACAGTCATCTAAGAAATTGGTTGGGGCAGCTGTCTCTCACGCGATGGTGGCTGGCGAGACTAGAAACGAGGCAGAGCCTATGGCACATATTCCTCGGTGTGTCTTCTCTTGGATCTAGTATTGTAATCCGACTGCACTTGTGGAATGATAGTTGTTGGAGATTCATTTGCAAAAATTGCATCCTCTTCTTCCATCCAAGAGAAAATTGCTTGATTGGGTGTTATTTCCATCTCTTTCAATACGAACATCCCTTGCATTTTCACTTTGAATCGAGCATTATCCATCTCGGGAGAATCATATCCTTCTGCATTTGGTTGCGCGCCTTTTTCCTCTGCTCTACTATTACTTGTTGAAGGCTTCCTCTGTGGAAATTTTGAGGCATATGACTATCATTACAAGGAAAACACCATGAATTTTCATCATCCACTAGGTTATTTTGACCTGGTACCAAATATTTTCTATGGTTGTCCTTGACCGTCTATAGCAGCATGGTAACCAAAACTATTTGGTTGGCAGAAGTGGCTTGCTGACCTCCCCGACTCGAAGGTCCTTGATATGTACTTTGTTGATTCTATTTTTTGATGTAATTAAATGTTTTATACCTTGTCCTAGGTCATAATTACACCTTAGTTAAGTTTAATTAGGGACCACCTAGGAGTTGTTGAAGAATTTCCACCTTTGGTGGACTTATCATGTTATCACTCTATCACTCCCACCTTTCATGGACATATCATGTGATTACCTTTCCACATTTTGTGGGTGATCCACTATTTGTGGTGGTTATCACATTATCACCTTTCCACTTTAGGTCGAGTGATCAATTTTCATTGTTGTCTCATGTCATAAGATTACGACACTTGTCATAATCTTATGCACTCCTATGTTCTCACCTTGGCTATATAACCAAGGGGTCTCTACTACATTTGTACATTGATTGACATCATATCATTTACATTAAATACAATTTATTCTTGTCACATTATTTTCTCTTCTTGTGTTTTCTATTTGGTCCATAGATCCTAGCATCCATAGCCAATTCTAACATGGTATCAGAGCATGTTTGATTCTAACACTATTGATAGAAGGGTATACATCCTTGGTACATCTAAGTTGCTTGTTTTGAAGGAGTTTCTTGTTTCCTCTTGATAAGAACTAGCTCATTAGCAAAATATCGCATCAAGCTCTTCACATCGTTAAGGGTTTTCGCCACAGAGGAAGAAACTGATATGCTTGGTTGTGAGGTAGGGTACACATACATAGATTGGGGTGGATCTGGGCTCATCATCTGTGTCACTAGAGTGTTAGGAGAATACTCTTCTTAGAGTGGAGTACCCAAGATTTTAGGAAAAACAAGCATCGGAGGTCGTGGTGGAAGCTTTCCTGCATCTATCAAACTATTCTCTATGTGGACTGCCAACTTGTAGGAATTAGGTAGTGTATATCCTCCCATGGAAGTTATCAGGACCACAATATTTGAATTGATAGTCTAATCTAGAAATATTTATGACTTCTAATCAGGCCTTTGGAATAGTCCCACCGGGTGTGCCAAAAAAAGAACTGTTGATCATAAAAGCTTGTGCCTCTTTGACAGTATTATGGGAAATTCAGCGAGTGGGGGACAATATGCACCTCACTGAAAACCTCTAGGATTTTTATAGAAAGTCATCTCTTCTCTGATTTTGGGAAAAGGGAAAAATAAATGAAAATGAAAAAACATGAAAGTGGTGATGTGCCAACACTTTTAAAACATTTCAGAAACCACAAGCTTCCCTCTATGAATGATATGTGAGACATAGAACACCACTTCTGTTCATTATTAGGAGGAGAATGATCAACAAAGGCTTGATATAAGCATAAATGCAGTCATTCAATCAACCTGCAAGAAGTGTGTATTCAGATCTAAATCAAACATACAAGTTTCAGAATTAATAGAAAACATTAAAAATAAATATAAACCCTTCCTTCTAATATAGCATATCATGAAGAAATGATAACCCTACAAAGAAAATGGAGAAGTCGAGAGACATAATCCAATTTCTAAATATTATAATTTAATCATATACACAAACTGCATGGAAATCTGATAATCAAACTATTCAGATTAAGAACGACACAGTGTTTTATCCTGGACAAAGATATGAAGAGAGAAATATTTACAAATATACCTTATCATGTACAGTTTCAAATATTTCTTCAGAATAACTCGTACTTAAAATTTAAATGAACTTTAAAACAAAGATCAGATTCCAATTCGCTAATAGTTTGATCATAAAATAAACATAACATGCCAGAGTGAAGCAGCGTTCTATGAACATTTTCAAATAAAATATTTCTAGCAACTAAGAAAGCTAAGGAAAACTTTTTCGATAGGAAAAATTTAGGAACTCCTTCATTATGCTATTGTTCTCAATATATAGCCACCTATAAGAGAAAAATGTGGACCTCATCCATAATTAATGATTTCCAGACATCCAAACCTAATAGCTTGGAAGTTTTATTCTAGATCTTTTATTAGGTTGTTGGAATCCTGCTCATCAAATTTTAGCTACCACATTTATATCGTTTAGATATTTCAACAAGATTAGCCCTTGTAATTGCTTTGATCCTAGAAATACAGTCTAGAAAAAGTCTTTTCAATCACCCAAGTGGCTTTGGTGGCACCGACTCACATCCCTTAATTGGAAAAGTAAAAACGCATTTCGACGAACTCTGAGTGAACATTCCCAAGATACAGCTTCATAGCGCAAAGGAATGACATGTCAAAAGGGTGGATAATCTCAGATTTGCAAAAAGAGGATGCAAGAAAACATTTGCTAGGCTGACATGTGGTCCAACTTTCAACTAAGGAGAAAGTGATTATTAGACACGTGTAGCCACCATGTGGTGCATTGCTTGTCTATTGGAAATACAAACTCCTTGCACATGGATCACCTTGAAGACCAAAATAAAGTTGAAAAAGTAAAATAGACATGCAAAATTTTGCTTCATAGTATCCCTATCAATCAAGTAAAGCAAGATAAAGTTCCTTAAAAATATGTGTTTGACTTATTTTCTCTAAGGGAAGCCATTGAAGGGTGGTGAGTTGTAGTAAGCATTGTTCATTCATCATTTCCTTATTTTTTATTATCTTTCTATCAAGGTTTAATTACCAAACTTGGGGTTTGACCAAGGAAAACCCCATACATAATTTTTTTTTTCCTCTTTGTGTATGTGCATATAGGTTGAAGGAGTGGAAAGATATTGAAAGAGAAATTTCACATTGTTGTCAAGCCACAAAAAGTAAATTGTAGAATTTATTTTTGACTTTCCGATAGTGGGACCTTTGTCAAACATAAGCCAAGATCCAACATTAGAGGACTGTCAAAAGTTATTTTGGAAGCCCTAACAAGGATCCATTTACCTAGGGGCGAATCTGTCCCTTAGTAGACCTCAAAAATAAATTCTGTTGACAAGTACATGCCATCAAACCCTTCTTAGATCTTCTTGTAAACTATTATTTTTGTTTCTATATATTTTGAAATCTTCATTTTAGCTATTAGGTCTTGTTGTTAATGTATTTTAATGTTTCAAATCATTTTAGTTTGCTTTTAGATCTGTCCTATTGTCCTAAGGACTAAGATCCATATTTGATTGGCTCAGCATGAGGTTGAAAGTCAATCTTTACATATTGTGATCTCTTTCCTAATGAAATCCCTGGAGAAAGGAACCTATTAAGATCCCTAAGGTTTTATAAGCATCACACAATCATTAAAAAAAATTGGGATCCCCTTTCCTTACATTTCACAAGAAAGCACTCAATCCAAAACAACATACACATTTAATTAGAGGATAGTGTAAAGATAAAACATAAAAAATAGAATACTGAAGGAATGATTATACCTCCAATGCTTGTTTCAACATCTATTTTAATATTGTGTTCTATGTTTTCTCATATTAAGGCATTAGGATAATGAATCTTCCTAGAGGAGAGGGATGTCAAAGCCTAACTAATATGCCTAAATAATTAGATACTTATTTATAGTTAATTATGTTGATAAGTTATTCAATAATGACATTGTATGATGGTTAGGTCATGGCTTTGTGATTCTTTCCACCAAGGTTCAAACCCCCACTAGGAGTTAATTCCAAGTACTCATGTTGGGAATGACATCCCCCATTTGTGACCTCACTGGTTCATAGCTCTAGCTAAAATAATTTACCCATAATTTTAAACAAAAAGTATGTTAAAAAAATAATTGCGTGACTTATCAGATAATTATTTTTGTGAATTTTCCATGAAATTCTTGAGCTATGGTTATTATTGTGATTATTAGTATTGTAAAATTATTGTGAGATTTTATAGTAACTCAATATTTACATGCTATTATTTAAATTTTTGGCATTAAATTATTAGAAAGGTTACGTTGATAATGACTAACTACTTCTTTGTGTTGTGTGAGTATATTGTTATAGAGAGAGAGTATCATTAGGGAGAAGTCATCTAGGAAGATCTAAGATGAAGTTTTGTGAAGGAATCGAGAACAAACCACATAATAAGGATATAGATACATAACATTTATGACTATCTGCACATATTTTATAAAATTCAAACTTATCTTGAACTTTATTTTAGAATTAATTTTATCATGCTATATTAAAAATTCCTAAGATAGAATACACATATTTTTTCTCTAGTTTGTCATATTGTGTTCCATGCATAAAGTCATATGACCTATGTCAAGCAATTATAAGATCTATAATTTTTTAATCCTTTAAGGATTTAAGTATTTAATTATGTATATGTACATGTATATGTATATGTATACGTATATGTATACGCATATGTATATGCATATGTAAACTTATATGTATATTAATTTATTTTTTTAGATAAAAGGAAAATCCTAAATATTTTTAATATAAAAGTGCAAAGTTACATATATAAAGTGATATTGATTTTATAGAAGGTTTACAATTTTTGTACAAAAATTATATACAAAGTATGTATGTAGGAAAGAGGCCAAAATGGAACACAATGCCTCGAATTCAAAAAGTGTAAATGAGAGGAGGTCAAAATAGAATGTAAACCTCTAGCCAGAGAGAGTTAGGAAGCTAGAGAGAGGAAATTTTTAAATAGGTGGTAGGTTGAAATAACTCATAACATAGGAGGGGTGGAATCAAAATCCATAATCCTTTGAAGATCTAACATGGGCTCCAAATTATTTAAATTTTTTAGAAAGAAGTTTCCCATACTCACCAATGCCCGATGATGAGCTAATGACACTACGTGGAAAATTTTGAGAAATGAAAGTTATTCCACAACACCCTCCTCGCAGACTCATTGGATGTCCGACAACCTTAGAATGTTGAAACCAAAGCATGCTACTTCAAAAGTAGCCTTGAGCCAACCTAGATTGTGTTTTTTGAACAATTTTTCCACCAATGACCCCACTAGCTCCTTTGGTTCTCTTGGGTCTAGGAGGGAAGCCACTAAATATGATGTGATATCCGATTTTACCCTATAGTGCTTTGCTTCTCTTAAGAAATTTATGCAAAAAATCATATTTATAACTTTTGTATCCCTTCATATGGTGTGTTTCATGATCACCTTCAAGCGATGGTCTATGATAGCACCAAAAAAAGCTATCTAACACTTCCAACATGTGAGAAAATTTAGAGTGTCTAGTATGATTTTATAACTTGTTGCTAGCAAATCATGATGCAAGGAGAGTAGCGAGGGTATCACCCTACCACTTTAAATAAAGAAAGCTCCATATGGGGAAAATTTGTTTCTTCATTTAATTCCCATAAGTAAAAATAATGATGTAGCTTTAAAGGACTTAATTTTGCTGCATACCAACTCATCACAGAAGTACAAGGTTGCCATGGAAGAAATTAAAACTCACCTTGAAAGTACAATGCAACCACCTAGTGAATGTTTTCCTAGATTATCTTTGTAGGATGGTGAAATCTTACACATTGTTTGTGTAGATTCAGCCATCCTCATAGAATAACATGGTTCATTTCTCCAAATAAAATGCTAAAACTAGATCAAACATGCATGGAGAAAAGGAAATACAACCTATTCTATTCTATGATGGATTGGTGCCCTCCATGAAGATGTGAGAGAGCCCTTTCCCAATCCCTTTCTAAGCCAAATGAGATAGACAATGAGTTGCTATGAGCTCAAGTTGCCTATAGTTTAGATACCTTCCAATTGTGTTCTAGAAATGAGAGAAGATGCATTGCTTTTATAGAAGAAGTTGAGAGAAGAGAGGCCAAGTTTAGCCAATGTGGGACTAAATCCCCTCCAATAGAATAGAGCCACTTGGCATGATGGGATTGGTCAAAGCTTGTGCAAGTTTTGGCCAATGTGCCCATTCAAATTTGAAAAATGTCAATAAATGCATGTTGTTGAGGGTTTTGGGGGGAATAATCTTTGTACAAAAAAGTCAAAGATGAGAGTTATTGAGAGAAAATAGGATTTTTAATAAATCAATTAAATTGATTTATTGATGCAAGTGGGTGGGTTACTTAGGAGTTTAGATTTGACTCTAGTTGAGTCAAAAGCTAGAGAATGCTAATCATGATTAGAAGTTAATTAATTTAGATTAATTAACTTAGGGGATTTTAGGGATTTGATATTTGATTTTAAATCAGTTTGATTTATTAAATCAAATAAGAAGAACCTTAGGAACTTAATTAAATAATTTGATTTATTTAATTAAGCTTGATGAACCTTAGGATTAAATCAATAAATTGCTTTAATTGATTAGTAGAAGAAACGAATGCATGATGTTAGTTACAGTGGAATGCATAATGTTATTTTTGGATGTCTACATTTTGCCCCTCTTTGAAGCAATGTACTCGTTGCATTGGTTCAAAGAATGATGTTGTCGGCATCGAAATTAAAAAATTCTTTGGTTTTTTCGGATGCCCCAGTAGAAAATAAGTACGTTAGTACATTGCCCCCTCGAGAGATCGAGCGAAAAGATACAATTTGAGGTGGATCTCGCGACAAAGAGGTTCAAAATGGATGTATGGATGGTTAGACTATATGATAATGATGATGAAAATGAGATGTTTGGAAGATGCTTAGGATAACAAATTTATATTATCGTAAACAACTTTAAATGATTATGCAATGCATGTGATATGGATGAGATGGATGATGTTGTCCTGATATGATGGTATGACATGATTATGCGAAATGAGAATACGGATGCAAGATGGATGCATTGTTAGCGTGACAGAAGATAGAAGAATGAGAGGGATGAACCCTTAAATCTAAGAAGAATGTAGAAGTCCAATAAGTCCATTAGTCATCGAGACTTTATTGGATATGACGATGAATGATGATGATGTGTTGCTTATCCAGGGATGGGAAAGGAGCATACCTTTCTTTATGTTTGATAACACACATAGGTGCGATGCATCAAGGTATTAAGAACCAGGATGGTGTTGCGCCTAGTGTGATGGACTTTGACTTGACAATCAGATAGGAGTACTCTTGTTCACACTTGACAGACATAACCTTATTCAGAATGCAGTTCAGATATTCTAGACATCTCGGGCCAAAACATAAAAAGGCAAGCCTTCTTATGTGGTCAACAAGATACCTAAAACATCCTTCCTACAAACAAAACAAAGTATGCGTGACGAAGTTATTTTACAAGAATATCCAACAAGCACAGCAGATAAAAAGATACTGATCGTTGCCCCATTCCTTTCTCTCTAAACCTGTTTTGTTTAGGCATCATCGAGAGGTCCTTGGAATGAGCGCAAAATAAGATAAGTCTAAAAGACTAAAATAAAGTAAACAAACAAGCTGATGTTCTTCGTATCGCTAGCCAAGACTAAACTACTGTGGGGTACCTGATGCTTATGTCCATCGCAGGAAAGCTTCATCCTAGGACATGTAGTGATCAGGGTTTTGGTGAGACTGATTGCGTGATAAGCTATTGATACTCCGAGTTGACCAACTTGCTAACTTACGGACTTAGACCTTCAAGACTTTGACGATTAGGCGTTCACTTTAGAACCTACTAAACTTGCTTCTGACTAACTCACCAAAGGGTGAAAGCGACGATGATTTATTATGAGTGATGACAATCACGGGTGAAAGCGAGATGAAATGGATGCACCATTTTGGTTTTTTCAAACGTTTTGAGGCTGTTTTTGGTATTTTTGGAATTTTACAAATGTGTTTGGTATTTTCAAGATTTTCCAATGTTTTTGGTATTTTCAAGATTTTAGAACGAACAGACTAACTTAAAGACCTATCCTAGGGGTCTCGGGAGTTGATCTATAGATTAACCTTGCCTACATTATATACGTAGAGACCACGTAGTTCGACTGGTGGTGGACTGACTTGATGATAATATGGACAAATGGATTGCCATTTTGTTGCCTAAAGGACTGACTTAAGATGTAGACTAGATGGGCAAACATATTGCCAATGCGACGGACGCCTAAAGGACTGACCCAACCGTCTCAGGGGATGATCAAAGATCACCCTTGCCTACGTTCGAGCTTAGAGACGACGTAGTTCGACAAGGTAGAAAAAAAACTGACAAGACTTTAATGATGAAATTTTTGAAGATTTTCTGATATTTCGACATGTTTTTGGATTTTTGATGATTTTTCTGAATGTTTTTGGTTTTTTGAATGAGTTTTCTGAATGTTTTTGGAATTTTTGATGAATTTTGAAAAAGATCACGAGAATATACACGAATCCGATCCGATGTTGCGAGAACATGCCCCTAGTGTGGTGCAATAGACTACTTCGATAAAGGTAGGACAGACTGACCTTTGAAATGCCAAGTAGTTCCAATGGTGGAATATAGTACAGATACCAACGCAGGCTATGGTATGGATGCGAGCGGATAAGTGGAATGTGATGGAGTGGATGAGTTGTGCAGATCCTGATAGATGGGGAAGGTACTTTATTTACACTTGACGCCTGTTTGCCAGGTTTTCACCAAGGTATTTTCCCAAAGTGCCACCGAAGTGGTTTTCACTAGAGGACGATTTTTTCTCTTTACTATTTTTCAATCCTTTTCTGATTTTTTTTGGATTTTTTGATCTTTTGATTTTTTTGTTGTCACCAAGATGCCTGTTTGCCAGGTTTTCATCGAGGTAACCATTTTTTCAGGACTTTTTCTGATTGTTTTTGTATTTTCTGGTTCTATACCTTGCAATGTTTAGGCATAAAACTTTTTGAGATGAGAGCTATTCAGAGGCTCCTGCAGAGGCTCGCCTTCTGGTGTTGCTAGTTGATATGCCCCTGATGTGTAACTTGCAGTGATGACGAAAGGTCCCAGCCAGTTGGGCTCAAATTTTCCCTTTGTATCTGGATTTGGCACGTTCTTTTGGTTTTCTTTCAGCACGAGGTCACCAACTTGGAAAGTGCGTTGTCTGATCTTCTTGTTGTAGCTCCTTTTTAGGCGATTCTGGTACACTTGTAGATGATTAAGGGCATCCATGCGCCTTTCATCTAGTAATTCCAGCTCATTGAGTCTTGTGACCCTGTATTCCTCATCTGTGATAAGGTTTTGCAGTGATATCCTTAGTGATGGGAGCTCGATCTCAATGGGGAGTATGGCCTCTGATCCGTAGACCAGAGAGAATGGGGTGGCGCCTGTTGGCGTGCGGATGCTGGTGCGGTAGGCCCATAAGGCGGGATTTAACTGCAGATGCCAGTCACGACCAGAGTCATTGACTGTTTTCTTGAGGATTTTCAAAATGGTTTTATTTGTAGCTTCTGCTTGGCCATTGCCTTGTGGATAATATGGAGTGGAAAAGCGATGCTTGATTTTGAATTTTTCACACAAGTCACGGACATCCTGATTCTTGAAGGGCGTCCCATTATCAGAGATAATGGATTGGGGGACACCGTACCGACAAATGAGGTAATTCAGGATAAACTTGGATATCTGCTTTCTGGTGATGTAGGTCATGGGAATTGCTTCGACCCACTTAGTGAAGTATTCGGTGGCGGTGATAATGAATTTATGGCCATTGGATGAGGTGGGTGATATTTTACCAATGAGATCAAGCCCCCATTGTGAAAAGGGCCAAGGTGTAACAATAGGATGCAGTTCTTGAGCTGGTGCATGAATAAGATCTCCATGCTGTTGGCATTGCAAGCATTTTCTGACAAAATTGTGTGCCTCTTTTTCCATCGTCGGCCAGTAGTACCCTGTTCTTAGCAACTTTTTAGCCAAGGTCATACCACTTGAGTGTGACCCACACGTGCCATTGTGTACCTCAGTTAGAGCAGTCAGGGCTTCCTCGGGTTTTAAACAACGTAACAGGGTTCCATCGGTACTCCTACGGAAGAGGGTCTCTCCTAGGATGACGAATCGTGAAGTTCTTTTGATGAAAGTGCGTTTTAGGTTTGGGGTGATGTCAGTGGGGAGGATTCCTAACTTTAGGTAGGTGTATATATCATGATACCAAAGATCACCGGGACCAACGAGTTCACATGCGTATTCCGACTCTGGTACCTCGAATGTGGGTACGAGAAGCTGCTCTACGAGGAATTCATGTTTCGAGACGTTACGAGGGATGTCGAGTAAGGATCCAATTGTCGCCATTGCATCAGCTGCTCTGTTGTTTGTCCTTGGTATCTGCTCAAAGGTAATATCGATGAAAGATTCCTTAAGGCTTTCTACCACCTTCTTGTATGGTGTGAGCTTATCATCCTTGGTTTGGTATTTGCCATTGACTTGGTTGATGATAAGTTGCGAGTCGCCATAGACTTTTAGTGCCATGATTCGCCATTGTGCTGCAATTTTGAGTCCTATGGTCAAAGCCTCATATTCTGCTATATTGTTCATACAAGGGAATGTCAGCTTGTATGATCTAGGTATGCAGTCTCCTTGCGGCGTGATGAAAAAGACACCAGCTCCTGACCCATGTTGTGTGTGAGAGCCATCAAAGTATAGCTTCCAGTGGTCTGTTGCATCAAGGTTAAAAAGGGAGTCATCTAGGAATTCTGATATGAGTGGATTATCTGTGTAGAGAGGAGTTTCTGCCAACTGATCTGCAATGACTTGTCCTTTTATGGCTTTTCGTTCTACATACTCGATATCATGTTTAGATAATATCATTACCCACTTAGCCATTCTACCTGTAAGTGCTGCTTTTGTCAATAGGTACTTTAGAGGGTCTATTTTGGCAATCAACTTGATTTGGTGCGCTAGCATGTAGTGTCTGAATTTCTGAGCCACAAATACCAATGCTAGGCAAGCTTTCTCTATTGACGTGTAATTGAGCTCATGTCCCACCATTGTTCTACTGATGTAGTAGATAGCCCGCTCGGTTCCCTTTTCATCATGTTGGGCTAAAAGGGCCCCCAGGGCGGCTGTTGTTGCAGAGATATATAGGATTAGTGATTTCCCCACAATTGGTGGCATCAATATAGGTGGTGTAAGTAGATATTCTTTTATTTTGTTGAATGCTTGCTCGCATTTGTCATCCCATCTGAAAGCTACTCCCTTGTGAAGTAGGTGTGAATAGGCAATCTGTTTATCTGCCAATTGTGCTATGAATCTTCGGATGGACTGGAGTCTTCCTTGCAATCCTCTTAGTTGTTTCAACGTTCTTGGTGCTTTCATTTCAAGGATTGCTTTTACCTTTGCAGGGTCTACCTCTATCCCTCTCATTGAAACTATGTATCCTAGCAGCTTCCCTGATTGCACCCCAAAGACACACTTCTTCGGGTTGAGTCTAACCTTATATTGTTCGAGCCTGTCAAAGATAGCACTTAGAGTTGCTATATGGTCTTGTCTCTTCTTTGATTTAGCAAGTATGTCATCTACATAATCTTCAACTATTTTGTGGATCATGTCGTGGAAGATTAATGTCATGGCTCTTTGATAGGTAGCTCCTGCATTCTTCAACCCAAATGGCATTACATTCCAGCAGTAGGTGCCCCATGGACATGTGAATGCTGTCTTGTGTTGGTCTTCTTTTGCGATCAATATCTGATTGTACCCCGAGAAACCATCCATTAGGGAAAGCATCTCATGTCCGGCCGTCATATCCACTATCATGTCAATGTTGGGTAGTGGAAAGTCATCCTTGGGACATGCTTTGTTTAGGTCTCTGAAATCAGTGCAGATGCGGATGCCCCCTTTCGGTTTTGAGACTGGTACGAGGTTAGATACCCATTCTGGATAGTCAATCGGGCGTATGAAGCCAACATCCAGAAGTTTCTGTAGCTCAATCTTTACAAGCAAGGCTATTTGTGGGTGCATCTTCCTTAGCTTCTGTCTAACTGGTTTTGCTCCGGGGTGAACGGCCAAATGATGCACTACTACTTCAGGATCCAGGCCTGGCATGTCTGCATAGGTCCACGCAAAATTTACCTTTCTCTCCTTTAGGAAAGCTGCTAGTAGTTTTTGTTCTTCTTCTAGGAGGGATTCTGCATAGAAGGTAATTTGTGGTTCTGATTCTGTTCCTAAGTTGACCGGGTTGCACTGTTCTGCCAATACTGTTGACTTCTCCTGGTGTAGAGCAGTAGGGGGGAGATTGAATCCTTCATCCTCTGGCGCCTCAGAGAGGTTTTCGCCATTGGATGCGTCCTTTATTTTTACTATTTTATGGTTAGAGAGTGCCACAGTGTGGTTTTCACTCAATAACTCTGAGCTTATTCTTTTTCTTTTGCGACTGAAAGACTCAATCGTCTCCCCATAGTATGCTTGTGTGTCTAGAGTGATATCAAATCCTGCCTTGTGATCTCCACATGGAACAGTATCCCTTAGTCCCATGAATTCGGAGAGAGCCTCATCATTTTCGAATGAGTCTAGAATCGGCGGTCCCCGTTGGTCGTGATCGATGAGTTGGGGGTATACTAAGTGGATTTGGTGGGTTTGTTGGATTGGCTCAGCGGGTGAGACACTAATCATTAGTAAGGTGGAATCTTCAAAGAGCCTAGGTAGGCCACCTATGGTGTCATCGTCATCACTGCTACTACAAACGTCAGTTATGTCAAATGTGAAGTTATCGAGAGGTAGGCCTGTGGACACGGGTAATCTAAGATTAGTTGTCGAGACCCGAGGAGAGGACCTGACTGCCCTATTAGGAACACTTCTGCCACGCACAGTTATACTCGGAGGGGTACAGCCGAGGCCAAGGTTCTGCGTTCTTCTTTCTACAATGATGGGCTCCAACCGTCCATCACTATTTCTTCCTAGGCTTTCATTCCTGTTATAGCCCATGCCGAACATCATTTGTAACCCTCTGTTTGTTTCCTCCATGGGTAGGGTGGGAGTGGGTCTTTCATCTTGGTACAGAGTGTTTGTGATGTCCTCCTCGTCCACATTTTCCTGACTGAGATCCCCCCAACTGTGGAATCCAGAGGGTTCTGTTCTAGTGCGGACAGGTGTTTGAGTCAATTGTGGTTGCCCATGTGATCTAGGAGATTGTGGTAACTCTCCTACAACAAAAGCATTTCTCTTCATTCTATAATCACCGCATCCATTGTCCTGTATCATGTTCTTGATCTCGGATATGTCGGGGATGGCGGGTGTCTCTGTCGCAGAAGTGGAGGCGAGATTAGCTGGGTCTATGTATGAAGTGGATGGTCCTTCATCATTTTTAGGTACTTGAGGGATCTTGTAAAACTTGGCTTCCAAGTTTTTGCAATAGGCGAAGGGTTCGGGATCCCCATATATGGTAACCTCCTCATTTTGATATGAGAACTTAATGCACTGATGATAGGTTGAGGCCACTGCCTTCATTCCGTGTATCCATGGGCATCCCAGGAGAATGTTGTATGGCAAATCAAGGTCAAGAACTTGACAAGTTGTTTCCATGGTTGCTGGCCCCACTTGGATGGGGATCTTGATAGTGCCCTGAGACACTCTTTCTTGGTCATCATATGCTCTTATGGTGATACTTTTGTTTTTATTGATGGAATCCTCGGCGAATCCCAATTTCTTTATAAGTTTCAGAGAACAAATATTAAGACCTGCACCACCATCTACCAGGACTCGCTTGACTTTCTTTTTATGAACTAGGATTTGGAGGTGAAGTGCCCGGTTATGAGATGGCTGCGGGGGGAAATCTTGGTCCGAAAATGTGATGAGATTCGGGGTAACGATGTTACCTACCATAGCCTGAAATTGCTCTGTGTCAAGGGTAGCAGCGACGGTAGAGGCAGCTAGTGCTTCATCCAGGATCTGTCGATGAGCGGCGGAGATTTTTAGTAATTCCATGATGGATATTTGTGCGGGTGTTCTCTTCAGTTGGTCAATTACATTGTAATCATAGGGGACGGCCTTTGTGTTGGTAATGGGGGTCTTAGCAGGTGCCCCGACAATGGTAACTTTTCCGCCTCGTGTGGTGACTCCACAGTCATTGTTGGTTCCCTTGATATTTATGACAGTGACCAACTCGTCGACACATCCGACTATCTCCTCGTATACTAGATTGGCACTAGCATACTTTTGTTTACCCTTATTATTCCCTTGGTTATTTCCCTGATTATGATTCGGCATCGGATTCGTGTAGATTTTTAGGTCTTGGTTTCCGGCCGGCTGCTCGATGTTGATGACCTTATCCTCGATGAGGTCTTGGATGATATTCTTGAGTCTCATGCAGTTGGCGGTGGTGTGTCCTTTAACTTTGTGGAAGTCACACAGGAGATTCTCATTGTACCACGGCGGTTTGGTCATGGGCTCTGTGTATTATTTGGAGTTAGAAATTTTGATTAGGTTTTCTTTGACCAATTTCTTCATGACAGACTCAATCGGTTCGCCAAGGGCTATGAACTTCCTCTTGGGGGGAAACTTGTTGCAGGGAGGTGGTCCTCCTTGATTACCCACATTATTGACTTGGCTAGTGGAAGGTGGTTGTGACTGTGCTACTACCGCATTAGCCTGCACATTGTTGTGGTTATGAGTTTGCGGATGATGATGATTTTCGGTATTTTGCTTAGGAGCACTGATGACTACCTTAGCATCAACCACACCGTCGTTCGTGATATTTTTGTTCCTCGACCATGTTCGAGGTTTATCATTGTAGTTGTTGGACGGGCGGTTATCCTGCGGTGGAGTGAATGTAGGTGCGCCTCCTTGTGCAGTAAGGGCTCTTTCGATGTTGAGCGCCTTTGGAATTAGTTGATCGTAAGATGTGATGCACTGCATTTTTAGGTAGAACGCCAGGTTTTCATCTAAGTTGGCTATGATGATGCAAACTTGTTGTTCCTCTGGCATGGCCCACTTGCTCTGATTGGCCTTGGATTGCCATCTTTGCAAGAAGGATGCAAATAACTCTCCTCTTCTTTGTTTGAGTGCAAATAGTTCTTCTAAACTGACATCCGCACCCATATTAAAAGCGTAATTTTTAAGGAAAGCCTCCACAATTTCCTTGAATTTTTTAATGCCCGTGGGTAGGCGAGAAAACCATTCCATAGCTGGACAAGTTAGGCTTCGGGGGAAGAGCCGCATTAGATACGTGTCATCATATGCGACTTCCATGCAGTGCACCTGAAATTCCCTGACGTGGTTTTCAGGGTTGCCCGTTCCATTGTACTTATCAAATTTGGGGATCTCGAATCCCTTTGGAAATATTACCATGGTCAGACTTCTATCGAATGGATAAGGGCACAAGTTTCCTGGTGTCCTTGTGGTTTTTCCTGCTTGCAAGTCCAACACCTGCTGCGAAAGCAATTTGATCTGTGTTGCGACATCCTTGCTTGGGTCGGGGGGCGGGATGAATGAGTGGTGAGGTGTTGGAGGTGTTTGATGGGTGGGGAGCGTACTGGTCTGCATTTGCTGCGAGCTTGGTTGTGCATTTAGGGCTTGTTGGTAAGCTTGCATTTGTACCAACAACGCTTGTTGTTGATCTCGCTGTTGCTGTTCCAATAGCGCTTGCTGTTGGTCCATCTGCTGTTGTTCCCATGAAGCCTGCTGTTGGTCAAGTTGTTGCTGAGCTAGTAACGCTTGTTGTTGGTCTAGCTGCTATTTTTCCAACAATGCTTGTTGTTGGTCGAGCTGTTGTTGTGCCAATAAAGCTTGTTGTTTAGCTTGGTGTTGTGCCTGAAAGTCTTGCAGGGCTTGGTGGTAGGCTTGCAGGTGGATTGCTTGCAATTGCGCTTGGTATTGAGCTTGTGTCTTTTGTTGGGCTTGAGCTTGAGCTTGGGCTTGAGCTTGTGCTTGTGCTTGTGCTTGTGCTTGTGCGGCTTGTGCTTGAGCTTGAGCTTGTGCTTGTGCTTGTGTTCGCGCTTGTGCGGCTTGTGCTTGAGCTTGAGCTTGTGCTTGCGCTTGTGCGGCTTGTGCTTGTGCGGCTTGTTGTTTTTGGAGTGCCTTTTGGTGGGCAGCTTGTTGTGCGTTTTGCAACATGATGGAGAATGAATTGGTCGTGTTGTGCTTTGGTGGTGGGATTGGTGGTGGAGCAGGAATCATGCCAATTGTCATGGCGGGTGGAGGGATTGTGGTTGTGACTGTGATTTGGGTTGTGGGCGGGGTGGTTGAGACAATTGGTCCTTGATGAGGCATGCTTTGGGAGAGTTGAGGACCAATGGATGCATTAACCATGGTGACAGGAATGGTTGCGATTTGTTGTGAGGATATGGGCAAAAGAAGCGGGTTCAAAGTGGTGGTTAGATTGCTTGGATTAGCAAAATTTTCGATGGTTAAAGGTGGAAGACCTATTCCAGGAGGTGATGTAGATGTGAAAGGAAGCGGGGGAAGGGATGACGCACCACTTTGGAAAGAGAAAGGATTGATAACTTCTGTCATTCCAAGCAAACCAACTTCCTCATGCGGTGGGGGAGTTGGTATGTTCAATTGATAAGCTGGTGTGGCGTGAAATGAGGATGAACCAGCGGGATTATGAAATGTGAGTGGGATGTAAGGGTGAAATGAGTTTTCCGGAATAAATGTAGGGGTGATGATTGCTTCTTCATTAGCCACAAGGCGGTGTTCTTGCAATTCTTGGAACATGGCACTCCCCTTGTTCACAATCGGGGAGGTTGGTGTGATGATTGAGGTGATGCAAGGTACTTCTTGATTGATGTTTGACAACGGGGATGCAACTGCACTAGTGCTTGTGTTAAGGTTGGGAGGGGGCATGTCCCCTCCTCTTTCTATTGAATTTATGCATTTGAACATAGCACTAACAATTTTATGGTTCTTAGGATTTTGAATCATTTCCATGATTTCCTCTGGTGTCATCCCTATGTCTTCATTTATGTCGTCCTCTTGATGACTCTCCTCTTGAAGATTTTGCGATGATACGGGAGAGTTGCTTGGGGGATTGCTTGATCCTGCTAGGTTCACTTCGATATTTAGATGACTCATGTCCTTAGAAGTTGATATGTCTCTGATATTCTCCATGTCCTTCTTGTGTTGAGATCTTGTTTGGACCATAAAAATAGGGATTTGTTCGGTCCTAATCCTTTAAGTAAAAAGAGAAGAACTAGGGTAGCTAAAAGATCAAAGATGGTGATGATGGTGATGGGTTAAAATGGATGAGATGAGTGAATGAAACCTTTGGAAAACTTTTTGAATGTATGTGCTAAACTTTGAAAGGGCTTTTGATTTGATTTGAATGTGATAATTTGACTAGATGCATTAAGTCAAACAAGATTGGTTGTGAAGTTGTTTTCCCTAGGAAGTTGTGTTATCCTAAGGGAACTTGCACAAAAATGGATGAATTGACAAAGTGTGTTATGCCAATGTTTTAGAGAACTAATAGACTTTAAGAAGTTGTGTTATCTCAAAGAAAATTTGTTCAATGATTTGAGACTATGTTGGCTAAGTGTGTTAAGCCAAGATATGATGATTTTGATTTAGCCCTCTAAGTTTAGTGTGATGTTTGATTCTAGAGTTCTCAAAAAGGTTTGATGATGAAATGAGACTTTGATTTGATGGATGAATGAAAGGGAATGACAACTTTGATCTTGAACCTTAACCTAGATGTGACTCTCTTTCTACAAAACCTCGGTGTTGAAGAACACGCTTGAATTCCTATGGGAGAAATGCAAATCTTTGAAACAATTCGGGATTTTGTTGATAATAAAATGCATATAATGCTGGATTGTTCCTTGAGGCTTTTCTGTAAAAGTTATAAACCAATCTTTCCCTGAATTTGAAAAGTCTCTCAAGATGTTCCTCACGAGCTTTTAGACTAAGCTTCTTGAACTTTGGCTTTGGGATTTTGATCTTGCGGGAAATCATGTTAGAAAACACATGTGTAATCCAATTTGTCTTTTTATCTTGGTTAAATGAGGTTCTTTTTATCCAAGACACTTGCTTGCTTCGGTTTTCAAACTATATGTCTAATGTCCCATTCTCTTTCTCATCCCACAATGTCCTTTGTGTTGAAATCAAGGAAAATAGGGCAAAAGTTCCTTATGTTTATCCTTATTGGAAACAAATGATGATAGAATTTGCACACTTAGAAACCTCTAGGAATGTGATTCCTAGGGAAAGCAAGAGTGGGAAAGTTCATCAATAGGTATTTGTTCCCCACAAGGTGTTTGAAATTTCAAGGTTTTTGTGTATGTTTGTTTTCCAAATGTTTTCAAGATCAAGCAATGTGTTTTTTCCAAGCACTTTCACACTCCTAGGTTGATGAGACAATACCTTGTTGGGTTCCCACTTGGATAAATCCAGCTGCGCATATCTTGTGCGAATGGCTAAATGCTTGACCACACTGGCTCCCCTCCACGACACTCACTTATTCGGGTCAGCCAAGCATTAGTACCCATGAATCTCCCATGGCATACTTTCCATTTCCACAACAAGACCGCATGTTACGTGGGGCGGCTTCAAAGGACATAACCTTTTGCACCAACAAGATAGACAAGGTTTTGGCCAATTTCTAAACAAGGGGTTCTAATTCGGGCATTCCGTTCGTGGGGGATTATCCAACATCGGCGAGAGTCCATTGCTGTCCATCTCGTCGGAATAATCCTCGTGATTCTTGAACTTTCCTCAAGAATCCACACTTATATACCGGTTGGAAGTGCTTGGCTTTAGCGTGTTCCCGGTTGGGTCGTTCCCTTGGGTGATTACTTTTTCCCACAAGGCAGGCCCTCTAAGATAAACAAAAGCGAGCTAACATATTCCGTCGTTCACACAACCCTTCGTTGAAAAACAAAGGGGAGAACCTCCGCAATATATCGTGCTCACACTCGCATGATTTGTTCAATTTTTAGATCCCAAATTGAAGTGTGGAGGCAATCTTTTATGCAACTTAGGGTCATCAAAAAGACTTTTGATTCTCAAGATCGCCGTGAAGCGCGAGAGAAGCGCATACGCCCTTTTAAATGACACTACTTTGCAAAAAAGTTTACAAAACACAAAGTACACATGTTCAATTTTAAATTCCTCAAAGCAATGATGAGTTCGTTTTAAAAGCACCAATTGAAATGTGAAGTTGCCTTGTTCAATTTTAATCCCAAATTGAAATCTAGTAAGTGTCTAAGGTTCAATTTTAACCAACTTTGAAAAGATCAAGCCATTAATTGATTTTAAGCCCAAATTGAAAGGTGAGTTAGCTAAAAACAAAAAAAAAGGGTAGTAAATGGAAGCACTAAGATTGTCAAATCAAGCATTAAAAAATGCTATTTTCCAAGTTTTGTTCTCAAAAATCTTCAATTCCACTCTTTTTGCCTTCACTTTAGCTTCAACCTTCAACTTCAATCTTGATGTCAACCTTGCTCCTTCATTCAAATCAAGTACTTGTCTTCAAACATCCACCTTGATTTCAACCTATTCTATTCTATGATGGATTGGTGCCCTCCATGAAGATGTGAGAGAGCCCTTTCCCAATCCCTTTCTAAGCCAAATGAGATAGACAATGAGTTGCTATGAGCTCAAGTTGCCTATAGTTTAGATACCTTCCAATTGTGTTCTAGAAATGAGAGAAGATGCATTGCTTTTATAGAAGAAGTTGAGAGAAGAGAGGCCAAGTTTAGCCAATATGGGACTAAATCCCCTCCAATAGAATAGAGCCACTTGGCATGATGGGATTGGTCAAAGCTTGTGCAAGTTTTGGCCAATGTGCCCATTCAAATTTGAAAAATGTCAATAAATGCATGTTGTTGAGGGTTTTGGGGGGAATAATCTTTGTACAAAAAAGTCAAAGATGAGAGTTATTGAGAGAAAATAGGATTTTTAATAAATCAATTAAATTGATTTATTGATGCAAGTGGGTGGGTTACTTAGGAGTTTAGATTTGACTCTAGTTGAGTCAAAAGCTAGAGAATGCTAATCATGATTAGAAGTTAATTAATTTAGATTAAATAACTTAGGGGATTTTAGGGATTTGATATTTGATTTTAAATCAGTTTGATTTATTAAATCAAATAAGAAGAACGTTAGGAACTTAATTAAATAATTTGATTTATTTAATTAAGCTTGATGAACCTTAGGATTAAATCAATAAATTGCTTTAATTGATTAGTAGAAGAAACGAATGCATGATGTTAGTTACAGTGGAATCCATAATGTTATTTTTGGATGTCTACAATCTTCTCTATAGCAGGGATGTTAAAGAGACTTCAAAGTTCATTATTCTACCTTTAGCATAGGCCAAATTGCTAGTAAACTACTACATCATCACTTAGTCATAAATAGAAAATGCCTTGAGTACCTTGAAATTAGAAATGACATGAGATGAAGTGCCACAAAATGAGCGACCGTATCAAAAATTGACAAGTAGTTTATGACATCAAATTGATCATCTTGAGAATGCTATCTCATCCTATTTGGTACTACATCTATGTGATTAGCTAGGCTTCTTGGTGGGTCCTCCATGTGGTAGAATAAAAAAATAATGTTAGTTTTGTTGTGATTCCATGCATGTTTGTTGGCCTCGGAACCATTTGAAGCCATGTTCAACCACAGACAATCATAAAAGCTTTAGTATAAGGTGGTGCTTTTCTTACTCTATTTTATGCCCCTACGACCCCAACCATAAAAACATGATCGTACCACGCTATTTTGAGTGCCCTTTCATACCATGAACCACTTCATACTACACAAACATGCCAAGTGGTAGTTTTGGCCTTGGTTTTTTCGCTTCCCAACTTTCTAATTTATGAGAAGCCATCAGGTTTTTACACGAAAAGACTGATAAGACTTGTATTTAATAAATTTTATCAATTTGATTTCATAAACTACCTGTCAATTTTCGATAAGGTCGCTCATTTGGTGACACTTCATCTCATGCCATTTTTGATCACTAGATGCTCAAGGCATTTTCTATTTATGACTAAGTGATGGCGTAGTACTTTACTGGAAATTTGGCCTATGCTAAAGTTAGAATAATGCACTTTGAAGTCTTTTTAGCATCCCTACTATAGAGAAGATATTCTAGGGAAAATTTTCACTAGGTGGTTGCATTGTACTTTTGAGGTGAGGTATAATTTTTGCCAGATGGAAACCTTATACTTCTATGATGAGTTGGTATGCATCAAAATGGTAATTAAGTCCTTTAAAGATAAATCATTATTTCCACTCATGGGAATTAAATTCCCCCTGTCTAGAGCTTTTTCTATTTAAATTTGCAAGGCAATACCCTCGCCACTCTCCTTGCATGATATTTGGCTAGCAATAGGTTATAAAATAAGGATGGAGACTAATTTTTCTCACATGTTCGAAGCACCAGATAAATTTTGTTGGTGATATCATAGAGTAGCGCTTGAAGGTGATCTCAAACACGCCATAGGAAGGGATATAAAAGCCGCAAATACGATTCTTGGCGTGGATTTCCTAAGGGAAGAAAAGTGCTATAGGGTGAACTTGGATACCAAATCACGTTTAGTGGCTTTCCTCCTAGACCCAGGAGAACCAAAGGAGCTAACTTGGGGACATTGGCAGCAAAATTATTCAAAAAATACAATCTAGGTGGGCTCGAGGCTACTTTGGTAGTAGCATTCTTGGGTTTCAAAATTTTGAGGTTGTGGGACGTCCAATGAGTGTGAGAGGAGGGTGTTGTTGTGGAGTGGGTTTCATTCCTCAAAATTTTCCACATAATATCATTATCTCATCATCAAGCATTAGTTAGTATGGGCAACTGCTTTCTAAAAAAGGTAAATAATTTGGAGCCCGTAATTAGATCTTCAAAGGGTTGTGGATTTCGATGCCACCCCTCTTGTGTTATGAGATGTTTAAACCTCCCACTTGTTTAAAAATTTCCTCTCACTAGCTTCCTAACTCTCTTTGGCTAGATTTTTATGTTTTGTTTTGGCCTCTTTCCCACATACATACTTTATATAATTTTTGTAAAATATTTGTAAACCTTATATAAAATCAATGTCACTTTATATATGTAACTCTGCACTTTTATATTAATAATATTTAGGCTTTTCCTTTTATCTTAAAAAATAAATATATAAATATATATATATATATATATATAAATTTACATATGCATATACATATACATATATATATGCATATAGATATACATATACACATACATACTTAAATGCTTAAATCATTAAAGGACTAAAAATTTATATCTTATAATTGCTTGACATAGGTACTATGAATTTATGCATGGAACACAATATGAAAAAAGTAGAGAAAAAATATATTTATTCTATCTTAGGAATTTTTAATAGACCACAATAAAATTAGTTCTAAAATAATGTTCAAGATAAGTTCATATTTTAGAAAATATGTGCAGATAGTCATGACTCATAACTGTTATGTATCTATATCCTTTTTTTTTTTTTGATGAATTTCCAGATATCTATATTAAAAAAGATAAAATTACAAATTAACAAAAAAGGGGTGGGTGGTAAGAAGGCACACCCTGAAAGTCACATGGGCTCAGCCCAGAAACACCAAAAAAATCAAATGTCAAATGAGATAGCTTTATCAACCTCCATAAATGTAACACGTGGCAAGCTACAAAGGAGAATAGTTGGACAAAGGAGATAGGACTAGGCTAATAGATGGAGGTGCATGAGGATGCCACATGGCACCAAAGCACTTCCCACTATGCACTAAGACTTCTTAGGGAGAGCAACATGATTTATGGAATCAACTAATCACACAATTGGGTTTGAATACAAAACTTATGGCCTTCAGCAAGGTGTGCCAAAATGACAATTGGAAATTACGTAGGATGTGGGCATTTAGAATATTATAGCAACACCTAAAAAATGAGGGAACACCACATATCCCAACAATGCAATATGATATGGGAATAAATCAGCGGTGACATAAGGAATTGTGAAACAAAATCCATAGTAAATGGAACCAAGAAGGGTTCATAGGAAGAAGTGCAAGACTAAACTAGAGATTGTAAATAATGGAGAATGAAAATGACACACAGTAGTGTTAAAACAAAAGTGTGGATGAGTTTCAGGGAGGTGGAAAACATCAGAGAAAAAGAGGAAGGTGGGTTGTCCTGAATAACCACACTAGAGTGGAATGCACGCTCTGTGATAAATGGGTTTCTTGTAAAAGGAGTCTAGCCCTGCTAGAGAGGAAATAGCCTACAAAAGATAGGCCACTAAGTGGGATGAAGAGCACAACCCCTTGAGAGAGGAAGCAGTCCTCGAGGCACCAAGAGGTGGAAGTGGAGCAAAGATACAATGCTAGACTATTGGCTAGATGATGGATGGATAGTTATCTCCAACTTCAACCAATGGAATTGCACACAAGTGAATACTAGAAACTCAAACCCTTACACATTAGAACATGTTGATTACTTAAATCAGGGCCTCCTATGTGGGGCAAGAATAATTTTTTAGCCAAAAGTGCTAGCACGAGATAAATAGAAATATCTAATTGGTGCATTTATAGTATCCAAGTAGCTAAACCAAATACCATATTGGCCAACATATCTGCAACTTTATTTCCCTCTCTATAGTAATGTGAGAGTTAGTAAGATTCAAATTCTTGCAGTATTTTGAACTCTTGTTTCATTATGGTGTGTAGAAACCAACTAACTATATTTTCTTGCTTGCATGCATTAATTATAATCATGGAATCCCCCTTAATCTAAATGTGTTTGATACCTATTTATTTTTCTAGTTTGAGGCCTACAAGTAGTTCTTGTACCTTAGCATTATTATTTATGCTATCTAGAATCTTTGCCAATAGGGTGAAAATAATGCTACCTATTTGATTCCACAAGACACAACCAACTCCAGAAGCTCCTAGATTCCCACGAGAGGCATAGTTTGTTGGTGGTTTTTAAATCCCAAATAGATCTCATAAATAACTTATGAATTTTCCATTTTTAATGCTTAGTTACTTGGATGGATTGGTCAACAAATAGGTGAAAGTTAAAATAACTTTCCCTCTACACTTTGGGCTCTACAGAACTTGGGAGGGTGATTCTTGATAGTATTTCTTAATATCATTTTCTAATTATTACAAATAATATAAATATCAGATATGTTCTATGCATATTTTCTTGATGATTATGAAAAGTAGAAGATTCAATATTAACTTTCAAGAATTTAATATTTTCAAAACAATAGAACATGATAAGACTTCAATTCAACAAACAAACTCAACGAAAAGTAAAGATTGAAGGTATGTTTATATGAATGACCCTAGAGATGCAACTTAGACATAGATTCAAGGAATCAATGCCTTAACCTAGGGTAGGGAGTCAAAACCAAGTAAATAAAAATTGTAACATAGAATTTTCACCCAAACATTATGGAGCTTCATGACAATGCATTAGATAATCATGCTCATAACTCTTAGCCAATAATACTTATCAGATCATTGCAAACATTCACACAAACCTATACTTCTCTTAAGCATTTAGCTCATTCATTGAATAAGAGTATTAACAAAAATATACATCCATAAGAAATTTAAATGGAGGAAAATTGAATGATCCTTGATTGATTTCATTCACAATTTGTATAAATTATACAATAGGAGAAATTTGGCTTCAAAATTATGCCATTATATTCCTCAAATGCTAGTACTATTATACAACATATGCAATTATATAAAATTAAGGCGAGCAATATCCTAAAACCAAACTTAAATTCTACTCCTTTGTGTTCTCAAAATTACTTGAAACTCTCCAAAATATTTGTGAAAATAGCCTAAATTCCCTTTTATAAGACAAGGGAGCAACAAGCTTCAGGGAAAGTACACATGTCACATTTTAATTTGACATACAATTTTGCATTTGAAAAAGTGAGCTCAACTACTAGTGAATGGAATGTTCTTAGGACAAATGTAGTTATAATTTCCTATAACAATATTTGTCCCTCCAAAAATAATTTGGTGCTGAAATTTGATCCTTTACCACTCCTTTTCTTTACTCTTGTTGATATAAACCTAGGAATGGTGAGTTGGAATGTGAAGACAAAACCCCAGTGTAAAAAAGATAAAACTTCCTTTTTGACGTTGTTGAAACAATTAGAGAGTGTTGAATATGCATAAAAGACCAAAAGTATATCCATATAACTAGGGGAAACTCTACAAGTCCGGAAAACCATTATATTTCTTGTCTCATGTACCATAATCTTCCTCTAATGGCCAATTTAATTTCATGAATTCATTTAATTTATTCCTATGATGCATACCTTTTTACCACCTAATTTGCTTTCTTGTCAAAATCTTCCAAAAAAATTCTGGTGAATGATAGTTTATCCATGCTATTTTTCAAAAAATAAATATTAAAATCACCAGCCTCATAGACTAGAAGGGCCTTTGTAGCAATAAAACTATCCATTTGTGACCTCCATTGTTCATATGTCTTCACTACATTACTGTCTAGAATTTCTGGTAGAAGGCCAATATCAGTGTCATC
The DNA here is from genome assembly GCA_007115665.2 of Sequoiadendron giganteum. Classification (NCBI taxonomy): domain Eukaryota; kingdom Viridiplantae; phylum Streptophyta; class Pinopsida; order Cupressales; family Cupressaceae; genus Sequoiadendron; species Sequoiadendron giganteum. The sequence continues at coordinate 878,993,615 of CM021100.1, read as the reverse complement.
AAATTCTTGGAGAAACTCTCTTATCTTTTTCTCCATGGGGTTTTCCATTCCATTATAATCAATTATTCCCTTTAGCATTTTGTATGTGGGGGCTATCTATGCTATCTTATTAAATTCATGAGTTGACACTTTAATCATTCCAGCTAATACATTAAGTCTAGGCACCCACAATTGCATTAATGAAATTTCTTCTAATCTTTCCCTCTCAAAAATTCCAATTGCATTGTACATTAAAGAATAATTTTAATGAATATAGCTCACCATTTTTATTTCCTTCCCCATACAATGCTTAATTTCATTAGAAATTATAAGCACATTACTCTCTTCATAAATATCAAGTATTTCCCCATATGCTCTTATCTTCTTGATTAAATATTTTCTAGTAACTTTTGTTCTGGCTGGTGGGGCAGCAAGAATGAGTTTTGCTAGTGGTCTATCTTGGTAGACAACTATCTCAATAAACTAAATTGGAGGAGGTGATGGAGAAGAAGGGGACAAAGTATTAGGCTACACTAATTGCACCTATGGCTAATAATTTTGCAATATTTCTACCATTATATCTTGTTTTGCAAGCCTTTCCTTGTCTTTATTGTATTCAATCAATAATTTATTATACTTTTTAGTCTCTACATCATATTTTTCTTGTAGTTGCTCAACAATTTATTTTGTATACTTTGCATCATTGACAACCAATGTGGTTTCTTCCACTATTGATTTATCAAATACTCTTTTAATTATAAGACCTCCTCTTAGGTCTCCTACAACATCTGCCACTATTGGCTTATTGGTATTAGGGGTCATAGCCCAAATAGAAAGATTGTCTCAATTGGGACTAAAAGCTAATCTTGATAGAGTACATTTAATTCTTCTTCATCTGTAGAAAAAACATGTGAATCATGATTTCTCATAGTATAAAATGAAATGGAAGAATACATATCCAATTTTGGAAAAAAAGTATGCCACTCTCCTTTACTAACCTCCTTCCCTCAATAGGGGACATCTCCTTTTCTTTTGATTTCATTTCTGCAACTATCCTTGTAGATATCACCTCTCTAGGTTGTTCAAGAGATTCGATCATTTCTTCTTTTAATCTCCTTTCAGATTCGTCTTTTTTTATTCTCCATACAAATTCCTTGAACACATCACTCTTCAAAAATGAATCATCTATCATAATTTTTTTACAAGTTGCATCCCTCACACCATAGTCTAAGTCTGAATAATTATGAGTAAAATAACACTTCTCAATACAACATTATATCAAGAGAATTAATCAAAGGTTAATCTAATTGAAACAAAAAGACTGTTGAAAGCCTCATATTGCTCTCTATCTCCAAATATTTATCAAATCACTGTGGCTCTTAGATCGTGTAAGCACTATGACTGCTTAAAATGACCATCTAGAGAACGAGATGTCAAAATGCAGGAAACTAATCCAATATGATGATTACTAAACTTGACATGAATTTGGATAAATGAAAGCTAAAACAAAATAAATGCAAACATGATTATAAATTCTAAATCTATGATGCTATTGATGCTATTTCTATAATGCTATTTCTTTAGAGTAAGATTGCACAAAGATGAGATATTCAAGATCCATTCTAGTTTGAAGAAGGTTGTATTTATAGATTTCCCAACAATAGATTTGCAGAGGGGTAGAAAAGTAGAGGCTTGGATTCAATATGGAGGATTGAATGGTGAGAGATTAAGAAGATTGTAAATATTTTGGGAATTGTTCCTACCCATGATAACACCAAGCAAGATGATAGGAAGGATTGATGGAAGAGGATTGAGAGATTGATTTCCAATTTGTCTCCAATTTGTCTCCATAGTTTTCAGTGAAGATTGAATCAATAAATTTAGACATAAATTTGACATATGATATCTAATTTGGTAGTTGAGTAAATAGAGGAATTTTATTTATGCCTTTGTTTTAATATTTTGATTTATTTAAATTAGAAAAAGGGGAATAAATAATTTAATAAAACAAACTATAGAATTTGTTTATTAAAAATAAAAGAATATGATAATTAAACAATAAGTTATTTAACCTTTACTTAATTGATTTAAATGATGTGATAGAATAAAATAGGGGAAATTGATAATTAAATTAAAAAAAAGTATTTAATTTTGTTTATTTAATTAAGATGAAATAATAGAATAATTTTTAGAAATTAAATAAGAATTTAAATGTGAACTATATAAATAAATAATTCTATTTATTCAATAGTAGAAGAATTTAGGGTAATTAGTCAAATAAGTCGTATTCAATTAATCAAATTCTCCAAACCAATTTTAGGTGTATACACAGAATTATCAACACTTCTCAAAACTCCCTTTGTAATCTTGTTATCTAATGTTGGCATATCATTCTCTCTTTGTGGTTATGGTATTTGAACTGTTGAATGTGATCAGAGATTATAATAACCTCATCATCTAAGTCCAATGAATAGTCCACAAGCCCTTATTGTTCAATCCTCCTATTTGGAGGAGACTCCCTTGGGGGTGAATCAATATCAATAAAATTTTATGGGGGTCGTAATGGCACTTGCGGCATAGGGGATGAGGCTCTTGACTCCTCAGATTATGTAGGAGTAGCCATTATTTGTTCCTTCATAACTCTCCCCTTTGGTCTTCTTGTGAAGACATATTGCTTATTAGGTGTCTGGTATATGGGTCTTTCCTCAACCATAGGGGCTTTTCCCTTATCCTACTCCTGATTTTCCTATTTGAGTTGTCTAACCACCTTGTCAAAATTTTGCAAAATTGCTTCAATTCTCAAAATTTTGTCCTAAATGTCAACATAGACCTTGAAATTGGGATCCTTCTTTTTCATTTCCTTTCTAATTTTTTCAAAGGAAAGCAATTTTATTTTCCTATTCTTAGCCCCCTTTAAATGAAATATATTTCTTATCACAACCTCAGAGCATTCCAATCCATGCCAAAATGTTGGCCTATTGATTGCCAATCTTATTGCACGAATAAATACTTTAGGATCAAAATTTTTGGCCCTACATTTTTCTATCTTAAGAGGAGTAAGAAAGTGAAGAATATGCTTCCATCCATCCTTTCCCATAAAAAAATTAACAAATACAGTAATTTGGGGGAAAAGGAGCCCTTCTTCGGGTTTGCAAAATGCATATCCTCAGTCCTTCCTAATTGCCACATAACCTCAAGAAAACCAATCTTGAATGGTACAAAATGAGGAATAACATGTGGGGCTGCATTGGTCCCAAAAAATCTTAAAACTATGCAATATGCATGTACAATGACATCACCCTAGTTATGATCAATCCTGAAATCAAGCCCTTCTCTCCTTTGGCCTCAAGAAGTCATGCAATTCTATTGGAACTCTTGGCACATATTGTGGGTCAGTGCAGGATCATGGGGGTAAAAACTAGGCCCCTAAGTGGGAATGAAAACTCACAAAAATAGAGTTACACAACTTGACAAAATTTTTTGAATAGGTTATTAACATAATTTGAATAATATGTAAAAAAAAAATTGTAGTAAATTGAATCAATTTTCTAATCTACTAGTCCTTTTTTGAAAAAAAAATCTATTTAGTGAAAATTTGAAATTTCAATGTAGTAGTACTAATTTTTTAGGGAAAAAATAAAAACAGATGTTTGTCTGGCCACACTAATGGGGGGAATTTTTTATTTTTATTTTCCAAATCTTTCAATATAATTAGAGGACACATGCCCTAATGTGACAAATATTTTTTTTGTAATTTTTTGGAAAGTAAATATTTAGTTATGAATTTTCTAGTAGGAATTTATAAAAATATTAAAAACCATTTTTCCAGCCACCCTAACTTGGTCAAAAAATTATGATTTTTTTAAAACTATAGTTGTGAAGCATGTTGTGTGATGCATCTTTTGGATTCAGAAAATGTTTAACCATTTAAAAGCTATAGATGTTTTTCAACTAACCTATCAATCAAGAATTTACAAATAGTGCATCTAGAAAATCAATAATAATTACCTATTAAATTCAAAATAAAGTATATCTTATATCAGTAGAATGTTGTCAATTCATTGAACAAACCCTTTTCATTTCATCAAAATCAAATGAAAAAATATTGTCAGCGCGAAGGGTGAAGCTCAAAAAACTCTTGCAACCCCTGTAAACACATTGGGGATGTTGATTTTTTAGGTTGGTCACCCCCAAGTGAAATATCAAAGAAAAACAAGCATCCATTAATATCAGATATATGATAGAAATGGATATCTGTTATTAATGCATAAGAAATGGATATATGTCTATTAAAAGTAGAAATATTAATATATAAAAATCATTATATATTAACATTTAATATTTTGCATTTAAATCCCATTTTACATGAGGATTTGATGTTGTTGATTGTGGAAGATATAAAAGCTAGATATGTTATTGTGCCCCATGTTCCTAGTAAGCTTGAGCGACAAGTTCAAGAAGAAGGCTAAGATGAGTGGGAAATGTCATTTGGAGGAGGAGGAAGATGATGTTGAAATGGAATTTGAAGATACATCTTCGGCATGGTCGGATGGTTACCATACAGACCTGGATTATACCCCATCTGCTTGTTGAATACACCGAGTACTGAGAGGGGGGTGAATTAGTATTTTGCTAGCAATATCAATTACAAACTATCCAATTATCAATCCACATCTAATTGAAATAGTAATCCAAAAAATAAAAGAAATCATAACACATTGACACCAAGATTTTTATGTGGAAAATCCAAAGTAGGAAAAACCACAGTGAGGATTATCACACAATATATTATAACTAATTATAAGATATTACATGGATCACTACAAGGAATCACTATCCTTCAAAGGCTCACAACTTGAATACAAAATATGGCCTATTTCCAAGATACAAAAAGGTGTGGCTCACTACCAAAGTGAACTGGAGAAGTGCACCTACAAAGTGGTGAAAGTAGTTATGGTTATGCTCTGGTAATATCAAAATTATACTCTGGTTGTCGGTGTACAAACACTATCAGTAAATTTGTACTATTACACTTTCCAACATTCACATACCATACTCTATCAAGATATCACACATTCCATTTTTGTTCATCACACACACACACACGCATATATAGATAGTCATGAATTCCTTTATCAATTAGGTCGGCCTAATTGAGTAAATGCCCAAAATTCAAAATGTCTTGTCATCTTAATACAAAATTCATTTTGGCGCATAAAAAAAAAACGTGTTATCCAAACATTAGGTTGGCTCAGACCTAAAGAGGAACACACAAAGGATAAACCTTTTCAACCAAAATAATATCATCTCTCGCATGGATAACTCTACTGGATCACACAAACATGCTAAAAACTTGTTCAAACCTATAATTGGAACTCCCAAGAAACATATCGAAAAATCATAAGATTTCCTTTTATTGAGAAGATTTTCAGATCAACATCCAGACACATAGTTTACTTAGTCAGTTACCAACCAATGTTGCATCAATGAAAACAAACCTAGAGGGAACCTTCTTCATTCTTCCAACAATGGTAGGGTTAATAAAAGCTCTATGAAAAAGACTAAGCCCTCTCCTTGTGTGTGTAACATAAAATTCAGGTTGCTTGTTAAGAGGTGGTTTTGGAGGGAAAAGGAAGTAGAAGGAATATTTTATAACAAGGGTCGGTGAGTTCCTATGAGGTGGTGGAAAATTTGTAGGAGGGAATTGAGGTTAATAAGGTTTGTGAGGTGGAATAAAATGTTAATGAGGAGAATATTCAGGACTCTGGTGGGGATGGGGGGTCCTAGCTATTGGGAAGGTAAATAATTTTATTAATTTGGAGGATTCCCCTTCACTGTCAGCTTCTAAAGAAAAATGAAAAGAATAGGTTGTTTTGTGTGATGGTTTCCAAGAAGAAGACCCTTCGATGAGATCCCATAAGGAGAGGGGTTTGATTGGGGTGCGATGGACTTTACTCCGGATTTGGAGTTGGTATAGGAAGGGGAAAATGCATTGTTTAATCTACTCATGTGGCTTGTTCAAGAGCTCTAGGACCTCCATGGTAAGTATGATATGATTGTTGGCTGCAACATCTCTACCCTGAGAATTTCAAGGGAGAAGGATGCTATTTTTAGTATGGTTAGGTCACTGAACTCTAATCTCAGTGCAATGGTGGAGGATGTTGCTAATTTGAAAAGAGACCATGTTCCAAGGATTTTCACTTTGGAAAGAAATTCCTCGGAGATGCGCAAAGATCTCTATGTTTTTATTAATCTTAGTAAGGATTCAATTGAGACCTCTAATAAAGGGATAGTGTTTCTAAACAAAAAATCAAGGGAATGGATTGGTAAATCCCTGCTTAATGATCCAATGAAGCAAGATGGTGGTGATGACACTGAGATGGGTAAGTAGGTAGTTGATTTGGGGACTGGTTCGAGCGTCCGTACTCGAAGCAAGATAAAGAACAATGTGTTATCGATGCAGGATATCGAAGAAATAATGGAGATGCAGAATAAGGTGATAACAAAGGATATGGAAGAAACAAGGATGTTAAAACAAATTCTTTAGTCACTACTTATATAGTATTTTTGTTTTTCTTATGGCTTTTTTGTTTTCCTTTTTTTGATGGTTGGATGATTGTTGTTTAATCAACCTGATGTTTTTGTGGGGAAACTTAATTAATTTATCTTTGTGCTGCCTTTTCTTTTGTACAAGGTTTTGAGGTCCCTTCAAAACCTATTTTACACTAATAAAAAACATTTAAGATGTTACAATATTAATTTTAATATAAATATTTATATATATTTTATTTAGTATATATAATATATAATTTATAATATATACATAAATATAATATTTAATATAATCTCTAATATTATTTATTCAGATAATATATTAGTATTAAATAATTATAATAACATTTATATTTAATAAATATCAATATATCTTAATATTAAGATATTAAGATATATTAATATTTTTTATTGTTGGATGGATGTAATAGTTCTTGTGCTTATTATTCTGGCAACGAAAAAATATTTAGGCATGAAAAGAAAATGATCATACTCGAGGTGCATTTATTTTTTGTACAATAGTTAGAAAGAGAATAAACAAGGGAGCATCATAATATATTAATGTACATAATATTAATATTTATAATATTTATATTACTATATTATATATAGTATTATAATATATAAATATTAACATTAATGTATTATATATATTAATATTATATATAATATATATAATATTAATATATTAATTATTAATAACGGATATTTGCTATGTACATATAACAAATATCCATTATGCGGAGCTTAAACCAAACCCACCCTATTAATAAGATTTATAAAGAAGGAAATGGGTACCTATATTGTAAATAATAGAAATATGTTATGTATAGATAATGGAAATCTATTATGTGCATATAATGGATATCCATTATGTGAGGCTAAACAAACCCACTAGATCTTGAAAATTTAGATGGGTCTCTTTTGTAAAAAATGGATATCCAGTTTTTGGAAATGGATATGCACTTTTAGAAAATAGATATTCATTATCTAAACTCAAGAAATCTATTATGTATTAAATATTATAACATATATTATACTATATATTATGTATTATATGATATATTATATATGACATATTTTTATTATTTTTCTAATATATATTATATATTATATTCTTATTAATATATTATACGCTATAGGGATTGAGGGTATAAGGAATAGGGTGAAGGACCTTGAGAATATATGGTTTAGAATTTAAGTATAGTGGTGAGGAAAAAATTTTACGGTTTGGTGTATAAGTTCGAGGGTATATGATATAGGGATGAGTTTTGATGATGTAGGATTTAGTGTTTAAGGTATAAGGTTGGGGTGAGGGTGTAGGGTTTAAGTATAGGGTAGAAGGTTGAGGGTTTAGGGTATAGGTACTAGGGTTTATGATATGGGTTTTTAGTATAAGACATAAGGTTAAGGGTTTATACTATAGGGTTTAGGGTTTAAGTATAGGTTTGAGGGTTGAGGGTTGAGGGTGAATGTTGAAGGTTTAGGGTATACAGTGGAGGTTATTTGGTATAAGAATACGAGTTGAGGATGTATAGTTTGGGTTTTAAGGTATAGGGTTGAGCGTTGAGGGATTAGGGCTTAAGTATAGGTCTCATAGTACAATATTCAAGGTTTAGGTTATAAGGTTGAGGGTATATGGTATATGGTGTTGGAAGATGGTCAGCGCTCCCCTCAGGATTCATGACATGGTTTAACCACCTCCCATGGATCTGTTAACTTTAGTGGTTGTATCGAGCATTAACAGGTCAATCTTTTTGTGCAACGATAATCGTAGGGCCATTAAGTGGTATCAAATCCAAAGGTGTCAGTTTTGAATCCCCTCAGGTAACACTGAGGGGGAGATTGTTGGCATATGGTTATTTCTCCCCTCGGGATTCGTGACATGGTTTAACCACCTCCCATGGATCCATTAACTCAGGTAGTTGTATTAGGCATTAACAAGACAATATTTTGGTGCAATGACAACTGTGTTTCCAAAATATGGATGAGGGTTGAGGGTGTACGGTTTCTTGGAAAAACAAAGATAGAAAATTGAGAGGGGGGGTGAATCAGTTGTTGCAGAAATTAAACTTATTCAACCTTAATCAACCTTTAACCTCAAATCTAATAATTAACCGCTAAAGCATTAATCAACAACACATCAAAAACACATGAGCACCAAGATTTTTATATGTGGAAACCTTGTTGGGGGAAAAACCATGGTGGATTTTAGTCCACAAGATTATACCCTATTAGAAGTATAATGAAAAATAAATAAGGAATGCACATGCATTCAGGCACATTACCTAGAGCTCACTACTCAAAGTGAGGGCTCACTTCCTTACATAAAACAATCTGATTAAATCAATCTAATGAGGTTGAACTGAGAAATTAGCTTCTACAAAAGCTTGATGACAGTTCTACTTAGGCACATAAATATTTATTCAAACTTTGCTCAATCTTCTTCACACTCTACTCTGAAATCAAATGATCTAATCTTTATTTACACATTTCACATACATTCATCGAGCATAAACCATACATACACACCTCAGACACTTCAAAATGAAGAAACAATCGCTTTTATATATCCACTACATGAATTTACATCAACAACTCTATCAGCCACAAATAAAGAATAAATTACAACTGCCAGCCCAATTCATGAACAAATATCAATGTGCACCAACCTAAGTTAGTCATAACATAATGAGGACCTAAATCAACATTTGCAAACATGCCAAACAATAAAATATTAATCCATAAGGATCAACAAAATGCTACCACCATCATGTCGGCCAAGAACATAAAAAGCTCGAGCACACAAAGGAAAATCTTTGATCATGAGCACACTAATCAATGCAAACATACCACAATGATAGAACACAATCTAGAAACATCACTGATCATCATAGTAGCATAAGCAATAACTTAATTTACTAGAATTGAATTCTCTTCTTCCAGAAACACCTGCTAGAGTAACAAAATAATTGTAGGAACTCAAAAGCTCATAACTCACTCCAATTTTGATGTGTACCACTAAAACTTCTAGACAACATACTAGATAGGATCAATAGTGCTTACAACTTCTCTCCAGTAAATATGAGGAAAATTACCATCCAACATCATAGTTCTAGCAGCATATAGAATTATCAATGCTAATAGTGTTAACATCAATGATAACCACATATCAACAACACAACCACAACATCCAATAGGGATTAGGGATTAAGATATATGTATTGGTAGGGTGGGAGGGAGAGATAGGGAAGGAGGGAGATAAGGAGTGCTAGGGTGGGGGGAATAGAGAGAAAGAAGGAGATAGAGATTGGTAGGGTGGGAGAGAGAGAGAGAGAGAAGGAAATATGGATTGGTAGGGCAAGAGAGAGAGAGGAAGAGTGAGGATACATGGATTGGTAGGGTGGGAGAGAGGGAGAGAGAGGACATAGGGATTGGTAGGGTGGGAGGGAGAGATAGAAGGAAATAGGGATTGGTAGGGTATATTGTATAGGTATGGGTGTTGAGGGTGTAGGGTTTAGGTTTTAAGGTATAGGGTTGAGGGAACTAATGGACAGTATTCAGGGATAAGGCTATAAGGTTAAGTGTATCTAGGGTATAAGGCCTAGGGTGATGGGTTGATAATATATGGTTTAGGGTTTAAGTATAGTGTTGACAAACAATGTTCAAGGCTTAATGTGTAAGGATGAGGGTATAGGATATAGAGATGAGGGTTGGTAGTGTCAGATTTAGTGTTTAAGGTATAAGGGAAATGGTTGGGGGTGTAGGGTTTAAGTATAGGTTTCAGGGTATAGGGTATAGGGTAGAGATTTTAGGGTTTACAATTGATGGCTAATGTTTAGGGTTGAGTGTATAAGATTATCCATTTAGGGTATAAGTACTAGGGTCTATGATATATTGATTATATCATTTACGATATGGGTTTTTGGTATAAGTCATAAGGTTAATGTTTTAGATTATAGGGTTGAGGGTTTAAGTATAGGGTTGAGAAAAAATGTGTAGGTTTAGGGTATAAGGTTGAGGGTATTTGGTATAGGGATAAGGGTTGGGGTTGTAGGGTTTGGGGTTTAAGGTATAGAGTTGAGGGTTGAGGGATTAGGGCTTACATATAGGGTTTATAGTACAATGTTCAAGGTTTGGAGTACAAGGTTGAGGATATAGGTTATATGGATGAGGGTTGAGAGTGCGTGGTTTAGGGATTAAGTTATATGTTTGAGTGTTGAGGGTTGAGGGTTTATGGATTAAGTTATATGGATCGATGGGGTGAGAAGGAGAGAGATGGAATGAGGGAGATAGGGAGTGGTAGGGTGGGAGGAATAGAGTGAAATAAGGAGATAGAGTTTGGTAGGGTGGGAGAGTGGGAGAGAGGAGATAAGGATCAGTAGGGTGGGAGGAAGAGAGAAAAGGAGATAGGGATGGGAATTGAGGGTGTTGGGTTTAAGGTTTAAGGTATAGGGTTGAGGGTTGATGGATAGTGATTAGGGATGAGGGTATAAGGTTTAGTGTATCTAGGGTATACGGATTGAGGGTATATGGCATAGGTTGAAGGGTTGAGAATGTATGTTTTAGGGTTTTGGTATAGTGTTGAAAAATGATGTTCAAGGTTTAGTGTAAACGGTTGAGGGTATAGAATATAGGGATGAGGGTTGACGGTTTAGGATTTAGTGTTTAAGCTATAAGGTTGAGGGTTGAGGGTGTAGGTTTTAATTATAGGGTTGAGGGAATTGGGTTGAGTGTTTAGGGTTTATAGTTGAGGGCTACTTTTTAGGTTTGAGTGTATAAGATTATGCGTTTAGGGTGTAGGTACATGAGTTTATGGTATTGGGTATAAGGTTTAGGATATGGGTTTTTGGTATAAGGAATAAGGTTAAGGTTTTAGAGTGTAGGGTTTATGGTTTACGTATAGGGTTGAGGGTTGAGGGAAAATGTTGAAGGTTTAGGGTATAAGGTTGAGGGTATTTAGTATAGGGATAAGGGTTGAGGGTGTAGGGTTTGCGGTAGAGTGTTGAGGGTTGATCGATTAAGGATTAAGTATATGGTTGACATTTTACGGATTAAGGTATATGGATTGGTAGGGTGGGAGGGAGAGAGAGGAAAGGAGGAAGATAGGGAGTGTCAAGGTGGGAGGAATAAAGATAAATAAGTAGATAAATATTGGTAGGGTGGGAGGGGCAAAGAGAAGGAGATAGGGATTGGTAGGGTGGGAGAGAGAGATAGAGAAGAGATAGGGATTGGTAGGGTGGGAGAGAGAGAAAAATATTGGTAGGGTGGGAGGGAGAGAGAAAATGAGATAGGTATTAGTAGGCAAGGAGGGAGAGAGACAAAAGGAGATAGGGATTGGTAGGGTATGGGGTATAGGTATGGGGGTTGAGGGTGTAGGGTTTAGGTTTTCAGGTATAGGATTGAGGTTTGACGGATAGTGTCAAGGTTGAGGCTATAAGGTTAAGTGTATCTAGGGCATGGGTATATGCAGGATCATGACGGGCCAAAAAGTGGTGATATGTAAGTGATATGATGGCCCATGTGGGTGACGAATTTTTTTTTACCCAAAATTGATGAAACGAAAAGGGTTTTTAAAGGAGATTCTTAGCTTTCCACAAATATAAATTATTCTTTAATTTGAATTTAATAAATAATTATTATTCATTTTCTATTTGAATTAGGACTAAATTCTTGATTGATAGGTTGATTGAAAAACATCTATAGTTTTCAAAGGGTATCACATTTTCTGAATTTGAAACATGTGTCACATTATATGCTTCACATACTATAGGATTAAAAAATAAATAATCTAATTTCATGTAGTTTTGACCAGGTTGAGGTGATCAGATGTACAAGATTTATATTTTTTAAAAGTTGTAATAAAAAAATCATAATTAATTATTTGCTTGGAAAAAAATTACAAAAAAATATGCATCACATCGGGACATGAGTCTTCTACTTATATCAAAAATCTTATAATTTTTTTTTATCATTTTATTGTGCTTAGGGTGGTCAGACATATGCCTACTTCTTATTTTTTCCCTGAAATTCAAGTACTACTGCATTGAAATTTCAAATTTTCACCAAATAGAATTTTTTAAAATAAAAATAAACCTAGTAGTTTAGAAACTACATTTAATTTTCAATAGATTCTATTCTTACATATTTTTGAAATAATATAGTTAACTTAATCAAAGTTTTACATCAAGTTTCCTAACTCTGATTTTTTTGAATTTTATTGCCACTTAAGTGCCTATTTTTTCCATGATGGTCCTGCACATGCCCGTATAGGGATTGAGGGTATAAGGCTAAGGGTATAAGGTATATGGATGATTCTTGAGGGTGTATGGTTTAGGGATTAAGGTATATGGTTGAGTTTTGAGGGTGTAGGGTTTAGGGATTAAGGTACATGGTTGAGTTTTGAGGGTTGAGGGATTAGGTATTAAGTATAGGGTTGAGGGTTTAGTGATTAAGATATATTGATTGGTAGGGTGGGAGGGAGAGAGAAGGAAGCAGGGAGATAGGGAGTGGTGGGGTGGGTATATGGTATAGGTTTAAGGGATTGAGGGTATAAGGCATATAGTGAAGGTTTGAGATTGTATGGTTTAAGGTTTAAGTATAGTGTTGAGTGATAGTGTTTATGGTTTAGCATATAATGATGATGGTTTATGGTATAGGGATTAAGGTTGAGGTTGTAGGGTTTAGGGTTTAAGACTTAGTGTTCAGGGTTGATGGTATAAGGTATAGGGTTAAGGGTTAATGGTTTACAATTGAAGGATGCTATTCAAGGTTGAGTGTCTAAAGCTAAGCATATAGGGTATAGGGTATAGGGTACGTGGATGAGGGTTGATATTGTAGGGTTTAGGGTTGAGGTTTGAGGGATTAGGGTTAAGGGTTCAGGTTGTACAATTTAGGGTTTATGGTATAGGGTTGAGGATTGATGGATTAAGGTTGAAGGGTTGTGTGTGTATGGATTATGGTTTAAGTATGATGTTGAGGGAGAATGTTCAAGGTTTAGGGTACAAGGTTGAGGCTTAAGGGTATAGGGATGAGGGTTGAGGTTTTAGGGTTTAAATTTTATGGTTTAGGGCTTAAATTTTAAGGTGAACTATTGAGGGTATAGGGTATATGAATGAGGGTTGAGGTTTTAAGGTTGAGGGTTGAAGGTATAATATTGAGGATTGAGAGATTAGAAATTAAGTATTCGATTGATCCTATAGGGTGTAGGGTTGAGGGATTGAGGGTATAAGGAATATGGTGAATGTTTGAGAGTGTATGGTTTAGGGTTGAGGGTTAGGGCTTACTTACGTAGGGTTTAGGGTTTAGGGTATGGATTGAGGGTATAAGGCATAGGGTTAAGGATTTGAATGAGGATATAAGGTATAGGGTTGAGGGATTAGGGCTTAAGTATTGGGTTGAGGGTGTTATCTCCCTCCCTCTAACTCCACCTACTCCTTCCCTTTCTCTGTAACTCTCTCCACCTCTCTCTCCCTATATCCATTTCTTTGTCTAGTTTTTTTAATAATAATAAAAATATAATATATATTAAAATACACAAAAATAATATAAATACTCAAAAATACATTAATATATATATATATATTACTAAGTCTAATCCTATAACCAGGGTCAACGAAGCAAGCCATTGGAACACTTTTCAAACTGACCCTATTAGCCATTCACACTATGAAGCGAGAGTCGAACTTGAGCCCTCGAAGGAGCAAACCCCAAGCCTCAACCAACTCCACTACAAGCGGTGGCTTAATATATATAAATATTAAAATACATTAATATATAGATATAATAAATAATATATATTAAAAAATAATAATATGTATAATATATACAATATATCATATAATATATTTTATTTAATATACCATATAAGTTATACTATATAATATGATATTTAATATTATGTACATTAATATAATATTCTGTATTAATATTTTGTATAATACATTTATATTGTATATAATTATAAATATATATAATATTATAATAACTACCATATTAATATATTATATGAATAAATTATATTATATTTTTTATATTAATATAGCATACTTAAAATAATGGATATTTTTTTTGTAGACCACCTTCCACACATTGTGCAAACCCATGAACGACTCTAGTTGGAACATATATCGATTTTGTGAGAGTGGAAAAAATGGATAAAAGTCAATTTTTTCTATTCCAAGATCCCCCACATTCTCTTCTCTATTAGGAATATTGTGATTTATATGCATCACAAACAAGAATTCACTTTTGGAGCACTTCTTTTCACAAAATATTTATTCTTTCAATCATTGGGTACTTATTTGGGATGGGATAATGGGAAGCAATAGTCATCACAAAGTGAAAAGGAAGATAAATTTTCAAGTGGAGGTAATTGAGGCAAGTAGAGAAAGATAGAGAAAGGAAGAGGTTAGAAAGAAGAGGTATGCCAAAGTATCTTCAAGGAGAAGGCTTCTCTTTACCTTTAAGTGAAATTTGAAGTGACCATGATATTGAATTTGAAAATATTGATGAAGAAATTGAAAATGTTGAACATGAAAATGAAATTTAAAATGTTGAGCATGAAAATGAAATTTAAAATTTTCAACAGTTGCTTGAAAATATTCAAGAAGAAATTGAAAATGTTGAACATGAAAATGAAATTCAGAATGTTGAACATGAAAGTGAAATTTGAAATGTTCAACACTCGATTGAAAATATTAATGTTTAACATGAAATAGGTTAAAATGAAACAATGAATGTCAATGTATCTCCTAATTATGTGAGAAGAGGGGATATTTGCAAAGAAGAAAATAAATTCATAAATCCATCTATTTGTAATGAATTCAATGAAAATGCTCAAAATTCAAGAACCCCTAAATGGTTACTTGAAATAGATGAGAACATAATAGACAATATTGATGTGAAAAGGTGATCACAATCAGTTCGATTGTGGGCTACTAATATGTTCAATCAATACTTTTCCAATAAGAAATTAACTGAACAATGCCAATTTTTTGTGAAATTTCTTGAGTATTAAAAAGTGAGACCATTATTAAATAAATTGAAGATTCATGTCACCAAAAAGTTAGAAAAAAATAGTATTATTATTAAAAATCTTTTTAATGCTCTAACTTCTATTAGAAAGACTAGTAAGGAAAAAGATAAAAGAGATTCTCGTAGAGTGATTACAACCTCACTAGTAAGCCATAATTTGAGAAAGACTCGTTTAATGAGACAAAATCATATTGATTTAAATATAAATTGTAAAAAATTGTGTAGAGAACTCTCAAGAAGAGGAAGACTCGATAGTCCAATTCAAACTGATACATGGGATTTTAGTGGGAGGCTTCCACACATTGACAAGAAGCTAATGATAATATAAAGAATGAAATTGAACAATTTTGGCACTCTCAATCTAGAGTATCACCAAATGTAAAGGATTTTTTAAAGTTAATAATTGGTAATCGAGATCTCATAGTGCATCCTAAACATTTCTGGGAATGTAGCCAAACAGTATTGTACAAACAATTTTGTGAAGCACATCCAAATTTGCAAATTTCACAAAGGGCTTGTGAGTCTTGTAATCTATTTTATTGTGTACCTATTAATATTCATAATACATTTTGTTTTAAATAGCACATTTTTCAATGTATTATGAATTATTATACTATATTCATTCTACTATGCATACTAATGGAATGTTGCAAGAGTTTCATGCAATGGAACTTCCCAAGTCATCCAAGGAATTGTTATATTCATTTTTACATGTTAGAGGTGATGGTTAATTTTTTAATAGAAATTATTGTTTAAATGAAATGTCTTTGCAATGTGGTGGTTTATCGAAGATTGTAACATGTTTTCATGAGGGTAGAAACATGATTTTTCTAACAAGATTGTTGAGAATTTTTTTTTGAGATGTGTTGGTGATTTTTTATGAACAAAACTTGATCTCATCCCTCACCTATGTAATTTCCATGGTTGAATTATAAATAAGGGTGAGGATAGAAGACAAATGAAACTATCATTAACAATTTCATTCATAGCTTGCAAAGAAAATACATAGGAGAGATCATAATTTAAATTGATATTTTCTACTACTAGTGTCACTATAAAACCCTTTTAAGTTAATTACATCATAAATATATATCCAAAACTTGTCTCATGGTATATCCATTAATCTATTTGTATACACTATGCTCCTTTTTAGAGGATAGCATTTTCGCCTGGACCCTTCTAAGACTTCAAAAACTGGAACCTTCATAATCAACCTTGAAATACCCTTTATAGAATAGGGGACTAACAAACATCCAACAGAATTACAATGCATTTCACATTCATTTCAAAAAAAATTCAACAAAATTCAAGAGATTCCCCAGACGGTTACATGCAATCATTGATAAAATAGAGGAAGGAAAAAAGACAAAATTCTTGATAAGTTGTCGAGGGACGGTAGCCAAATCACTATAGGGAAGAACCAGTCATCGTTGTAATGTCCACATCACAAAAAATATTTGCATCATGTTAGCCAGAAGACTTCCACATCAATACGTAAAATGGAAGAGTAAAAGACAAAAATCTTGGACACTGCGGTAATGGTATCATTGAAAACAAAAAAAAGGTTGAGACATCACTCTGATTCCTCAGAATCAGATTATGTCCATCCACTCCTTATGTGTGATGGAATTGGAGGAACCATCACCACCTCCTCATGAGAAAGATCGTATGGCACCAAGGAGAGCAATTATTGGTCGTACCCTGATTCAGTGTCACCTCCACCAACCAGAGCTATCGAAAAGAATAATGGGAGAATCTTGTTTCCCCAGGTAGGCCTTTGGATGCTTATCTCTATATTTAATGGCCTTTCTCTCTGGCACAACCAGTTCCTTGCCTTTAACTTTGAATTATTCTTCAAAAATAGTCTTGTTTCATAATTTTTAGGTACTCTGGACAATTTTCTTCTTCTTCTTTCGACCATCGGTACACCTCTTATTCTCTGGAGTCACAGGAGTCACTCGAATCTTTTGTTTAGCCTTAATAAAATCCTTATGACACTCAAAAATACTAAGACAACCAAACCTCCAAGTAGGTCGGATTGGCACACCAGACTTTCGCATTTCACAAAACCAAGACACAAACTAAAAATTTTAAAGTGAGGAGAAAACCTAACCAACCCAAAGACCTCAAAACCAAATTTTCATTAAAGAACACCCACAACCCTTGACAATTACACTCAGTTCCAAAATTCTAAAAATTCAAGACACACTTAGAACATGGATTTTAGAGAGCTCAAAAGACTATCTGTTGAAATACAAAAGACAACTGAGAGGGGGGGTGAATCATTTGTATCAAATTATTTACTTCTAAACTTAATCAATTCTACTTTATCTTCAATCTATTATTAAGTGTGAACATAAAATGCAAATAACAAAAAGAAAACACCAAAAACACCAGATTTACGTGGAAAACCCAATGAGGGAAAAAACACGTTGAGGATTAACTCATAATATAGTAATACTACAATACCGGATACAAAGGTTCACTACCCAAATTAAGGTCTCACTACCTTGAGAAGGAATCACTGTCTAGAAAAGAGGCTCACTATCTATAGAAAATAGAAAGAGATAAATAAGGATCCACCAAAAAGGTTCCACATAACAAAGATTGTTGACATCATCAACTCACTACTTTCAGGAATCAAACACAATAAATAATTTTTGCCTCAATTCACTCTTCCACTCTTTGCTTTTTGCATTTGTTTGCACACTTCACTCACTTGATCAATTTGTGGATGATAGATGGTTGGATATGAAATTCGCTACAACTTGATTTGCTTTTATACCATATTCAACCTTAGAAACATTCACCAAGGTCAGCTATACAATTTAAAATTACAAATTCAAACTAGGTCAAAAACTCAAAATTCTCATGGTGGATAAGAATGTGATAGGACCAATTACATATTTAATTTAGGACCCCAAAAACATCTTCAATCGAACAAACACTTTCTTAATTCGATGCACAAACTTAATGTAATGTGTAGAAACCAGGTCAACCAAACCTAAGGCGAACACTAATAATCTTTGAATTACACAAATCACCAACAAGATAATAACACATGGCTTACTCAACATGCTTCACCAGAAATTTCACCTTCTCTAAGAACACCTTAGGTACATTTGCAACAATTACAATAAACTTGATTCACAGAGAACTCTTCACCAATCCAATCAGATAAACCATAAAAATCACAGGAGCTCTAGATCAGGTCTTCTAGAGTGCCAAACCACAAGGAAATTTGTCAGAACATATAAACAATCAGAAAGAGTAATCTCTTAGATCTGCAAGATCTGAAACCAAACATCAAAAGATTGCAGAGCCAAAAAATTTCTCCTTGTCCACAAACAAATAGTTTTGGCAAACCAGTTCACACACTGGTGAAAATATCTCTTACTCTCCATCGATCCAGAAGCTAAAACTTAGGATATGCGATCCATTGAAGCTTATGAACACACCTAAAAATCCACACAAGTATAAGATCAACACAAGAGAAAGGTGGAGTACAATACCGGAGCACACTCAAAACACACTTCAACACTACTTTCATTGTTTCTCAAATTTTCTAAAAAACACTTGGAAAATACACAACTTAACTTGAACTGTGTTGACATAAATGACAACACCACCAAACACATCCATACTTGCAAAAATCTCCCCCTTTGTCATTGATGGAAACACATGATGTGAAAAACCATCAAAGACAACATACATGATTTTCAGAAGTGACAACCTGTCAATCATAAAATTTTCACATGATTCTCTACCCCCCTTTAAAATCAATGGAAAAGGAAATTATTGCCATATAAATATCTTTCCACTGCCCCTTATGAGTACACCCACATCACATACTGCAACAATGCACTTCTCTACTCCCCTTGAGGAGTAGACCTCAATCATCAATCCAAAAAAAAAGGTCTATGAAACCACTAGACTGATGCACCTCCATGTGCAATTAGTGCAAAGAAGGAGGGGCGGTAACCCCTAACTTCCCTCTGAGATAATCAAAAGTATCCTTCAGAAGGGCCTTAGTGAATATATCTACAACGTTTTCCTTGGTAGGTACATATTCAAGTCTAGCTTCATTCCTTAATATGTTCTCCCTTGAGAAGTGATACTTGATAGATATGTACTTTCTTCTAGAATACATCACTAGATTCTTTGAAATATTTATAGCACTTGTATTTTCACAAAATATAGAGATAGGTTCATCACTCACCACACCTATGTCCATCAAGGTTTGCTTCATCCAACGTACATGTGTACAACAGGATGCTACTGCAATATACTTTCTTTTGCAGTAGATAAAGAAGTTGAATCCTTTTTCTTTCTCAACCATGAAACTAATCCCCCTCCAAGAAAGAATGCACCACCAATTGTACTCTTTCGGTCATCTACATAACCAGCCCAATCTACATCAGTGTAGGAAATCAAAGTGAAATCATTTTTCTTTGGATACCATAGCCCATAAAATGGAGTTCCTTTAAGATATCTGAATATCGTTTTCACAGCTATAACATGTGCTTCCTTTGGTTCTGCTTAAAATATTGTAACTACACATATTGCATGCATAATATCTAGTCTAGTGGCAATACAATACACAATTCCACCAATCATGGATCTATAAATTCTCTGATGAAATTTAGCAGATTCATCTTCCTCACTCAACTTACATCTAGTTACCATAGGTGTACAAACCAGTTTGGAGTCGTCCATTCAAAACTTCTTTAACAATTCCTTAACATACTTAGATTGTGAAATAAATATCCCTTTGTCAGTTTGATTTACTTGAAGTCTAAGGAATAAATTCAGTTCACCAATTAGAGACATTTCCAATTCTTTTTGCATCTCTTCAACAAACTTCTTACACATACCTTCATTTCGACAAAAGATGATGTCATCAACATATACCACAATTATCAACATCTTGTCTTTCTCAACCTTAAAGTAAAGATTTCTATCTGTGGACCCTTTGTTGAATCCTTTATTTATCAAGTATCTATCCAATCTAGCATACCAAGCTCTAGGAGCTTGCTTCATTCCATATAATTCCTTCTTTAAGTTGCAAACCATGTCTGATTTGTCTGACAGTTGAAAACCTTCTAGTTGCTCCATATGTACTTCTTCTTCGAGTTCCCCATTCAGAAATGCAGACTTGACATCCATCTGATATAATTTGATGTCTTTATGAGCTGAAAATGCCAAGAAAATCTTAATGGCCTCCATTCTTGATACAGGTGCAAAACATTCTTCAAAATCTATTCCTTCAACTTGTTAATATCCTTTACATACAAGTCTTTCTTTATTTCTTACCACATCACCATCTTCATTCAACTTGTTTTTGAATACCCATTTTGAACCAATTACATTTTTGTTTGCAGGTCAAGGGACTAGTTCCCATGTCTCATTCTTCAATATCTATTGTAGTTCTTCTTTCATTACTCTAACCCAACTTTCATCATTACATTCTTCATTCATAGTCTTAGGTTCTATTTTAGAAAGTAAACAAAAGTTTACCTCAACCACTTTGCTTCAGGTCTTCACTCCTTCACTTTTGTCTCTAATTTAATGTTCCTCCAGATGATTTATCTGAACATATTTAGGAGTCTTTAGTGCAGGTTCTAGAGTCTCTTCCTTTTCATCACTCTATTCTTTCTCTTCCTTTTAGTCTTTTTTTATTTGAACATAGATATGATCATCAGGTTCAACTTCATTTATTTCCATTGGTCTATACATATCTTCATCAACCTTTGCATTACCACTTTCAATTATTTTCCTCAGGCTCTTATTAAAACGTCTGCAAGCCTTGTTGTTATTTGAATATCCAAGGAGAATTCCTTCATCACATCTAGCATCAAACTTTCCCGGATTCTCTTCATCTCTTCTAATGTAACATCTACTTCCAAATACCTTAAAGTATTTCATAGTAGGAGTCTTACCAGTCCACAAATCATAAGGGGTCTTAGTGTTGTTACCTCTCATCCGAACTCTGTTAAGAATGTAAACAATATTATGAATAGCTTCTCTCTAATACAAATTAAGAACATTTGATTCTTTCATCATAGTTCTAGCAGCCTCTTGAATAGTCTAGTTCTTTCTTTCCACAACTGCATTCTGTTGAGAGGTTCTAGGAGCAGAATAATGTCTTTTTATGTCATGTTCTTTACAGAATGCATTGAACTCACCAGAAGTAGATTCTCCACCTCTATCAGACCTTAAGCATTTAATTCTCAGGTTTGCCTCATTTTCTACTATTTCCTTAAACACTTTGAATCTATCAAGAGCCTGAGCCTTTTCTCCTAGAAATGTAACCCATTTCATTCTAGATAAATCATCAATTAAGAGCATAAAGTACCTATCACCGTTTAGGCTTCATGTTCTTGTAGGACCATAGAGGTCTGTATGGATTAATTATAGCATTTGGGTAGATGATTGATCATTTCCTTTAAAATTGTTTCTTGTTTGTTTTCCCATCTGGAAACTTCTGCAGATTGAATTTAAAGGAGTTTTGATTCTAGGAAGATCTCTGACAACTTCCCTAGAACTAATCCTAACCAGATTATCAAAATTCACATTTCCCATTCTTTGGTGCCAAAGGTAACTCTCATTGATCTGAGAAACAAAACACTGACCATCACCACCCTTAAGTTGATAGATGTTTCCATGAGTTCTTCCAATTGCTACCATAGTTTTAGATCCTTTTCTAGTCTCACAAGTGTTATCCTAAAACACAAGCTTAAAACCTTTGTTGCACATTTTTCCAACACTTAAGAGATTATGCCTTAAACCCTTTACATAATAAACATTGTCAATATTGTATTTTCCATCAAATCTAATTTTTCCTTTACCAAAAATCTTAGCACCAGAGTCATCTCCAAACATGACTATTCCTCCATCATACTTCTCAAGTTTAATAAACTTACTCTTATCTCTAGCCATATGATTTGAACATCCGTTCTTAATTACCCAAAAGTATTCATCCTATCTAGTATGAAAAGCAGTTACCAGGGTACCTTTTGTTTCATCCTTCTTGCTCTCTAGACAAAATTCCTTTGTACATTTATTTTCTAGGGCTAGAAACAAACATTCATCTTTATCTTCCTCAAAGTCAGATTCATCATCAAAAATTCCTGCATCTTCGTTAACAAAATAAAAATTCTTGAACTTTGTATCCTTCTTATCTTTGTAATTATTGTTATTGTCCTTTTGCTTATTTTGTGTAGCTCTATTAGTAAATATTGATGCATAATGACCAATCTTTCCACAACTAAAACACTTCAAAGGAAACTTACCTTTGTTTTTACCAGTACCTTTCTTCAATATCCTTGTGAAATTTTCTTCTAGATATTTTGTATCATCATCATCTGGATCATCTCCTATCTTTATTTCTTTAAAAAAAAATTCAATCTTCTCCTTACCTCTTGAAAATTTTCTCATTTCAAATGTAGTCAGGACACCAAATAGATTCTCCTTAGTAAATATCTTTAGATCATATTTTTCTTCAAGAGCAGATACTTTGTCACTATAATTGTCTGGTAAGGTCATCAATATCTTCTCAATTATATCTTCATCTATCATGGTGCCATCTTGATTCTTATTTTTGTTTCTATAGGTTCAACTCTCTGATAATGACTTGCAATGTCTTCTCCATCTTCCATTCTAAAGTTCTCAAATTTCTTCTTAGCCGTAGTTTCCTTGTAAACTTTACTCTATCATTCCCTTCATAAATGTCTTTCAATTTTATCCATACTTCATGAGTAGTAGCTAGAGAAATAACTTTTGTTCTTTCAATTTTAGATAAAGCACTAAATGTAGCATACCTTTCTCTTTCATTAGATCTTCAAAAGCTACAACCTTTCCAACAGAGGAATGACCAACTATTTGCATCACATAGTTTGTCTCCACAACTTTCTAGGTATTTTTTGGAAACTATACATCAACTTGCTAGCTTGAACCTTTGTTAAAGAACTTGGTGGATCTTCCCTTTGTTCATGCCTTTACCTCCTTGCCATGAGGTGTTTCGGGAAGAGGTGTGGTAGTGTGGTTCTTCTGGTTGAGGTGTGGTGGTGTGGTGTTATCGCCATACTATGGGAACCTGTACACAGCTGAGTGGTAGCACAGGGTACCGCCATACCACAGAGGTCTCTAGATTGCTTGACAATAGCACATGGCATTTTTTGTCTAGAATTTGTGTGGTGGTTCCACCATAGCGTGGTTTCATGAAGTTGGGATGCAATAGTGTGATGTATACCGACATACCGTGAAGGATTCACACCTATTTCATGGTAGCGCAGTATACCACCATACCTCAGGGGTCTTCTGGATGACTAGTGATGGCGCGGTGGAAGGACCATAGGGCACAACTAATTTTTTGGTGCGATTTTCAAAGTGATGGATGAATGATGTGTTGAAATGTGGCATGATTTCATTTGTCTTATTTACATCATTGTTGTAAATCAACAACCATCAGATGAAATCTTTATTTTCTGATAGTGATATATTTGCATTAAATGCATATGATGACTCAGGGGTTGAAAGAGTGTAGATATGGTAATATTCTTTGTAACTAATTTAATGTTGGGCAAACCGATGTGTGCTACAGGGTGGTGAACTAAGATGAAGGAATATTTTTATTCGGGTAATTAAAATACCCAGATAGTTGTTGGTTTAAGAAATCAAGATGAGAGATAAGATCAGATCAATTAGAGTGTGTGTTTGAGCAGTATGCACAAAGAATTGTAACTGTGAACACTGAGACACACATAAAAGAGAAGGATGTGAACCTATAGTGGCCATGAGGTTGTGTTGGCCAAGAGGCTGACTGAGTGAGTCGATAGGAAATGAATCTAAATTGTATGTTGTGTGAGAACATTGGAACAGTGTGAGGATTCTGATCTATGTTGTTTCTTGTATTCTCCAGATAGACAAGATGTAAACTCCTAAAGAGCATAGCTCTGAGATTGTATTGTAACTATTCTTGTTGTTGATTAATACAATTGAGCTGAGTGTTTTGGAGGGTGGGGTTTTTTACTCAAAGGGTTTTCCCCATGTATATTTGTGTGTTCTTTTGTTTGTCTTCCATGTTATTTGATTCTGTAATTTCAATATGTGCTAGAGTGTTGAATCTGCTTTAGTGTGCATGTGATTTTATCAGAAGGGTAATGAGGGAAATCAACTATGCCAGTTTTCGCTTTATGGAATAGTAGTATATGTCTTTGAGTCAATTTGAAGGAATTAAATCATTGAAGGCACTATTATTCTTAGATTTTTCATTTTGAGATGACCTAATTTCTCAACAAATTATATCAGAGCCTTCTTCTGGTTGTTGGTTCTTGGTATTTCTCCTATGAATATTTCTTAGTCTATCAGGCTTGAGGAAATTTAGAGGAATCAGCTGATGATTGATCCTTTGATGAGTAAAATTCCTTTCTCTGTTGATACAACACACAACGTGAAAGACATTGAATATGGAGAACTTGGAGTTGATCATATTTTAATGATGTGGTCTGAGGCTCCTGGTTTGTAGCAAATGATATTGATATAAGGGGTGTGATTTTATGCTTATGGTTGTGTTTCAATAGAGCATGGTTCATACTGGGTGTCTGTGTGAGAGGGTCCATGATGGTATGAAAATGATTGGGTTGTTTTTTCAGCCATGGAGTATTGTGCTTGTGTTGGGTGCTTTGACTTGGCATTGAAGGCATTGTTCTTTGTTACCCTAATTGCATAAAGGCTATGAAGTTGACCTCTGGTGGTCTAAAAACTTTTGAATAGCCTAGCTCTCTCGAATGGGCTTGAAATTCCTACTCTTGATTCATCCAGATGTGTAGTGGATATGGATGTGCATGGGTGTTTTGGAAACATGGTGGATTTGCAGGTTTTAAACAGTCAAGAAAAACTTCTGGTTTTGTGGAGTTGTTGTTAAGCTATTTTATAGACCCTGGCTTTTCGAGTGTGACTAGATGAGATATTTGTAGTTCTACATGTAAGTGTTTTCTTGTTGGTTCCCTAGACTATGGTGCTTCAGTTTTGGACGTGATTGGAAAATTGGATTTGGTTTTGATATGGTGTTTGAATCAAGTTTGTCTACATTGTTGCTTTCTTTGAGATCTCAGTTTTGCAATCTCCATTGCAATGATGGGTTTTCGATTTTGTTATGATTAATCTTCGAGTCATGTGGTTGGTGGATTAGCTACCCATTGACTACAATGAGATAGCTCGGAAGTGGACTGTCTATATCTATAAGGCTTGATTCAGTGTTGGTGTAGATCTGTTAGCTGGCCTTGTTTGTGGCCACTTATGCATTGGTGTAGCTTCTTTGAGATGCGAGGATGGATGGTGTTGAGTACCTGAATAGTCGATTATGGGGACCTATAGCATGTGTATCATGATGTCATGGAGAGCATGATACACATTATAGTGTAAGATTTGGATAGTGATAGTGTGGTTTGCATGGTTTGGAGACCTTGGTATTGTTTGGCATTGTTGTGAGATGGACATGTTGTCGATTATACCTAAAGGTTTTTTATCAAATCAGAAGATGTTTGGTCATGATGCTTTAAAATTTTGGAAGTCACAGTTCAGTGGGAGCTTTCACAATGACTGTGAATTCATCACTTGGTGTTGAATGATATTCTTTAGTGTTGAAGATGTTACTAGGAGGGACTCTTAGATCCTCTTGTTGTTGAAGAGTTCTTTAGCATTTGCATGGACACTATTTGAGGATATACAACATCTTGAATCATGGAGGACATTTGGAGTCTTTGGCTGAGGTGTTTGTGGTGCTTGACAGGTGATTTTGGTTTAGAGTTTGTTTGCTTGATGTCATGTATACTCTTGCTTGACCATTAGAGTTTTGGCATTTTGCATTTCTCTTGAAGATCACAGTTAGTTCACTTGAAGCATGGTATCTCCTAAGGGGGATGTGTAGAACAAGATTTCATGATAAGTTCTCGTTTTAGATGTTTGGAGATTTGACAGTGGTTTGGATTTTCTCTATGTTTTGAGTACATTGGTCATATGCTTGAGAACTTCATGTTAAGTGTAATAATGAAAATTGGAGTTTAGCATGAGATGATCAGTTGTTGGTGCTCATGGATACATGCAGAATGAGGTGAGGTTGTGATTCTGTTGAGATGAGAAAGGTGTTGATTACAGCTGAAAGTCTAAGTAGCCTACACCTTGGTTGAATGTGAGTTCAACAAAGACCAATGATGATATTGCTCTTGGATGAGTCATGCTAGGTTGTATTTATTGGAGGAGATTTTTCTCTTCCCACTCTTGGTATTCTTAACATTGAATTCTATTTGAGAGTGGAAGATGGAAAAAATGGTTTATCTCCTCGAGATTTTGTGTTATATCATTTTTTCATGAGAACTGGTAGGAGATGCTTTATGGGCTGATTTCTTGAGATGGGAAAAGAGGTAGTTGATCTTCTTTGGAGGCTTACATCCATGATTGGTTACATGGAGTTTCCTATGGGATATGAAGGATATCATAATTGTCACAAATAGCTTTTAGAGGTGTATGTAGGAGGATGTTCTTTAGGTATATGTTGTGCAGAGTTTCTCTCTTTGGTCGTGGTTGTCTTCCGAGAAGTTAGTGGAATAAATTCAAACAACTTTGGAAGACTATTGAGAGAAATGATTATTGTAGTAGTTGGTTGTAGATCTGCACTTCATTGTGGATATTTCCTTGGTATTATATGGTTATAATTTCTATGTGCTGAAATTGGTAGACTTTTTATGTCATTGATATTTTAGATTTAGCATTACCCATGCAGTGAGAGTACCTGGATGTTTGTTTTGTACATGGTGCATGTATCTGTGATTGATGGGTTGGTTGTGCTACTAAAAAGAGTTTAATAATGTGGATACCTTAAAGGTATGTGTGATTGGATGGATAGCATGAGCTCTGGGTGCTATTTTCAGTCGCGTTGGTTTATCAGTTGGAAAAGAGCAGTCTGTCTGATTATTGTCCTAGCTGATATTTTTATCTTGTTTTCTAGATTGATGCAAGTGTCTTGTTATTGATATCATTTGGATCCTTTTCTTGTGTTCATTGGATTGGTGCATATTCACCTTGGCTTGTACCTTTCTTCTATATGTGGCCTGTTGGAGGATGACAGGGATTACTGCCTGAACGGTGTACATCTTAGATGTTGTTACAGAAGTATTGATGGAGCATGAGAGCATGATTGAGATCTATATGGTTTCATGGAAGACTATGACTGGTTACAATGTTGGACAGTCGGTTACAATTGGATATGTGATTATGTTGTAGATTGTTTGATAGACTATTATCTATGGAAATGTTTTGGTTGGGTATCTCAAATTTTTTTAAACAAGGTCTAAACTAGAGGGGCTTATGATATTCATTAAGTTTGAGTTTGGAGGAAGCCAGTAAGTCTTTGTCAAGTGGGAGCTTACTGGAAAATGTTCCTCAACTTGTTGGTTTGAACCTCTATTAAAAGACTTGGCAGATCTTCCCTTTGTTCATATATTTACATCCTTACTTGTGGTGGTGCAGTGTTACTGCCATATTGTAGGAACCTTTTCATAGCTAAGCGATAGCGTGGGATACCACCATACCGCAAAGGTCTCTAGATTTCCTGGTGGTAGCGAGTGGAATTGTTTGTTTTGAGGTTGTGTCATATCATAGGTGTCTTCAAGTTGGGATGTGGTAGTGTAGTGTATACCACCTTACCATGAGGGCTTCACACCTATCAAGTGGTAGCATGACATATTGGCATAACTCGGGGGTCTTCTAGATGACTAGCGGTAGTGCGGTGGAAGGACCATAGGGTACAATTGATTGTTTAGTGCGATTGTCAAAGTGATAGATAAATGATGTGTCGACACATGGCATGATTTTAATTTTTGATTTTACATCACTCTTGTAAATCAACAACCATTGTCTTAAATATTTATTTTGTGATAGCGATATATTTTCATTAAATGCATATGATGACTAAGAGGTTGGTAGAGTGTAGATATGGTAATATTATCTATAACCAATTTAATTTTGGGCGGGTAGATGTGTGCTGCAAGGTGGTAACCCAAGATGAAGAAATCTTGTTGGTGGTGTAATTAAAATACCTTGATATTTTTTGGTTGAAGAGATCAAGATGAGAGATCAGATCAAATTGATTAGAGTGTGTGTTTGAGTGGTATGAATAGAACATTGTAATCATGAACACTAAGACACACAAAAAAAAGAAGAATGTGAACCTATAGTGGCCATGAGGCTGTACTGGCTGAGAGGCTGGCTGAGTGAGTAGATAGGAAATGAATCTGCATTGTATGTTGTGTGAGAACATTGGAACAATTTGAGGATTCCGATCTATGTTGTTGCCTATATTCTCCATATGGACAAGATGTAAACTCCTAGAGAGCATATCTCTAAGATTGTATTGTAATTGTTCTTGTTGTTGATTAATACAATTGAGCTAAGTGTTTTGGAGGGTGGGGTTTTTTACTTGAAAGGGTTTTCCCCATGTATATATGTGTGCTCTTTTTGTTTTTTACCATGTTATTTGATTCTATAATTTGAATATGTGTATAAGTGTTGAATTTGGTTTAGTTTGCATGTGATTTTCTCAAAAGGGTAATGAGGGAAATCAACTATGCCTATTTCCTCTTTAAGGCATAGTAGTACGTGTATTTGAGGCAATTTGAAGGAATTAAATCATCGAAGGCACTGTTGTTCTTAGATGTTTCATTCTAAGATGACCCAATTTATCAACAATACTGAAACTAAGTGAAATCAGATAACTTATCATTTGTTCTTTCTAGTCACTATAATCAACTCCGTCAAAAATTAGAATCTGCAACTTGTACGCCATCCGATTTACCTCAAGTGGTTAAGATTTTCACCAAGTAAGTAGATATTTGATACCAATTGTTGAAATGCACAAGCCAACTAAGAGGGGGGTGAGTGAGTTGCATCAAATTCTTTACTTCTAAACTTAATCAATTCCACTTTATCTTCAATTTATTATTAAGTGTGAACATGAAATGCAAATAACAGAAAGAAAACATTAGCAACACCAGATTTACATGGAAAAACAAATGAGGGAAAAAGCATAGTGATTGTGAACTCATAATATAGTAATAATACAATACCGAATACAAAGGGTCACTAATAGAGGGCTCACTACCCAGATACAAAGGCCCACTACCCAAATTAAGGTCTCACTGCCTTGAGAAGGAATCACTGTCCAGAAAAGAGGCTCATTGCCTACATAAAATAGAAAGAGATAAATAAGGATCCACCACAAAGGTTCCACACACTTTGAAACTTGATCAAAATATTTTTGACACCATCAACTCATTGCTTTCAAGAATCAAACACAATAAACAATTGTTGCCTCAATTCTCTCTTCCACTCTCTACTTTTTGAACTTATTCACAACCTTCACTCACTTGCTCGATTCATGGATGATAGATGGTTGGATATGAAATTCCCCACAACTTGATTTTATTTTATACCATATTCAACCTTAGAAACATTCACCAAGTCCGAATATACAATTTCAAGTTACAAATTCAAACTAGGTCATCTACTCAAGATTCCCGCAGTGGATAAGACTATGAGAGGAACAATTACATATTTAATTTAGGATCCAAACAACATATTGGATCAAATAAACACTTCCTTAATTTAATGCACAAAATTAATATAATGTGTAGACACTAGGTCAACCAAACCTAATGAGAACACCAATAATCTTTGAAGTACATGCATCGCCAACATGATAATCACACATTGATTACTCAACATGCTTCACCAGACATTTCACCATCTCTGAGAACACCTCAGGTACATCCACAACAATTACAACAAGCTTGATTCACATAGAAATCTTCACCATTCCAATCAAGCCAACCATCAAAAGAATAGGAGCTTTGGAGTAGGTCTTTTGGAGTGCCAAACCACAAGAAAATTTGTTAGAACACATAAACCCTCAGAAAGAGTCATCTCCTAGATCTGCAAGATCTGAAACCAAATATCAAAAGAATGCAGAGCCAAAAAATTTCTCCCATCCACAAAAAAATAGTTCTGGCAAACCAGTTCAAACACCGGTGAACATATCTCCTACTCTCCATTGACCCAGAAGCTAAAACTCATGACATGCAATCCATTGAAGCTTATGAACACATACAGATCTACATAGGTATAAGATGAACATAGGATAAATGTGAGGTACAATACCGGAGCACACTGAGAACATACTTCAACACTGCTTTCATTGTTTCTCAAATTTTCTCAAAAACACTTGGTAAATACACAACTTACTCAACTTGAACTATTTTGAAATCAATGACAAAATTAATGAAAACACCACCAAAAACATCCATACTTGCAACACTATCAACTTATCGATCACTTTCACATCAACCCCTAAGCACTCGAGCACTTATGACTCACAGCTTAGATTTTATGCATATTGCAACTAGTGAAATCAAATGAAAAAACCATTGTGCATTAAATAGATGATTCAAAGAATGCAACAATTAATGATTGAAGAAATCCTTGTGTGAGTGATTTGATAACTTAGTAGCTGGGATTTGAATCTAATCCATCAATCTCATTGGATTTAAAACATCATCAATGGTGACTACAAGTATTGTTTTTTGTTTTTACAACTTGTTCCTAGAAAGCAACGATGCCACCTCAAATACTGTCGTGTTGTCCCTTAATATTTATTTTTCACCTATGATCTGACGATCAAAATTCATTACCAACCCGATCTGTACAATTCTATTTATATTTTTGAAGTACCTAGTCATCACTTAAAAAGATCGCTTCTTGGAGCATTAGATTGCACATCGCTGATTTTACCCACTCCCTCAGGGCTCAATTAGTGACATTGGTATGGGAACGATGAAAAATAGGCCATTGGATCACTATGCCCCTTATAGATCCTTGTTTCCCATTGCACATAGTAGATTCACTTTACTTTAGCAGGTTTAAGTAGCGATGTAAGAACTTAGCGTGATGAGATCTCAACTATTGGATGAAATATCCATCCCTAATCATAGTCCATCTCCATCACATGTCATGGATCCGTGCCTTTTTCTCTAGATCACATCATTGAAGGGTGAAGAAGAAAAATACATGTGCACCTGCATGAAAA
This sequence comes from Sequoiadendron giganteum, assembly GCA_007115665.2. Taxonomy (NCBI): domain Eukaryota; kingdom Viridiplantae; phylum Streptophyta; class Pinopsida; order Cupressales; family Cupressaceae; genus Sequoiadendron; species Sequoiadendron giganteum. The sequence goes on along the minus strand of CM021100.1, from coordinate 878,961,910 downwards.
ATCAATGGCACAATATACATTGCTCCTAAGAGTAGTTTAGATAAGTGAAGGGAATCTTAATATAAACACTTTATCACTAATCACTCATTTGGAAAGAAAACTTAAATAGTTATCCGTGATGAGCGATGGAACAAACATCGAAGTCATTGATCATATCCCATTAGAAACTTAAACCTTAGAATGGAACCATGATGAGTAATAACAACAAGAAAAAAATATCATAACATATCACTAATATAGATTGCCAAAAATATGAGTAATCAACTATACAACATAATCGTCAGACAATGATGATGAAAAAACCCTAAACCCAGTCATACTAACAAATGATTACAATTGGCCAAAATAACCAAGGAATCATGAGCCTTTTATAAGAGTTCCAAGATGTAGTCAAATACAATTTGAAGAGTGGAGGTGAAGGTTCTAGATGCAAGTTGGTTACAAGAGAAGTAAGTATTGCTGATTTTATTTTTGTTTTTAAGATAATTATTTTCTACAAGTATGTAAGGTATAGCCACAGGTCCCAGTATTTGGATAAACAATTCAGGATGTGTATGGACTCTTTCTCGATTGGAACTATTAAATCTATGGCTGATTTTGTTGAAAATTACACATTGCAACCAAAAAATGAGGTACATTCATAATATTAAAATTCTATTCAAATTGATATTTTAGTCCACATAACATATATACTTTCCCTTGATAGTAAAAAAAATAGGACAAGAAGATAATCAAGGAGTACCCTTTTTACACAAGTGATGATAGATCTCATTCATTTGAGTTTTTGCAACATCCTTTTGAATTATGTAATGCCCCACCAAGTAACCTTAAGGAAGTTGCAATTAACATCTTAAGCGAACCAATTTTTAAAAAAAAAATGCATTTAACATACACATTCACTTACTAATTAACAACAACCTACAAGGTTAGGATTACTTTAACCCACACATACATATTACATATAACCATAGCATTATGAACTATATGAAATAAACATCATACATCATAAGAATACCACATAACATAATAAGATAATCAACCAAGATACAATCTAATAAACATTATCTTAATCCAATAGTTACATCACTCATTCCCAGAATGAGACACTAGTACAAATGTATTACAATTACATAACTCCACCTCTTACAAAAAAGGGATAAAGTATCATATACAAACTGAAATATTACAATGCAAGAAATTACAACAATAATCGCGAACTGTCCATCTGGATGTCTCGCCACCAAGTACTGAAGATCGATGGAGACCCAACAATTTTGGTGCATGTTCCACCCTACCAATGTGGTACCCGAAGGCCCACCCCCCATGCTAGGAGATAGTAACAAAGTAACATAGACAAAGATTCTACTACCTCTAACCAAAGGCAGACTCATACTGACTCAAACTGACATAACCAAATAAATGTCATTAATAAGTACAAATCCCGTTCAACTCAAGTACAACACAAGTACAAATCAAACATCACTGACATAGGTCATATTGCTTCCAGATATAAAATAGATCAAGTATGTTCACAGAACCATACACATAAAACAATTAACAACAGTTGTCCTAAATAGAGTGTCATCGCAAGGTTTGTCATGAGATCTCCTCTGGACATTCTTCATAGGCTCCGGCACAAGTAATCCTGGTGGCCTCAACTGAATCCCGACACTCATACTCACTCATATGGAATCAACTACCTCTCACAAGGACAAGATAGTTGATCTTACCATTCCAGGCCTTCTCACTCATCCCAAGTCTAAACAAGCCCTTGTTTCTATGAGTGAGGATTAAATTATCTTGATTAGTGAGAAGTTAGTCCTAATCTTCTAAGTACATTATTTTAATTATCACTTGTTTAAATCACTCCTGAAGGTTATCCAGTTTACCTCTTTGGGCTCTGGCGCCTAACAGAAAACACTCTTTTATTCGACAACACACACCCAAACAATCCACCAAGGGAACCACAAGTACATACCAACTAGGCATCATAATCCACTCCAACACAAGGAGGATACAAATAATAGAAACTCACTCCAAACATCTTGGAGACAACAACACATAGTCCACTCCTTTCACAGGAGGCAACAAGATGAAACCACATAACAAGGTCACTCCATACAAGGAGACACAGATCCCATAATTCGCTCCGAAACCAAGGAGGTGCAAACATCCCCATTCATGAAAACCGGGTAAAACTGAAAAGATGCCATGCACTACCCAAGGGAAAACAACTGGATGGCATAAAGATTCAACAACTCTTATCCTCTAAGTTCTTCTAGAAGACTTATAATTTAGGACTAGCACTAAATCACAAAACCAACAATGCAACTTGACGACATAGCAACAAAAGCATTCAAGTCATCAATCAAATCTAATATTTGGATTTCCTAAATCCATACTCATTCAATAGGTAGTGTTGACAAAGTCAAAGACATGTTAACTAGATCATCTAAAAATAATCATAACCTCTATTTCCCTTTTCATTATTGGAAATCTAAAATAATTAAATTTACTTCCCTTTACTGAATACAAAGAATTAAATCCTTAAAGATAATCATGAGGAAGATACTACTTTTGGATATACTAAATCCATATCTCTTTCATAATCCAATCACAATTATTCAATTAATCTAAATAGAAATTAATTAAATAACATAATTGATTACCTCATCAATAAAACAACTTCTTAATTTACTTTTAAATCGACACAAATCCATGCAAGTAAACTCTTTCCATTTCCTAACCAAATCTTACATTTCATTCAATTTCCTATTTAGAACATGCAATCACTTTAATATAATAAAATATCTTTCTCTATACATTTTCTACACATACTAATCATTTCTTTTAAAACACTAATAATACCCAATTTGCAAACAACAAAATAAAATAATATAAAATATTATGTATTCTCTCAAATGGATATATACCTTCAATATATATATACTAAATATAAATTAATATATTTAAATATATTTAATCATTAGCATATCTTCTATTCTTTACATAATATCAAACTATTTAATTAAAAAAAATAAAATATCCCTTATCATCAATTTTCCAAAATATAAATATTTTTTTCTAATTAAATCAAATTAATAATTGGACCTTTTACATATGAATTTAAATTCCACAATTAAATTTTAAATTATGCATTCTTCAAATCAAATATTTAACTCCTTCAATTAAACTTTAACATGCCATTTAAAATAAATAATAATTTCCGCATACGTTTATAATTTTAATTACACTAATCTAATATACAAATTTTATTTAAAATAATATAAATAAATATAATACTTTAGTATTATAAATTATAATATAAAATATTATTAAATAATATTATAATAACAGTACCTAAAATATTAATATTTATAAATATCAATTTATTATTATTTTATTTTCAGAACAGCCATGGGAAAATAACTTAATAGCAGTCTCATGTTTCAAGCATAACTCAAAAACTACGATCTAGGTATTTGCGATTTTTTGACAAAGATAAGAAAATTTCAAAATGCAAAAACCCTTTAAATTTTATGACAGCCCAGTTTGTGAAAATGGAGTTATAAGCGGCACAATCAGACCATTTTACCATGAAAATATAACTATACTACAGATTTTAAAATTCGATTTTTAATTATAAACAGAGGGTTTCATTTTCTAAAAACATTCTAAATGTATTGTTCAATCTCTATGTTTGATTTCAATAACAACAAAATCAATTTCCCCAAATAATTTAAATTCAACTAAAGTTTTCACAATATTCACTCATAAATTTTCACAAGCAAAGGCTGTAACCTTGTTTAATTATTTTCTTCTAATATCAAATTTTATTTTCTAAAACAGATTTAACAAACAAATCTTTAATCATTACTATTTTAAAGAAAATAATCAAGAACAATAAAACACAAAGAGGAAAACCTAGTACAAGAAGCTACAGGAAGAGATGAATTTCTGATGCAAGCCTCCTCCAAAGATTTCCTAAATTTCCTTCAATCCTCCAATGAATCCAATCCAAAATCCAACAAATGCAAACAATCTTTCTTTCAATCAATTCTACAATCAAATTTTCTTCAAACCCTTGTGCAGATTTTCCAAAATTTCTTCCCTGCTGTAAAAATGTATTTTTCTCCTAAAACTCTTTCTGCTGCCCTAAAATTAAAACATATATTCTTATAAATCAAAAATACCTAATTCAACCCTAATTCACATTACATGCAAATTAGATATTTCAATTTCAATTTCAATTTTTATAACCCTAATTCATATTGCATGCAAATTAGATATTTCAATTTCAATTTCCAATTTCAATTTCACTTTTCGAAAACCCACTTTCAATTTAAAATGCAATTTCAAATAATAAATTAATTTTGAAAGTTGCAACCAATTTCTCAAATAAACATTTAATTATAATTTCTAATTTAATTCCCACACGTTGAAATTAAATTTCAAAATTAATTTTAATTCTTTTATTTCCTTTCATTTTCTTGCATCACGTTTAATTAATTAATTTAATTATTTAATAACTAAACTCAAACCCCTTGGATTAAATTTAATTAATTATATAATTTAAATATAATTAATTAATTTAAATATCATCTTTTATCCATATTGCATTATTTAAATTAAATAACCATCAACATGATTTATATGCAATTATTCTAACTATCTATTTCCAAATCAAGAATCCTTCAGAAATAAATAACATTAAAGCAAGACATACAATGACTCGACACACACAACTGATGACACACTAAGGCTAGGGTGTAAACTTGACACATGTTACCTAGCTACTATCTCCCGTTCAACTTAACCATTGGATTGACATGCTCAAACCTGTGAAACCAGGTGGAGTCGATGTCATGTACCTGCAATCCTGCAACCAAGTAAACAACATCATACAATATATCCAACATATAATACACACCATGAAGAAGGAATTACGGATTCGTAGGGTGCTCACAAGCGAGTGATGCGAAACCGTCCTCTTCACCAATACACTCATCAAAACTGACACTTCCATCATAATTTCAATAGTCTCATAATAACATCTCATGTTAACTCTACAACATCATTAATCCATAATGCATGTGAAACAATAATCAGATAAGTACATCCCACAATAATAGTTGTCACTCAATAATAGCAATCAAAACATCATAACAAAATGTATCCAGTATCAAAGTAACTGCAACCAAACATAGCATAAAGCAACTTGAACAAGAGACAAAACGGAGGGGTATTACAAATTAATTTTTGAATTCTTGTAGGAAAAAGGTATTGCAGTGGGTCAACATCTCATTTGGTCATATAAATGTACAAGAAAATTCAAGAATGCTTGTATATTTTACTGGTTAAGTAGGTTGCATGCAGTGAGGGGTGTACCACATATTTGGAGTTTTCTAAAGTTGTTCATGGAAAAGGTGAGCATGATGGAATAGGTGCATGTGTGAAGAGAGCTTTGGTTAAGGAACAAATGAAGATTAGAGGTGGTGCCACATTCACTAATGTACATTTTATTTCTCATTGGTGCAATCATGCATTATCACAAGGAGGGACCCCTTGATTCATAGGTGTGTAGGCTCTTTTGGTTGGTTGACAAGGGTGAAATGGGAGAAAAATTGTAATGTTAAACAATAAAATAATATTTAAAGATGAATTCATTTCAAAGCTCAAATGTAGGTGCATGGACCATATTGACATGATAGTTGGCTAGTTTTGTATAGAGTTGCATTCAACATGATTTGGATCAATGCAATTCAAGTGAGTGGGTAGATACATGGATTCCATAGTACCTAACCCCTTTATCTATAACACAATCCTCTTTAGAAGATGAAATGGAAAGTTCACTTGACTACGACCATTTTTTAGATCTTGTACAACCAGGACATGTCTATGTAGTTATTGCATAATAGGGGAATGAAGAGGGATCAAACTATTGGTTGGAATTATGTGTACACGAAAACAAGAAGCTAACACAACTAATGATAGATGATGATGGGTTAATGTATCCTACAAGTTTAGTTGTCACTAGAACTTGGTTACAAATGTATATGATTAGAAATAATTTTATACCTGCATTTGAAAATTATGAGAAACAAAAAACCATTCTCATATATTCACACCTTTCTATAGTGATAAATGTTAAGTTATTGATACATCATTCTAAAAATATAACAAAAGATTTATGGAAAATTAGTAGTGTTGATCATGAAGCATTACTCAATACTATAAAGGTAAGAGATGACCCTTCAGACACACTTGAGTAGCAGATCATTTGTTGTATGGGAAAGGTATGATATTGTTCATCCTATTTTGATTCATGTTATTTGTATGGGTTGGATTAAAATTGTGGCAATGAAAAAAATATCCCTCTACTTTTTCATTCTTGTTTGGTCCTCCTTGTTAATTTAAGCATAATGTTGCCTTGATTTAGTGTTGTAATGTGTTTCGCTTTCAAATTAGGTCTTGGGACCTTGTGAACCTAGTTGTATCTTATTTAAGGGGTTGTAAAGTGTTGTACCGCACTTTCACACTAATCTAGGGTTTTCATTATTCATTGGGCATCTTTGTGCATTATTTGGCCTTATTTTACATCCACAAGGCTTAATTAATGCATCTTTTCAAGGATAATCCTCACATAAACCAAAATCCAATCATAATTCAGTTGTTTTTGGATTGTATGCCCTAGATTTAGTGATTTGGGACTCATACACCATCTTGGGTGTATGGGTACCACCTAAGTTTTGGGGCCCTCATCCCGATTTCACATGAATTGAAGCATTTCTTGAAAAGTGTGTCCCATATCATAGCCTAATGGGACTCATATGCCAATTCTGGTGTATGAGTCCCGTGTGGCCTAAAATTAAATTTAATTCAAATTCTTGGTGGGATATAATCCTCCTAGATCTGATGTCAGTTTATAATATTGTAATTTTTGGTAATTTGGCATAAACAAGTATAAATACATGGTTGTTTCACTCATTTTACACCTAGCAAGTTGAATGAGCATCCTTATAGAAAATTTGAGTTGAAAAGAGTATTAAAGTGTTTAAAAGAGCATTCAAGAGTCTTCAAGAGTTGATTATCAAGGTTTTTGGAGCATTATTCAAGTATCAAGCATCATGCCAAAGTCATCATGCATCATGTTTATTTTTGAGCTAACAATTGTGATGTAGGGTTTCATGATTCAAGAAAGCATTTGATTCAAGATCTATCACATTCAAGCAAGAGTCAAAATTTACATCATTGCAGCCACTTCATACATTTTTGCAACACTTTCTTGATAGGGTTTGGTGATTTGCATCATTACATTTTTTCATTCATGTCATTCCTTTATCTCATTTGATTTAATTACAAGGTTTGATTACCAAAATGAGGTTTGACCAAAGAAAACCCCTTTCCACTAAAATAATAACATTTTTCCCTCTCTTTAGTGTGTGATTTGCAAATATAGGTTGAAGGCATATTGAAGAGAAATATTGGAAAGAGGTTGTCAAGTGTTCAAAGTTGTGAAAATTATCACATCATCTATAAGATCATAGAAAGAATTCTACAGTGAAAAATTTGATAGTATAGATCCAAAAACTAGATTGAGAGGATTGAGCAGAGATTGAATAGAAGATTCAACTCCTAATTTAATAGAAAATTAAAAGTAGGCTGATATGCCACTTCTGGTATATGAGTCCTAGTATAGTGAAATTTACATATTTTAGGTGTTTCAGACATATCTCTGCCCGATTTTTGTTCCTACCTAGAAACCCTAATCTAGGACTAAATCTACTAGTCTGGCGTATGAGTCCTAGTCTATATTAATTTCATCATTTTTATCATTTCATGACTTCATTCAAGTGGTTACATATTTCCAGGTGCACATGGTCCCTAATCTCTAAGTTTTTAATTGTATTTTGCATTTATTTCTAGGTTGTTTAGTAAACCCTTTCATTTCATTAGGTTTCATATTTGGTCTCGAATTTCATTTGTCTTTCCAAGACCTATCTTTGTGGTGAACCCTCTTTTAGCCTCTAATCATACCCTAGGAAAACCCTATTACCAAATCTCTTTCCCCTTTCTACATTAGATTGAGATCTCTAGGGTTTCCTTGAGTGAAACGAGCACGTGAAATAGGAATTCTATCTCCTTAAAGGTGGAATTCCCTTCCTCCTATTTTTTATTGTTTCATTTTGGTGAACCTGCATTTAGAACATCTTAATTATAATTTTGAGTGAACTATCATCCTAGATCTACCTTGAATTAACATTTGCATTAGTTAATTAGCATTCTAGTGTTTCTAAATCTTTCATTTGTTAAAGTGCATATAGGTTGAATTTTTCATTTGCATCATTGAAAATCATTTGAAATCTACATTTTCACATAGTTTAGACATCATTCAAACCAAAAAGCATAACTTTCACTTATAATTTTCTAAAATTTGTGCAAAAACCCTAAAATAGAACTCATACACCCCTTTGAGCAATGTAATCCCAATACAAGATATTTTTCTCGATTTTTTTAGTATTTTGTAGTGACTGTTATTCAACATTTAGAACTTTGAAAAACCTTATTGGGGACTCATATGCCCCTCTAGGAAATTTAGTCCCTCTTCAAATTTTAGACTACATTTTCCAACATTAAATTCTTTGTTTCTATGTTTTTGTTTGTTGTTGTTAGTTATCAATTTCAGTTTGTCGAGTTTTTGTTATAGTTAATTGATTGCATCTAGCTTAATTTCATTTAAATCATAATTATAGAATATTAGAATTTATCTTGTGTTCATCACATCTTTCATTTCCTTCATTGTCCCTTGTATGAGATTTTCTACTTGGTGTCCTATTGATAATACTATAGTGAGATAAAGTTTGAGACTCATTTCATCCCATGATAGAACAATCATCATGGATCTTGGGTTTTCTAGCTCTTTCACTACTAGTGTTGATACTAGCTCACTAGGTATGGACCATACCCTTAACAACCGTCTACCTTCAAGTAGTGTGGAACATGTCGAAACAATGTTTGCTAGTATTTCATAATAAAACCTAATATAAATTCATGAAGACTTAGCAAAGCTAAAAAATCAAATAAAACCTGAAAATATTTCAACCAGTGCTATCCCTACCATAGATAACATATATTTAATGATTGAAAGTGAAGAAGGAGTTGATTTTATGCATAACATAATTGAAAATTTTTGGGCCATGTCTTACCTCAACCACTATTTTTCCTTTATCTTTGAACAATGTTACAATTCAAGGAGGAATTCAAATCCCTCCTCCCAAAAAACTTGCCTCTATCCTTACCTATACCAACCCTCAAGTTACAACAATTATGCAACCTACTAGTCATGTGATTCCTTCCTTGTGTATTTCTGTTGGCATCCCTAGTACCTTTGTGGCATCACACATTATATAACCTACCACTTTACCTCCTATAAGAATTCCATTCACTTGCCCCTCAAACACATACAAACCTCCACCTTACTCACCTCTATCTAAAAATCCAAATAATAACCCTCTCATTAATCAAAATTTTCAAAATACTTCATCCCTCCAAAAATAAATTTCTACCAAAACCAAAATTTCCAACCTATGTATTATAACAAAATAAATCCCTTATCCTTGAATATATTAATAACACCAATGCTATAAGGTATAAAGGTGCCTAGATTTGAGAAATACTCAGCAAAAGGAGATCCTTCTAACCATGTTTCTACTTATGAAACCTTATGTAGTGACTTTATTCTTGAGGACAAGCACTTGGCTAAGATTTTATCTAGATCCTTGAATGATACTGCCTTAGAATGGTTTGATTCATTACCAAATAACATAATTTTTTCATTCAATGAACTTGTTGAGGAATTTATAAGCCATTTCCAACTGCATATGACTTCTAAGATGACTTTAGCCAATTTTATGAGATGTAAGCAAAAAGAAGACAAAAAAATTACTGACTTTATTTCATGCTATCAATCACTTTATGCCCAAATTGATATAAAGATCCTTGACCCCCACCTTCAAAAGATGTTCATAGATTTTTTTTAACTAAGATACAAGATAAGCTTGCCATGATAAAGTTCCCCTCCTTTGTGCACCTATGTACTTCCCTTAGTGATTATCAAAATTCGGTTAGTAGTGTTGATGGTGAAAATGACACAAAAAACATAAAACATAATATTTCTACTCTATTTCTCCTTAAAAAGAGAGACAACATATAGTAGCCTAACTTCCAAGGTCTTGGTAGTTGGTTTTCAACTGTCTGATGTCACTCAATTGGCCAATGCAATTGTAATATTCAATGGGCCTTTGCTGGTGATAAGGAATGAAAACTATATTAGATTCATCAATCTATGTTTAATGAGGGGGGGTTTAAATAAATAGAAAAAGATATATCAAGGCACAAATCAATAAAACATGGAAAAAATTATTTAAAATTCAGACATATATTCTTAACAACGAGTGTTTCTTAATAGATCAAAACTATAACATGATGCAACTCATAGAAAAATCCACACCATTGCATTCATTCATAGTGATTAATTTAATCATGACAAGCATTCATCAAAATACCACAAGATTAAAAAAAAACTCCTCATTTGTTGCCAATAATATAGATCAATAGACATATAACAATTCCATTCATAGACAATTTAAGGAAATAATATTTAAAATCTGGTTTCCTCTATTGATTCACATCAAATAACAAACATTTATGCATAAAAAACTCACTGGCATACAGACCGATTATGGTTCATTAACCTCATCCAAGAAGTTCAATTCCAACATAAAACTATATAAAAAGTGTATCTGAATTCAACATGAACTTAAAACAAATATCTTTGCTCAAAGCTAAAAATATCCTATATACTATCAGCAGGTGGCTAATTCTACTTCCATTAGCTGACCTTTACAACGTGGATCTCAAAAGTACATATAGAAATGCTACGCATAAATCCCTCTCAATCAAAAATTGAGATCCACTAATCAAGGAACTAGAATTGCATCAAGAAACTAGACTGGCTGATCTTTAGTTCAAAGGTTGATTGCCCTATTCTAAAAAATTTGACGCCCAAAAAGAGACAGGACTGGCTGATGAAAACCTTCAGTTCAAAGGTTGATTACCCTATTGAGTAGGAGAGAAAATGGGAATTCATGTGCCAAAAATAGATCATTTTTCTCCCAACTCACTCCTGCGTATTTTTCTCAAGAAGATATTCATCATAGTTGGAGAACACTTTTTGAAGGATGTCCACATCAGGCCCATAGACCCAACTATCTTCAAATTTGATTCTTTTCAACTCTACTGAGGAAAATTATTCTACATATCTTTCAATTTGGTCAACTCCTTCCTAGAAAATTTCACCTCCTCTTTAATAACCATCAGTCTATCCAATAATAAGTCCTCTCCATCATCTTCTTTCTACATGACCTCTTGAAATCTATTGTTCCATTTCTCCTTTAATTGATCCAAAGTCATGCCCTCTTTAACCGATAAGTCTACATTGACTAAAATGGCTACTACAACTTCCAATTCATCAATTTTCTCACTCAAGTCTTTACTAGCATCTTGAATTTCATTCCTATGTTTATATATGAAATCATACCTAAACTAGATTATGCTTGAGGCCTTTTCCAAGAAATTTGCATTATCTTCTTCGAGGATTGATTTCTCTAGAAGAGTTGACTTTGGAAACTTACTGATATCTTTCATCTTTTGAACATAACCCCTATATTCTTCTTCCTGTTCTCCTAGCATTTCAATATGATGACCCATTTCTTCTATAAACTCAAGTGATGTTTAATGGATTTCAAAACTGTTCACCAAAACTCCACCCACTTCCTGATTAAGCTTGTCAATCCATCTATCCAACATCCCAAAATTACTCTTGAATTGTACTAAATCATCAACTTCTCTTTTGTTGAGTAAGATTGGAGTTTCCAAGGCAGCATCTTGTTAGGACATGGGATTGGAAACATCTCTTAAGAAACTATGCAATTGATCTAATTGAGCCTTAAGCTCGTCCTTTCTTTGTTTATCCTTGATCATCCTAGAATTTTTGGAGGAGGCTCCAACATCAATAAGATTCATTTGTTGATTCCTTGTAGGCCTCCCTAAGTTCACTATGCCAAACTGATAATCAGTCACCTACATATCTTTCCTATCCTTTTCCACCACTAGAATTGCACATTCTGCAATGATCTCTCCTACCTCTATGAGCCTTGTGGAATGAATAACTCTGACCTTTTTCTTTGGTCTCTCCTTTTCTATCTCGTTCATCATTTCTTCCTAATTAAGAGGTTGTGGTGGAGCTATTTTCTACTTCTCAAGATCTAGCTTTAACCATGTAGGAGCACTTGGGGTAGTGACCACTTGTACTGAGGAAGAGGTAGCTATAGTAGAAGATAATGGTTGCAACATAGTAACTTGACACTGAGAAGAAACTTCTTTCACATTATGTTTCTCTTTTTCTACATTTTCTTATGCAACCCTCTCAGCCTCTTCCTTATCCTTATGCTCTTGTAGCCTTTTATATTCTCATTCATTTTTCATATGTTCTTCTTGTAGCCTCTTTTCTTTGAGAAATTTATCTCTCTCTCCCTCCAAGTCTTTGAGTTTGTGCCATGCTTCTTTTTCCTTTTGTTATTCCTTAGCAAGCTCTTCAACATCCTTTTCCTTTTGCAAGCATTCTTCTTCCTCCCTTTTCTTATAAGCCTCTTCAAAAAAATTAAATTTAACCTCAAGGGCTTCCCTTTCTATTCTTTGTCTAGCCTTCACTTCTTCAAGATCATGGATCTTTTGTAGCATTTCTAATTTGTCATTCTCCTCCTTTACTTTGAGTTCCTGCTCCTTTTTTTGTTGCTATTTTGCCAACTCATAAACTTTTTGTTTGGCCTCTAATTAATGTTGCATAAGTAATGCATCATATTGTGCCTTTGCATCCATTTCCTATTGTTTTTCCAATGCTTTAGCTTGTGCTTTGGCATTTGAGTCTTGCTATTTCTGCAATGCTTCAGCTTGTGCCTTTGCATCTGATTCTCTCTTAGCTTCTTCAAAAAACATTCATTAGTCCTCCTCTGTCAAAACATACTCCATTCCTATATCCCCAATTTCATCAAGAGGCATTTCCTTCAGTGTCTCCTTATCCAATAGAGTACCCTAAGAGTTTGTCTCTATATCATGGATTTCAACCTCAGACCCTTTCCTTTCAAAGGTTCAACTTCCTTATGGAGAGTTCTCCTAGGAATTTCCCTACTTGGATGCTTTATAGGAGGAGGTTGAGTAGATGACTCACCTACAACTAATGTTGAGGCCCCAAGTCTTGTTGGGACTTCTTCTTCATGTGCTTTAGGTATATCTTGAGCCGACACTTCAAGTTCAAATTCCTCTACATCAAGAGGGAAGAATTCCAAGGGCTCCTTAGGAGGAATTCTCCTTTTCATCCTCTTGTACCCTTGAGTGGTACCTACACCTTTCCTTTTCTTGGAAGTTTGACCCCCAGGTTCCTTGGTTCTTAGCATGACCCATTGGATGCTTCTATCCAACATTGGCCTTGCTATCCACTTAATATCTATTGTTTCCTCTACACCCCAATCTATAGGATCCAAGTTCTTTATACCTATATTATGTACCTCATATAGGGGATCCAAAACCACCCCATCATCTAGTAATGTTTCAAGAATGTCTACCTTGACCCTATACTCCACCATGAGTGGGATAGGAAACCTTTCATAATTCATTTTCCTCAAGTCATAATCATCCTGAAGATCACTCCAAAATTCCTCCAATAGATTGAAGTGTTTATCAAAAATAGAAGCAAGCAAAGGGTTCATCTTCTTCTTTGGATCAAAGTGCTTCCTAGCAGTGTACAATCCCAACTTTAGATGCATTAATTCATTGAAAAAAACCTTAGCTCCCACAAGGTGTGGACAGCTATATTCACCCAACTTCATGGGGAGCTTATGACAACCGGGCTTTTTCTTTATACCAATTTAGAATTAACCCCCAGATCTTGATAAATGAACTCCATTAAAACAATCCTAGTACTACAACATCTAGGGAGTAAGTGAGGGTGACCATCAAATCCAGTCAACCTGAAATAAGTAAAATTGGGGTATTGGATAAACCAATATCCCCATTTTGTGATGAATGCCATGGCCTCCTGGATCAATCTATATCTTGCATCTCCTATAAGCTGGTTAATAATGACATATAGAAATACATCATTAACCCTTTTGTAATGCACTTCAAAATTCTACAGGGTGAGTTGATCATAATATTTCTACACCTTATTCTGTCCATCACATTCTCCAAAAATCCCCACTTTTTTTAAACCTAGAAAAATGCCTCTTCTTTCTACTGCATAAATAACACAAGAGTTCATGAATAAAATCCTTGTTTCTCTCACTCTAACCATTTGGTTGTGTATGCTTTCAAACACAATCATAGGCCAATCAAATTGTTTCCTTCCATATAGTATTGTCTAAATGAATGGAAACATTCATTCATTAAAAGTGAAGAGCATCCCTTTTCCAAAACACTCTCGAGAAAATCATTATAACATCATCAATCTCCTTGTAGAATTATGCCCTTTTAGGCTGATCTAGAAGCTTAATTAGAGACTTTTTCTCAGTTCTCATCCATTTCTTATTTAAATGAGTTTTTTTGGATTCCTTATGAGTACTATATATTTTCAAAGCCTTTGCCTCCTTGAGTTGCCTAGGATTCTTTGGAGTGGGCACATTGAACATAAACTAAAACATTTGAGGAGTTAGATCAATGATGACATTTCATTGTGAATCCACACACTATCTAGAAGAAAAATTATAGGCTCCAACCAGTGTCATTATTAATTCAGGACATTGGATTGATAGAGGAAATATAGTGATATGAGCTAAGCTAGCTTCAACTATTCTTTCGGTGCTCCCTATTACATCTTCAATAAATGTTTCAGAGTACAATTCCTCACAATGGAACAAACCCAAGTTGGTATTAGTTATGTCTACCCAATCAGAATCCACCATACTACTAGTGATGGAAAGACCCTGATGATTATAGCTCAAGGTATAAGGGAGTTGTACTGGCTTAACCTTTTCAGGCTTTGCTCCTAGTTTTGAAGTTTCTGTAGGTTGAATCCTTTGAGAAGCCTCACTCGATGCTCCTGACATCTTTTAATTTCTGCAACAAAAACCCAAGATTTGATCCATAACAAGTATGAAAAACCAGGTCAGATATCTCACATTTCATACACACCGGAGGCGGGACCATGCATAAGTCATCCCTAGAAATATTTTAAAGCACCGCTGGGGTCGGGTCCACAATGGACATTAAACTCACAAAAAACCATATAGCGGGATCATAGACGAAGTCAGAATGGTAATCGAGATTGGGATCGGAATGGAAATCAGACTTGGTATGATGAAGAAGTTTCAAATTTATATCCCATTCTGCCTCTGCTTCTAATAGTGTGAATGATATTTTGATAGTCTATAATTGATCGGAAGCAGGCTCGGAGATGGATCCGACATCCATTGCAAACCAAGGTTTGAGAAAAAATCAATCCTCGATCCGACTTCGGTTAAAACAAACATGACATCATTAGAAATTTCAACAACAAAACGAATGACATCATGGACTGAAAATGAGGTCACCTGAAAAGCCAAGAAGGCTTAAAATAGCAGTACTAAACCCATACCGCATACGACCAAGGGGAAACACAACAACTAGGGCACAAATTTTGAAAGCTAACAGAGACGTGCAAAACCCTATTTTATTAAAACCTTTCGAATTGAACAACTAGGGCACAAATTAACCCTAGTCGAAATCGAAACCCCCAAAACCCAGGGCACAATGGTACAAGCACAAATAAAAAACTTGAAAACGACCATTGCAAAGTAAAAACAAACAAGAAAATGACAAACAATAAATCAAAATAAAAATAGAAGACAAACCGAAGACAAGGAAAATAAAGCAAAACAAAAGAGAAGAAAATCAAAGAAAACTAGTAAGGATTCGAATGAAAAGATTCATGAACCCAGTGAAGAACAATATACCAAAAATAACATAATGAATGATAATAAAGAAAAAATAATAACATAAACCCTACGTCGAAACACAATCCGATAGGTTGACCCTTGATGTGAATCTATACGTCAAATGATTTGCCTTTGATTAAATCATGTTCCCAAATTCTCTACCTCAACTCTGGTTCAATATTATTTGTTAAAAAATGATAATAACTAGCGAGTTAAGCTTAATTAAGGTTAAAAATACAATTTCATATGTGGGAGGTACCTGTAATGAATGCAATTAATGCGGCAGGTCGAATGCAAAATCTTGGTTGGAACAGGCACAAGACTATTGTGTAACTGAACTAAAGCCAAACAACAACAAGAAATGGTAGGAGAGGAATGAGAACCAAATTTGGAATCTTTTTCCAAGTTTCGAGTTTGGTTTTTGTTCTGCCAACAACGAAGAAAAGAAAAGAAAGAACCAAAAGGAAGAAACCGAGATCAAAACAAGGAAAACAACATTAATCCCAAGTCCAAAAAAACAAACCAAAAAGGCGGAGGCAGAGGCGGGATGGAAACAAGTTTGAAACTTTGTATAAATTTGAGATTTAATATCCATTCCAGTTTCGGCTTCGGTAAAGGAAAATGAGACAAACCAAAGAGACCAACAAAGAGATGAGTGGGATTGGAAACGGAAAGGAGTCAGGGAATGAAACTCAAAACAAGCTTCAAATCTAAATTCCATTCCGGTTCCGACAGAACAAAAGTAAACAAAGTGTTGGAAGAAAGAACAACTCCAAACTTTTTTGAAAAACAACCAAGGACAGAAAACAAAGAGGGGGACCCATTTTGACCAAGGAAAATTATGGGGTGGTTATGCAAGGTATCACAATTAGCTAGGAAACAAAATCCAGCTCTAGGCATCTCAAGAAATTTGAATCTGTAAACCAAAACAATTACTAACCTTTTAGAAAATAGAATAAAGGCTTCCTTCAACTAAATCCCTCTCAACAAAGAACTCAACATGTTGATACCCAAGTAGCTGTTGTAAAAGCAACGATACCCTTTAACTATGGGGACTCAAAAAGGAAATTCACTCCCCTATCTAATATCCTTCACAATACAATGTCACATCATTTAGAATAAAAAATGATCACTTTTCCTCTCATTAAAACACCTGATCCTAATAAGCCTTTAACTCTAAGATTTAGATCAAATACTTATTGTCATTATCACCAACACAATGGACATGATACAAAACATTGTAAGCATCTTAAACATCTTTTGTAAGACCTCATTGATTTCGGTAAACTTTCTGTTGGTGGTGTTAATGATCAAGGAAATAAGTTTTTTGCCCCTCCTAACCAAAACTTACAAATATTTACCAACCCCATGCCTAAACATAATATTTCATTTGTCAAAGCTAGTGAACTACAGAGAATTTTGTGATGAATGTGTACATGGATGATGAGAACATGGATACAATTCAACAAAGTCCTATGGATATTTATCAACAAGAAAATCCTATTTATTTTTTGGTTGCATTGATCAAAACTCAACATCATAAGGGTCAAACTAAAAAACCTCTTGACATTTCTTTCTCATCTAATGATATGCATAAAAATGCATCCAATGGTCCTCTTTATATAGTCAATTGAATCTATGATAAGCCCACCAATGGGATATTATTGATCCCATCTATGGAGAGAATTTGATCATCAAGGAATTCTTACTTGTGCATGATCTCTATCAAGAAACATATGATAAACTGAAAGCATGGATAAAGAGATATAATGGTTTCACTTGCCCTACGATGGTATTGATCACCTTACCTTTAAACATAGAAGAAAAGACATTAGATGTCTCATTCCCCATCATATCAATGCCAAACTAATTCCATGTGAAGCTTGGTTACCCATGGTTATGCTCCATGGAATTCGTTCCCTCGGTTGTGCATAAATTCTTAAAGTTTCCCTTTGACAATTAAATCATTACTGTGCACCATAGTGGCTTTAACCCTTTGTCTTCCCATGGGAAATTTTCATTAGATTTATTTTGGCTCAAGCCTATGGAACCTATAAAACCTCAAGAAGACTTCTTTTTCAAATCCTACCAAAATTTTATGGAAAGGTACACAGAAAAACTATTTGTTGCAAACATGCCTCCACCTATAACCAAGCCTACCATCCTTGATGAAACCATGATTGAATCTAAAGAAATTCCAAACAATCAAGACCAACCTAAGACATATCATTTTCCTATTTCCCACAAAATTCTAAGAGATAAGGAAAACAATCCTATCACGCCTATTAAGATAAAACAGGTTTACAAAGCTAAAGAGAAAGTGGTTGAACAACCCTTCATGGTTCCTTCCATTCCTCCCCTTAGGGAAGAAAATAAGCCTATGGTTGATCAACCCGCTCCTACACAAATGCAACTTGAGAGTCATAATAAAAGAAATATAAATTCTAGAGAACATAGGCATAGATATCGTGCTCTTTCTCACAGGTTAAATGAAGACACATACAACGAAAATAAAAATCCAAAATTGACTAAATAAATACATGATAAATCTCCCTTTCCTTGAAAACAAAAGATCCTATACCACACAGCAGAAATAAGAGCTAAACCCTTCTTTGGACATTATGATTAGACCTCATCTTGTGATTAATTTGGATGACAATGAGGAGATTACTAAAATTTACGAGTTGCATAATGAATTGAATACATTATTTTCCTCTTCTATGACTTTACATGATAATTCTTCTAGGAAGAGTGTTGAACTTGGTGGTGACCCTAGTTCGACACTTCCTATTTTCCCTTTGGATAGTTTGCCACCTTATATATGATGCACATGATTGGGATGTAGACGAACTACTAATATATTGAATCACATGTGCCTTACTAATATTTTGCATTATTTCTTTCTCATTTTTATTTATGTGACTATAGGTGTGTAACATGACCCTCCATGTTGTTCTACTTGATGTATCTCTCTCTTTGTGACAATCCTCTATTTGTACCTAAATTATTCTATATGTCATAAACATCTTTATCTTTTCATTTTTCTTGTTTTTTACTTTTGGGGATGACACAAGGCATTGAGACATTCATTTCTCTTTCATGCTGACCCAAAAGCTTTGAATTTATCTTTTCATTTGTCTTATGTTTTCTTTTTAGGGATGACACAAGGTGTCGAGACATTCATCTCTCTTACATGTTGATTTGAAAGTTTTTTTCTTTTTTTTCACTCTTTTTGTGTCATTCTTCTAGTTCTATGAGTATTGGGGGAATGATGACAGTTCTGAGCTCTATTAAAAAACTGTATTAAGAACATATTGACCCCAAATCCATAGATCCCTCATGTTCTTGGAGTTTTATTTTAGGGGAAACTCCTTCCATTTCATGACGTATCTTTCTTTGGAAACATATGACTTGGCATAGGGCTTTCCAAATAGGCTCTCATGTCCTCTTTATTGTTAAAATTTATAAATTTCTACTCTAAAGTAATTGGTCACGGCATGGTGTTTAGAAATTTATTTAAAGTGGGGGCATAAATTGGCATTATTATTTTGCATTTCATGGTTCATTGTGTATTCTTCTTACTTCATGCGATGTGTCCTTTGTTTTTTGGTCGACATTGGGAGTGAAGTCCCTCAGGAGCATGAACTCTCTTATCTCATATCATATTCCTCTTGGTGGCTTGATGTGACACACTGCATCCCCTAAGTTGTGAATATTCTATTCTTTGATTGGTCCTCTCTTGTAGACATTAGGAACAATGTTCTCTAAGTTAAAGAGCTTACATGAATTAAGAATAAATCCTTTGAATGTTCACTATGTTGTATTTATATGGTCACCTTGCATAATAAACATTGCTTGCTTATAGATCCATCTTGTTTGTTCATGAGTATCAAGAATACAAATATTTTCTTGCCTCATGAAGCTCGAATTTCATTGTTTTGTAGTGCCTTATCAAAGTTATCAGGAGGTATGGCTTTGGTTTGGTTGAATTGTAAACTGAACTTAGGCATGAATTTCCCTTTCCCACTTGCTTATTTTCATGAGCACATACTGGTCGCATGCATATGTGTCTCACATTTTAGATACTCACACAATAGACAACTTAGAGTTCCATTGCCTCAAAGTGAGCATGCATTTTTTGAACAAACAGCTTAGATTTGATCCACACCATGATGGACAAATGGTCAAAGCTTGATCCACCCCTCATTTTATTTTTATTTTGATTTTCTCTTTGCCTTTGGTAGTGTATGATTGTGCCATGTTATTGCTCCTTATATCATTGTTCATGTGTGTTCTTTTGTGCCTATGTTGGTTTATCATAGGATCATGGTCCTGGGGGCTTTGTCATCCCTTTTTATCATTATCATCATATCCTATTGATACTAGTACACTATGTAAGTTTGAATAAGTAACAATGTAAATACACTTCTTAATGAAACATTATATCAAGATTCTACAATAATTAACTAATAAAAAGAGCAGAAACTTCAAAGTGTCTCATTGTCTCCTATCTTTAAATATTTATTAAGTTATAGGAAGCTCTCATATTTGATAAGCTCTATGACTATTAAAACTACAATCTAAACAACAAAATGATGCTAGATACAATGATCTAATCCTATATGATAATATCTAAATGATAAAAGAAGCTAATCTAATTTGTTGTTGACATGAAAACTATGATAAAATCTACAGTTGTGATATGAAATATATTGCTATTGCTAAAAATTCTTGAGGCTTGATTTCTTGATGCTTTGACGATTTCTTGCAGAGTAACTTTGCATAAAGTTGGGATTTATTCTTTGTTGTACGGGGCTGCACTTATAGATTTAATGATAACACATTTGCATAGGGGCAGCAAACAAAGGCCTGGATTCGATCTGGAGGATTGAAGGGTGGGAGATTGAAAGGCTAGAGCTGATTATGGGAATGGTTCCTCCCCATGAAAACACTAGGCAAGAGGATAGGAAGGATCAGAGGGAGAGGATTGGGAGGATTGAGAGGATTTCTTGCAAGCTTTCCCATGAGTGCCATTTGTGTTAAATTAGACATAGGATATTTAATTTTATTGGTGAGATATGCTGAGCTATATAATTTGAATATTTTGGATTTTATTCAAATTTAGGAAGAAGTAAGATATTTAAAGTTAATAAAATAAACTATAGAAGTCTATTTATTAAATATGGAAGAAAATGAATAATTAAATAAAACAAAGTATGTGAACTTGTTTATTTAATTTAGATAGAATGATGTAATAATTAAATAACACAAACTATTGAAGTTGTATATTTAATTAAGGAATTATGATGTGAATTATTTAAATAAATATTTCTATTTATTTAATAGTAGATGAATTTAACTATGAAAATTAAATAAAACAAAGTAATTTTTTTTAATTTAATTAAGACAAAAATAATAGAATAAAGATTGAAGAATTTAAGAGGAACTATACAAATAAATATTTCTATTTATTTAATAGTAGATGAAATAAAGGGTTAATTAATCAAATAAATCATATTTAATTATTTATATTCTCCAGACCATTTTTAGGTGTATACACACTCGAACCCCTCTTGATATGAGTTTGTCTACTTTAGTGTGAGTTGGAAGCAAGTTCCTCCTCTCACTAAAGTTGGGGTTAAATGTGGTAATGGAAAAATTATCACTCTACTTTTTTGTGCTTTGTTGGATCTTTCTTGTTAATTTAAGCATAATTTTGCCTTGATTTAGTGTTGTATGTCCCAGATTTAGTGATCTAGGACTCAGACGCCACCTTGGGCATATGGGTCCAACCTAACTTTTGGGACCCCAATCCTGATTTCACATGAATTTAAGCATTTCTTGAAAAATGTGTCCCATAGCCTAGCCTAATGGGGCTCATACACCACTTCTAGTGTATGAGTCCCGTGTGGCCTAAAATTAAATTTAATTCAAATTATTGGTGGGATTTAATCCTCCTAGATCTTATTTCATCTTGTAGTGTTGTAATTTGGGTAATTTCGCATAAACAAGTATAAATACAAGGCTATTTCACTCATTTTACACCTAGGAAGTTGAATGAGCATCGTTAAAGAAAATTCGAGTTCACAAGAGTATTCAACTATTTACAAGAGCATTAGTGAGCCATCAAGAGTTGATTATCAAGTTTTTTGGAGCATTATTCAAGTATCAAGCATCATGCCAAAGTCATCATGCATCATGTTTGTTTTTGAGCTAACAATTGTGTTGTAGGGTTTCGTGATTCAAGAAAGCATTTGATTCAAGGTCTATCACATTCAAGAAAGAGTCAAAATATACATTCATTAGAGCCACATCATACATGTATGCAACACTTTATTGCTATGGTTTTGTGAATTTCAACATTACATTGTGTTCATTCATCATTCCTTTATCTCATTTGATTTAATTACAAGGTTTGATTACCAAAGCTGGGTTTGACAAAGGAAAACCCATTTCCACTAACAAAACAACAATTTTCCCTCTCTTTAGTCTGTGATTTGCAGATCTAGGTTGAAGGCATATTGAAGAGAAAGATTGGAAAGAGGTTGTCAAGTGTTCAAAGTTGTCAAAGTTGTCACATCATCTACAAGATCATTGAAAGAATTCTACAATGTAGAATTTGGTAGTACAGATCCAAAAACTAGATTGAGAGAATTGAGTAGAGATTGAAGAGAAGATTTAGGTCCTAATTTTCTAAAAAAATCTAATTGGACTGATACACCACTTCCGGCATATGAGTCCCAGTACAATGAAATTTATAGATTTTAGGTGTTTCAGACATATCTTTGCCAAATTTTTGTTCCTACCCAAAAACCCTAATCTAGGGATAAATCACCTAGTTTGGCATATGAAACCCATTTTCTATTAATTTTAACATTTTCATCATTTCAGGACTTCATTCAAGTTGTTATCGATTTCCAGGTGCACACCATTGATCTCTCAGCTTGTTATTTTATTTTGCATTCATTTCTAGGTCATTTAGTAAAGTCTTGAATTTTATTAGGTTTAATATTTGGTCTCACATGCCATTTATCTTTCTAATCCTTAGTTTGGTGGTAAACCCTATTTTAGTCTCTAATCACACCCTAGGACAATCTTATTGCTAGATATCTTTCCCTTTCTACATTGGATTGAGATATCTAGGGTTTCCTTAAGTGAAAAAAGCTTGTGAAATAGGAATTATATCTCCTCAAAGCTAGAAGGCACTTCACCCTATTTTTGTTGTTTAAAAATGTATATTAAAATTTTACATACAAACTAATTTATATGCAAAAATGTAGGTTTTTTGGAGAAAAAATGTATATTCTCAAGTGATTTAGATCAAAACATCCATGGTAGATCATTTAGATCAATATATTTTGAAGGTACATATTTGTTGAATTATGTTGGACTGTACCTTTGAGTTTGGTACTACTATATTTTTGTGATGGTTCATATTTACTACAAAATTCCCAGTTTTTTCTTATTGCTTTGTCCTTGGGGTAAATTCTAGTTGATTTCCATCTCAATAGATATACATTGAAAGAAGTCTTATCTGTTCAAGATATATATGATCTCCATGCATAAAAAATTACTAATATTGAAAAAAATCTTAGGTAGGTAGTGGCCAAAAAAGTAGATCCAAATTGTTCTTTTGAAGAGAAGGTGCATCTTTACTACAAAATTCTCATTTTGTTTCTCTTTGATTTCTACTTTGGGTAAATTATGGTTGATTCCCATCTCAACAAATATAAATCGAAAGAAGTCTTATTTGTTAAAGATATACATGATCTCCATGGATTAGAAACTATTGATATTGAAACAAATATTAGGCAGGAAGTGGCCAAAAAAGTAGATCCAACTTGTTATTATGAAGAGAAGGTGCATCTTTACTACAAAATTATCATTTTGTTTCTCTTTGCTTTTTCCTTGGGGTAAATTCTAGCTGATTTCCATCACAATAGATATACATTGAAATAAGTCTTATATGTTCAAGATATAACTTCCCTAGTATTACTTGCCTACCCCAGATTAGTGCACTCTGGAATCACGAGGGGACTTAGGCGACAAAGGGGGGCCTTTTGTAGTTTTGTACTACCCACCTTGACGTGTTAGTACATTTGGTTTCACTCCATTATGCACAAACAAAAAAATGTTTCTTTCCATTTTTTGCACTAATTTCTACATAATTTTTTTGCAAGAATGCATTTGATGTTGGAACACACAAACGATGTTGACTTGATCCAAAATAAGGGAGGCTAGTTTGAATGGATTTGATGTCCACCTTGAGGTCCAGAAAAATAATTTGTGCATGCCATGAGTTCTCGAAAAAACTTCGTCAAAGTTTGATAACTTTTGGCTTTTAGGGCTCTTAATAGACTACCCAAAAAAGAGTACCCCAAAATAATTGAGTGACTCGGGTGACAAAAATAAACCTTCCCTAGTATTTTTTTCTTTTTTTTCTCTTAGGGAACTTAAGAGACTACCTTGGAAAGCACACCCTAGAATAATTGGCTTACTTTGGAAATGAATTCAAACCTTCCAAAGTATTTACCTTCCTACCTCGACATGCCCACACTTCCCATTCGTTAAAATTAGTAAAAAAATAATTTTTTGTAGTTTTTGCTTTTAAGGCACTTTAGAGACTACCCCAAAAAGAGCACCCTATAACAATCGGATGACTTGGGAAAAAAATTCAGACCTTTCATTTTATTTTCATGCCTACCTCAATGTTCCCACACTTCACATTCATTAGAATTAATAATTTTTTTTTTTTTTTTGCATTTTTTGCTCTTTAGGCACTTTAGAGACTACCTCAAAAAGAGCACCCCAGAACAATTGGGTGACATGGGAAATTAAATGGGACCTTCCATATTATTTACCTACCTACCTCAACATGACCAAGCTACCCATTTGTCAAAAATATTGAAAACTTTTTAAAAAGTGCATTTTTTGCTCTTACAACACTTTCAAGACTACCATGGATTAGTCCATTCTGAAATCATAGGAATTGGGTGACAAAAGGAGGAATTTTTTAGTGTTGGAATTCCCACGTCAATGTGTTATTATATTTGGTTTTTCTCCATTATGCAAGAAACAAAAAGAATGATTTTTTTCCATTTTTTGCACTACTTTCCACTAACAATGTTTTCAAGAATGCATTTGACACTGGAACACACAAATGGTGTTTAGTTGACCCAAATTGAGGGAGGTTGCTTTGAAGGGATTCAATAAACACTTTTAGGTCTATAGACATCATTCCTACGTGTCATGAGCTCACAGAATGACTTCGTCAAAGTTTGATAATTTTGGCTTTTAGGGCTCTTAAGAGATTGCCTCAGATTGAGAACCCTAGAATAATTGGGTGAATTTAGAAAAACAATGAGTTATTCCCTAGTATTTACCTGCCTACCTCGATGTTCCCATGTTTCTAATTCTCAAAATTACTAAAAAAATAACATGTTTTGCATATTTTTCTCGTAAGGCATTTAAGAGACTACCCCATAAAGAGTACCCTAGAATGATTAAATGACTTGAGAAAAAAATTCAGACCTTCCATAGTATTTACCTTCCTACCTTGATGTTCTCACACTAAACATTCATCAAAATTACTAAAAAATTAACTCCTTTTGCATTTTTTGCTCTTAAGGCACTTTAGAGACTACCTTAGAAAGAGCACCCCAGAATGATCAGGTGACTTGGGAAATGAATTAAAATCTTCCATATTATTTAATTTCCTACCTCGACATTCCCACACTTCCCATTCATCATAATTACTAAAAAAATACTCTTGTTATATTTTTTTCTCTTAAGGCACTTTAGATACTACCCCAAAAAAAGCACCCCAGAATTATTGGGTGATATGGGAAACAAAAGGAGACCTTCCCTAGTATTTACCTACTTACCTTGACATGACCATGCTATCCATTTGTCAAAAATATTGAAAACTTAATTTTTTATTTTTTTCTCTTACAACACTTTCAAGACTAACCTGAATTAGTGCACTTTGGAATCACGAGGGGACTTGGGTTACAAAAGTAGGAATTTTTTGGCATTAGAATGCCCACCTTTATGTGTTAGTATAATTGTATTTTCTCCATTATTCAAAAAACAAAAAAAGTCTTCTTTCCATTTTTTTCACTACTTTCCATTGATAATTTTTGTAAGAATACATTTGACACTGGAACATGTAGACATCGAAAATTGGTCTAGGCCTGCGAACATCACTTTCGATATAATTTTCTATAGTCCATGGTCATGATTAAATAATGTTTATTATTTAATTACCCTTTCTAACACATATTTCCTCTATTAATTAAATACCCCTTTTTAATTAATTCATTAATTCATTATGCCCCTTTATTCAACTTGATTAATTAAATAAATCATATTTTTTTAATTATGTCGTTAACTAATTAATTCTTCCTTCTTAATTAAATAATTTATTATTTAATTACCCCCTTTATCATATTTCAACTATAATTAAATATCTTTATTTAATTATTCATTTCACCTCCTTTATCTATAATTAAATAGTTATTATTTAATTATTCAATTTATCCTTTTCAATAGTCAAATTAAATAAATTATCTTTATTTATTTAATTAAATCTTTCATTTTTGAATGTTGAATTAAATTAACATTTAATTCATTTATTAATTATTTATGTCATATTCTTCTGTCGTTCAACTATCTAAGTCATTCACTCACCTTCTGACTCAAGATCTATTTTTAAATCTGCCAGTTATCTCCAAGTTCGGTATCTGACTATCTCTACAAGAGGACTCTCTATCACCACTAGTCAGTTAACTAGTTCTAACTCATGTGCATGAGTGCATCTATTAATTAAATATCTTTATTTAATTAATTAATTTATGTATGCATTCAAATGAATTCTTCATCTTCGAGTTCTAACTTTGTCTTTGACATTCAAAGTCTATTTCTTCTATTTTCGAAGACTCTTAACTGAAGATTAAGTTATCATTCTAACTTAGTCTTTATCCTGCAGTCTTTTTTGACTCATGTTCTATCTGACACAGAACTCACATTGCATGACATTCATCAATCTCGTTCATTGATCTCTCTTTGAATCTAAGTCGATCGTTCAAAAGCCCAATATCTATAAAATGGCCTATCATTATCATTATTCCTCCTCTCGAAATCATACAATTTTGAGAAGAAACTTATCTTTGATATTTTTCTTAGACATTCAACAAGGCTATGCTTGCATCAATACTAAAAAATCTGAGGGAAAGAATACTGAAACAAAAAAATGGAGAAGAGCAATCAATATAATTCAAAGGAGTGAACGCATATTCAGTGAGAGCTTTCCAATTGATTTGTTTAGTTTAATTATGTTTACTTTCTTCTTTCTTTGTTGTTTGATTTAGATTAATATTGGTTAAATTAGGATTAACATTGTTTATTCTAGTTGCAGATCATATCCAAATTTTATTCTATGTTACATTTGGTGAACCCGACGTGAACACGCTTCCAATTGACACATCTTTTCATCTTTTCGTCCTTCTATTTTTTATTTTTTTGCAGGTTATCATATGGCATAGCACATCTACTTAAGAAAATGATGCATCCGTATAAGCGAGCCACATCTTCTATAAACCACAATGCATCTGCCATTCTGAACCGCATCCGTGAAGCCCTAAACCACATCTGACTGTCAATATTTTGACCCGCGACTGACTCTCAACATGAACCGCATCTGTCTTTCAAACCCACACCGCATTTGTGGCTCCAAAAGCCGCATCTATCAAGTAATGTTTTTTTCATTTTTTTAAAACTTTCATACATCCGCGTTTTCGTTTTCTCATTTTTCACCACATTTTTCATTTTTTGCTAATTGTTGTTTGCAGCTGTGTTAAGGTGGATTAACTTAGTGTTTGCAGGATGAAGCATAGAAGACCATAAAAACAAAAACCATTGTTTTCTACAGGATGAAAGTTGAAGACACCAAAAACAAAATACTAATCAGTTTTGCATGCAGGACCTAATGAATTTATGGATTTTGTTTCATAAGATTTTTGTTTGGTAGTTAGAAAATTATCATTTGGAATAAAAAGAATCAGTGTTTTCTTTTTTTGGTGCAAGAGCACATATTTTTTTCCCTTTACAATTCGGTATATCAAAGTATCTTCTCCCCTTGCATAGTCATGCAATCCTGGGTGTAAGAGAAATGGTTACTGACTCTAGAACTTGGGCCTTTCTTGGTGGGAAAAAGTACTCACCCCAAGACAACTCAGACTGGTAATATGCTTTAACCAATGACTTCCACCCGATATATAAAAATGGATTTATGGGAGAAACCCCATAAATAACGCTCACTATTCTGACAAGAAAGGCATAAATGGTCTCTTGCCAAAGTTGAATAGTTCCCCACGAATGGAATACCCTTACTAAATACCATGTTGTAGTTTTTCCAAAATCCTACCTATTTGTTGGTGCAGCAGGGTCAGCCCTACGAAGCTATCTTACATTCTTATGGTTTATGTGTGGAGATGAGATGTATGCCATGGGAGTTTCATGGGTACAGTATCTTGGATGCCCTATATAAGTGAGTGTTGTGGAGGGGAGCCAGTGGGGTCAAGCTAATAGTTATCCACCATAAATATGTGTAGCTAGATTTATCCAAGTAAGAACTCAACAAGTATTGTCCAAAAATCCTAGGTTGTAAATTTTTTCTGGTATTTTAACGATCTATCACTACAAAACTGAAAACACCTTGATTGCTATATTTGTTTTTGCTATAATCACCAAAAATCTTGATCAACAAACGAAGTCAATCAAAACAACTTTCAGAAAAATTCAACTGTCAAAAAGTGAGTTCCAACTGTCATTTTTAACATTGCATCTATCTTAGCGAGTCACATATGTGAGGGGAAAAGCCGCATGTGTGTCAAAAAGTTCATTTTAACAGTCTGAATATTACGAGCCGCAACTGTCAAATTTTGAGTCGCGTGTGAACAAGCAATCGCATCTGTCAATTTTCAAGCCGCAAGTGTCTATCAAAAATTTTAGGTTTACAGATTTCATATGTATCACCACATGCATATTGCAAAACCGCATTTGTCATAAAAAAAATTGCATCTGTCAAAAAACGACATGCGTATTGCAAACCACATTTGTCAAAAAATTCCAAACTCTGTGAGTATCCAAAATGAGGTTTTAGTCAAATCACCACATGCACAATTGTAAACCACATCTGTCAAAATTTGAACTGCAACTGATATGTGAAGTGCATTTGACTACCAATATAAACTTAGAAAACTGCAAATCGAGTCCAAAACATAACTACCATTTTTCTCTAATATTTCTTAAAATCAAATTTGGACAAAAACTGAATTTTTTTCTCAAAAACCTTGCATCATTAGGTGTCATATGTAGAAGTTGAGAAATCCAACTTCAGACTCCAAGATCACCTGCATGCAAATGGATACCTATCAGAAGGAAGAGAATGGATGGAGAAAACAAACAAGGGTTTGATGCTCTGAATAATGGAGAAATTATATTATCACAACAAGAGGGAATTGACTGATATGATGTTGTTGTGAAATATATAAAGGGATCAATCCTTATAAAAGGAGATCATGTAAACCCTAAAGAAACCCTAAAAGAAGCTCTAATAGGGAAACATTTAATAATTAATATAATAATTAAAGTCACTTTATGCAAACTAACATGAAATATTAAGACGGGAACAAAGGTAACTTAATCAACACAATTAAGTTAAAACCTTTATTCTAACACCGCCCCTTAAGATGAACAACAATGCAGCTACAAACAAGTGCAAGAAAGAAAAGGTAACTATAATGCAAAAAGGCAAACATGGGTCCCGACAACTAGGCCAGATCTGGTACCCAAATACAACCAAATCTCGGTAAAGTGGAGAAATAGAGAAAACCTCATGAGAAAAGCTTTACTCCAAAAAGAGATGCAAAAAGTTAAGAAGAACATCACTAAAGCAGAAGAAGCTGCAAACAACTATCAAAAGATGACTACTATGGTGCTGAAGAACCCCCGCTGAAGATAAGATGATCAAGATCAAGAAGACAACAATCTGCATGAGTGCCCCAAATGACACTACTTGAATCATATGGAAAACAAAGGCAAACACCTGGAATGAAGATACAAATGGAACAAGTACCAATAGTCTGAAAACACTGATCAACTAAGAATGGAAGATTTCTTCCAAGAAAAAATCAAGGAATAATTAGCATGAACAGTATAATACCCCCCCATAATGTTGAACTTAGAGAGCTGGACAAATCCACTGAAATTGTGTGAAACACCCTGTAGTGCATGAAGAAGAAGATATAACATCTAAAAGTGCATAAGAAAGCACCTACAACTAAAAAGTGGTGTGCAAAAAGAAGCACACATGCATGAAGCTGGAATCATATGGATCCACTGTCTTCGTGGAGGGACATTCACTGGACAAAGGTGTGATGGCAAAACAAAGGCACTACACAACCCCCCATGACACTTTATAAAATAGTCCGAGTATAAAATATGGCACAACCTTATGTGAAAAATCTCCAAAAATACAAGTACAATAGTGTGGCACTTTATCTTAGTGCGTTTACATAAAATATTGCTTACAAATGATGCTCAAAATTCCCACAAAGGACAAAACACTGGAAATACATGAAGAAGAGCCAAAAATGAAGCATTCCATACAAACGAAAATTTCCCAAGAATAAATATGTCCAGGTAATTCAATAGCGTGTGAAAACACAAAAAATGAATAAAATATACCTGGAATGAAATCTATAAAAATTGCATGGATGGAATTGAAGATCTCTGAAATACAGTTTCAATGCAGTTGAGAACGTGAAAAACAGAGAAACAGATCAAAAGTTATGAGCTCGGGACTAAAAGTAGCTCCTCTGAATTCAATAGGCCATTGAATACACCAACAAAAAAATGAAGCAATGAAACCTACACCACTGGAAATTTGACAAAACTAGCTTTCCGACGATATCTTGTTTGCCAAGAAATGATATCGTATGCCCAAGTTACGGCCTCTGGAAGAAAACAGGTCCAAAGGGGACAAAAGTCAGCACTGCATTAAATTTGATGGTCATACGGCCGTCCTAGAAAAAAAATGATCTTTAATTTGATAGCCAAATGAACGTCACCGCAAAAGCGCAATTGGGCTTATTACATTTAAAAAAATGTTTTTTTTTCATATATTAAAAAATAAAAAAATATAAAAAATTACAATTAATTTTTTTTTTTTTTAATTTAAAAAAAAAAATAGTGGTGGGGGAGGCACATGGGCCCACCCCCACTGTACCCAAGAGGGTGCGGGTACACTGCATAGGTCTACACAGGTACCTCCCTACGTAGGTACGGACCTGCATAGGGTACCCTGCAACCAAGCTTGCGTAGGGAGCCTGTAGGCAGGCCTAAGCAAGCCTTAAAAAGGCTTTTTTTTTTCGTAAAAAACATCAAAAATGAATTTTAAAAAAAAATAATTAAAAAATCGCAGACAAAAATATGCCAAAAAAAATAAATATATTTTTTACCATGATTTTTCTCCGATCTGCACGCAGACGGATGACCGTACGACTGTACATGCTTAAACATTTTTGCCCCTCAATTCAACTTTGTCGAAAATGGATGAATGAACAGTCGATTTAGGAGTTTTGGACCGCTGCAGACGCAATGGCAGGGTCCATTTGGGCTCAAAATGCTTTGAAATTGTAAGTGAATCCCTAGATCAAAAAATGCAAACCCCAAAACCATGAATTCCTGATCCAACCTTGTAGCTCCAAATAGCTCCAAGTTCTTCAAACAAGAATAGGCATGCAGTAGGAAAGATTTGATACCATTGTAGACACGTAAAACTAACATCGTGCATTGAATTCTCCTATTAATCAATTAAGACAATTTATTGATTAATTTCCTAAGGTTCATTAAATAAATCAAATTATTTAATCCTTATGTTCTTTTCATTTGATTTAATAAATCAAACTGATTTAATCAAATGTCACCTCTTAATATCATACAAGTTAATTAATCTACATTAATTAACTTCTAATCACAATTACCATTCTCTAGCTTTTGACTCAACTAGAGTCAAATCCAAACTCTTAACTAACCCACCCACTTGCACCAATAAATCATTTATTTGATTTATTAATTCTTCTAATTACATTCAAAATGGAATCAAAATGGAATATTCTTCCAATTTGAATCTTCCCCCCAAAAGGGACTTGTCCCTTCCAACAAGGTTTTAAATGCTATTTGCACAAGTCAAACATGGCATTTATTGCACCTTTCATCTCCCTTAAACATGTCATTTCATCCAAATTTGAATTTCAAATTGGCACATTGGCCAAGGCTTGCACATTCCTCACCCTCTCACAACTTGACAAGTGGGACCTTGTCATTGGTTTGTGAATAATCCCACATTCATCTAAAATCTCTCAAACTCCTACCCTTGAATCTATAAATGCAGGGCAAAACAACTCAATTGAACGACACTTACTCATTGCAAGGTTACTCTCTTCATTTGAGAATCAATCTTGCTCATCACAACACCATTTGCTTAGCTACAACACATTCTCATGGCAAGGTTACTCTCCACTTGTGAGAACTAATCTTGCTCATCATTTGGCACTTTGCTTATCATGGATTGGGAAAGGGCATCCTTTCTACATCACAAGGAGCACCAATCCAATATGGGATAGGAAGGATTCATGTTTTTTTTGCATTGTTTTCGTTTGTATGGTTTAACATGATTCTACATATTTCATAGGGATGTTTAAGTTTGCTGATTTAAACTAACTTTTGTGCTAACAACATGAAATGGTTTAACTCTATTTTGCATATTTTCATGTCCTACAGATGGCGCTAGAAGGAGGGCTTGTAGATTTTCTTTACATTTGTTATGCATTGGCTTACTTCTAACTATTTTTTTTTTAGCATAACATTTGTGAAATTTTTTATAGCTTCTGCAATAAATATATTCTGTGTATATCCAGATTACTTTTCCTTGAAGAATTTTGTCAAAGGAATAACACGACTTGTTTATTCTTTTGTATTTTGAATATGCTTCTACTTGACCCATTTTTAGCATAAGCATTATGCCATTGATTAATTTCTTTGTTTACTAGCCACTGTCTATTTTCAAAGCTTTGTTGCAACTGCACTTCATCAAGACTGTGCTGAAATGAGCCATTCCCAACAACTACCATTTTCTCCAAAATATCCATCGTAGGATCTCTTCCAAGCATGATAGTATGAAATATGATTCTCGGCTGTAGAGATGGGTCATGTCCGATCAAAGTTTTTTCCATCACCCAAAAAAAAAAAAATGATTGTTGGTTTCTTTTTTTCAATGTTTGGAGCCACGAACGATTACATCCTCTGCCAACCATAAGCCATTTGAATAGCTAGTCCCCATTCATTTTTTTTCTTTTATTGTCAGGAACATATTTGCCAGTCAAGGTGAATACGAGTGTCTTTAGGATTGCCAATGAAATTTGGAGTGTCTTTATGGTTGCTAGTAAAGCCAAGCAATACAATTTGAACAACTCAGAGATTTGACCGCTTGCATTGATTCATTATCATTCTGTAAGCCAGAAATGTGTGGGTACTCTGTGCATTCTTCCTGAGACTGCATGGTTCCATCTGAACTTTTTCATAGGTTTGGTAACCGAGGGTTCCATCATCAGATCTACAGGTCATAAGCCATCCAAATCGCCTTTGAAGAGTATCTAACAACAACCATCAGTCTGCAAATTTGAGCATTCCAGCATTCTAGAAGTGCATTTCACTCTGGATCCAACCCTAGGGCATCATCTACCAATCTGATTTGTTTGTGAGTCTCCTCACTCCTTTTTTAGTGTATCTGTCTCTTCCATATCCTGCAAACGTATCCATATTCTGCAAATATTGCATTCCATGCGACCACGTTTTCTGGGATGTGTGTTTTGCGCACATGAGAAAGGTTTTG
This sequence comes from Sequoiadendron giganteum, assembly GCA_007115665.2. Taxonomy (NCBI): domain Eukaryota; kingdom Viridiplantae; phylum Streptophyta; class Pinopsida; order Cupressales; family Cupressaceae; genus Sequoiadendron; species Sequoiadendron giganteum. Next base: position 878,927,926 of record CM021100.1, on the reverse strand, counting down.
ATATTATTTTTGCTAATCTATATTTGCTTCAAAGCTTCTAATGACTCCACATCCTGCGCCCAAACTGCAATCATTGCACTCCATGAGACCACACTACTTTGAGGGATTTATCAAACAGTTCACGTGTCTTTTCTGTGCCTCACCATTGTGCATACATTTTGGCACAGGCAGGGAGGATGCTGGTCCAAGGTCGTAGAATTTACACCTACCAACTACTTTCACCTTTTGTCAAAAATTTCACCTGCCTCATCTCTACCACCGCGCTTCCTTTCCATACTTTCTTTAAGGTGTTTGGTCTAGCAGTTCACGTGCCTAGTCTATGCTTCCCCCATTTGCATACCTGTCCATAACATTCCTATATCTGTCATAATAGCTGATTCATGCACCTTGCCTTTTTTACTATATCAAATACATAACGGACCCACACCAAATGCCAGCAAGTGGTTCGCATTTATGCATGATATCTTTCAGATTTTATCCATGTTATTAAAGATTCACATTTATGCATAATATCTGTCAGAGTTGACTCATGTCATGTTGTTATCGAAGTCTGTTGAGTTTCTATTAAATGAATCTGCCACAAACACATTGAATGTATCACCAAGAAAATAATATTGGGATTGCACCAAGTGGGATCTATCAACAAACAACCTTGACTTCACCATAGGAGCAACCAACCACATGCTACGGTTGAGGGAAGTATCACTCATTTAAAGTCTTTGATCAAACTTCTAGAAGTTAGGCTTTCCTTTTTTATTTTTCATGAGAAATAATGATGGGATAGTTGTGCTTTAAAAATCTCTAATGATAAAGTTGGGACAAGGTCACTTAAAATAGAGATTTTTAGATTCTTAGGAATGTTCAATATGATCAACACTAGAAAGTCATTGGTTTTTGATGTTTTCCAAAGAGATTTATAAACGATCAATATGAATTGTGTCCAAATGAACATTTCAATATTCATAACTAAAATGAACTAAATCCAAGTCTACAACCAAGAAAAGAGAAAAAATACATAAAGTAAAATTTCTTTTATTATTCTCTCTTGGTTATTATTGTTTCTTTGGGGATACATTCATTATTTTTGAAAACGTATCCATTATATCATTGATTTCTTGAAATATCACTCTTCTTACTTATGATAACTTTGTAATGTTTTATAGGTTGGAATCAAGATGGACATTTGAAGACAAGTACTTGAATTGAACAAAGGAACAAGGTTGACATCAAACAAAAATGAAGGCGAAAAGAGTGGAATGGAAGTTTTTCTTGAAAACAAAACTTGAAAAGCATTTCTTAATGCTTGTTTAAACAATCTTAGAGCTTCCATTTTCTACCCTTTTTTTTTGTTTTTAGCTAACTCACTTTTCAATTTGAGCTTAAAATCAATCAATGACTTGATATTTTCAAAGTTGGTTAAAATTGAACCTTAGACACTTATTAGATTTTAAATTTGGACTTAAAATTGAACAAGGCAAACTTCACACTTCATTTTGGTGCTTCTAAAATGAACTCATCATTGTTTTGAGGAATTTAAAATTGAACATGTGTACGTTGTGTTTTGTAAACTTTTTTGCAAAGTAGTGTCATTTAAAAGGGCGTATGCACTTCTCTCGCGCTTCACGGCGATCTTGAGAATCAAAAGTCTTTTTGATGACCCTAAGTTGCATAAAAGATTTCCTCCACATTTCAATTTGGGTATCTTAAAATTGAACAAAACATGCGAGTGTGAGCACGATATATTGCGGAGGTTCTCCCCTTTGTTTTTCAACGAAGGTTGTGTGAACGATGGGATATGTTAGCTCGCTTTTGTTAACTTAGAGGGCCTGCCTTGTGGGAAAAAGTACTCACCCAAGGGAACGACCCAACCGGGAACACGCTAAAGCCAAGCGACTTCCAACCGGTATATAAGTGTGGATATTGGAACAAAGGCCAATATCACGAGGATTATTCCGACGAGATGGACAACAATGGACTCTCGCCGACGTTGGATAATCCCCCACGAATGGAATGCCCGAATTAGAAACCCTTGTTTAGAAATTGGCCAAAACCCTATCTATCTTGTTGGTGCAAGAGGTCATGTCCTCTGAAGCCACCCCACATAACATGCGGTCTTGTTATGGAAATGGAAAGTATTCCATAGGAGATTCATGGGTACTAATGCTTGGCTGACCTGAATAAGTGAGTGTCGTGGAGGGGAGCCAGTGTGGTCAAGCATTTAGCCATTCGCACAAGATATGTGCAGCTGGATTTATCCAAGTGGGAACCCAACAAGGTATTGTCTCATCAACCTAGGAGTGTGAAAGTGCTTGAAAAAAACACATTGCTTGATCTTGAAAACATTTGGAAAACAAACATACACAAAAACCTTGAAATTTCAAACACCTTAGAGGAAACAAATATCCTTGATGAATTTAAGCACTCTTGCTTTCCCTAGGGATCATATCCTTAGAGGTTTCTAAGTGCTCGAATTATATTGTCATTTGTTTTCACTAAGGATAAACCTAGGAAACTTTTGCCCTAAGTTCTTTGATTTCCACATAATGGACATTGTGGGATGAAAACGAAAGTGGGACATTAGACATTCAGTTTGAAAACATAATCAAGCAAGTGATTTTGGTAAAAGGAATTCACTAAGACAAGATAAAAGACAAATTGGATTACACATGTGTTTTCTAACATGATTTCCCGCAAGATCAAAATCCCAAACCAAAGTTCAAGAAGCTTAGTCTAAAGGCTTGTGAGGAGCATCTTGAGAGACTTTTCAAGTTCAGAATATAGTGTGTTCTTCAACACCGAGGTCTTGTAAGCAGAAGTGTTATTCTAGGTCAAGTCTAGGATCAAATTCAATCACTTTCATCCATCTCTCAACCATCAAAATTAGTCAAAAATCACCTCACCAATAGATCTTGGGAACTTTGTAAACATCTTTTATGCTAAACTTTTAGGCAAAATCAAAATCACTTTGTTTGACTTAACACATCTAGTCAAACCATCATCTTATACACGAGTTCTCTCTTGGATAAAACAACTTCCTAGGGTTTATGAGTTCATCACTTTTGTTTGACTTAACACATCTAGTCAAACCATCAGTCCAATCACGAATCAATCAAATCAAAGTCCTAAAAGTTTTAGCATTTCTTTCAAAGTTTCTTTAAGAGTTCCATTCATCCATATCACTCATCTTTCATTTATCTCATCCTCATCATCGCTTTGATCCTTCAATTATCCTAGTTTTTCGCTCCTTTGAACCTAAGGTTGTAGACCGATCTAAAGGATTAGAGGTTCATCCTTGAAAATTGATCTTCATTTTATGGTTCAAACTCGATCTCAACACAAGAGGGACATGGAATATAAATTTGATCCATTCATCATGAGCAATTCGATTCAACCAAACTATCCAAGCCTTGCAATACCATTTGATTTCCAAAGCTTGTACAATGCATACATGGGAGCATTATCTCATACAAACATCAATGGTACAACAAATATGAGCATACCCAATCCAAAGTTTGGAACACCTTTCCCAATGATAGATTTAAATCCAAGTCCAAATCTGCAAATCTATCAACCAAACGCTCAATGCATGAGTTTTCCAAACAACATCATCCCACAAAATCCATACAAACCAAGTGCAACTTTACCAAACATGACCATTTCAAATCCACACTTGGTAAACTTTGGGGTCGACATGTTTGCAAATCCCCCTAATGTTGTTCAAAATCCAAGAAATATGTTGACAACTCCATATGTTGATTCAAGTCAAGGTAACCCCATGCAAACTCAAAGTTACCTAAATCCAAGCAATATGATTCCCAACCACAACAATGTTCAATTTCAATCTATCATGCCAAATCAAAACATCATACCAAATCATCCCATTTTTCCATCGATATCGCAAAAACAAATGGAAACCATCCAAGTAACCCCAACAATCAACACCATTTCCATTCCCATACCACCACCACCACCACTGCCGCCAAAGCACAACACGACCAATTCATTCTCCATCATGTTGCAAGCTGCACAAGAAGCTTCCCACAAAAAGGCACTCCAAGCCCAACAAGCTGCACAAACTCAAGCACAAGCGGCTCAAGTAGCCCAACAAGCGCAAGTGCAAGCAGAATTCTACGCACTATTGCAAGCAATCCAAGAAGAAGTAGCACAACAAAGAGCCCAACAAAAAGCTTTGTTGGCACAAAGACAACATGACGAACAACAAGCGTTGTTGGCTCAACAGCAAACACAGGCATTACTCACCCAACAGAGCTTGCAACAGATTCCCACCACAATTGTTGAAATCAAAAATCAAGATCAATTTATCAATAAGTACTTTGAAGATGTTTCAACCTTGACCAATGATCAAATCAACATACACCAAGAGTCACTTTTCAATCACGATCAAAACTCACTGACGATACCCAACAATGATCAAATTCAAGAAATATCAACATCACTTGATCATATGGTTGAAGACATTGGTAATCTCTCTTCCGCAATTGTTGAAAACAATGTTCAAGATCTTGAAGATGCTTCTACCCCATCCAGTGATGAACTCAACATTCATCAAGAGCCACTTTTTAGTGATCTATTTCAAGATGTGTTACAATTATTTGATCCCATTGACATAATCTACGATCCATCGACCAATGAACATATCGAAAAAGTTTCTACATTGCCTTATGAGTTAGAGGAAATATCTCAAGAACGTATTCCAAAGCATGATCAAAATCTTCCATCAAGGTCTAGCAATGGCCCTTCCAACAACATATTGACATCCTTTGACCTCATGGTTAAAGATATTGAAGGAATCCCTATCTCAACATTTGATCCAAATCCTCTCAAAGTTCAAGAGAATATTGAGCCACTTCCTAATGAAGATATCCAAGAAAGAAGTCCATTCTTTGAAATTGACCCATGTCAAGAACTTGATCCAAAGCATGTTGAAAGCAATTCCAAAATCACTCAAGATCGAGAATTTGTATCTCCAAGCTACTACAACAATATAATGGACACTCTCCTATCTATACAAGATGTTGCAAATGATGACCATATCCACATAGGACATACTCCTCCATCTATCCATGAGATGCTTTCTTTGGATGGACACATGGATGATCTTCCAAAACAAGAGTCTCATACTCTTCAAATCATTACCAACGAACAAGAGTCTCCTACTCTTAACATTTGTACACATGATCAAGATGTAGACAAATGCAGAGACATATTAGAAATGGATCATGAAGAAGGCTTGTACATAAGTCATGAATTAGAAACATCCTATGAAGTGAGTCATGAGGAAGACTTTTGTGTAGATAGTGAAGCATCAACACTTCTTAAAGAAGCACTACAATCTGATATGTCACAAGATCAAGTTGAAGATATCAATCAAGAATTCATTCCATAGATGGAGGATCCTATCACTTATAAACTTGGGTCACTTACCTTTCTTAGGGAAAGCTATCAAATCACTAAAGAAACTGACACTTTTGAAGGTCCACAACAGAGCAGAGAAGGAGAAACACCTTGTTTCCAAGGGGAATCATATCCTATGGCAAATAAATTTTTTCAACAGATGAATTATCAAGGCAAAGGATTAGGCCTACATGAACAGGGTATCCTAGAACCAGTGCAGATTTTTGGAAATCCTAAATGTCAAGGCCTTGGCTATTCAAAAATCAAGGGATCTCAACATATCAGTAATACTTCCACAAAACTGGGGGCAACTTCGTCTCAAGAAAACGTCAACATGGGGAGCACGAAGAATCCTTATGATGAAACTAATGCCAATGCTACAACCCATCATGTCACGAATCTTCATCCACCCATCACCCCATCCACGAATTGGGACCAACATCAAAAGAAAGACTTGAATCGAAGCATGAAGAATGTTATCAAAGAAAAAGAAGCTAAGAAGCATATTGGACAAATCAAGTACATATGGATACCAAAAAATAAAAAGAAATATTATCCCTATCAAACTCCATCAGTCAAAGAAACTATGGGGCAAAATAAAAATGGGGCAAGTATCCATCAAAGATTTCCACAAAGGAAAAAGCAGGCTTCTGAAGCAACGTACAAAGTGTATCAAGCAGTTGGTCCAAATTCCATGCACACTTCCATATCCACCCATTATTGCTCATCTTCCCAAGTTTGGAGAGTCAAAGGTTCCAAACCATCGACCAATCCATCTTTTACTCCTAAACACAGTCCATCCACGCCTCCACGCATGATATCCAATTCTCACATTGACCATGTATTGGCATTGACCCTTCATCATAAGGATTCAGAAGGCACTCTATTGCGATGTGCGCACAAAGACAGAGTTAACTCTGGTATCAGCAAAGCAGAACAAATTTCTCAAAAGTTGGATTCAAGTGCACATATCTTGGCAAGACAACTTCTACAAGTAGGATATCGATGGCACGTTATGTTAGAAGCATCAACATCAGCACCACCATGTGGTTCAACATCAGCTTAAAATCTCTCAGAAAATACAAAAACAATCAGAAAAAGTCCTAAAAAAATGGTTACCTCGATGAAAACCTGGCAAACAGGCATCTTGGTGACAACAAAAATACAAAAAATACAAAAAATCCAAAGGAATCAGAAAAAGGATTGAAAAAAATAAAGAAAAAAAATCGTCCTCTAGTGAAAACCATTTCGGTGGCGCTTTGGACAGGTACCATGATGAAAACCTGGCAAACAGGCATCATGTGTAGAATCGAGCATCTACATGTGCCAGTTCAGAAGAAAGCATCTTATCACATTCATGATAAAGCCAACATTCCAGCTATATCATCCGTTCATGCATGAACCGTTTATCCAACCCATTACCATCTATCTACCTTATCTTGATCTTGGAAAATTTTGGTGCACGCTTTACACTTGTTTATGGTAAACATCTTGACACGGGTCATTTTCATTGATCCCATCCTATCCAACATTATCTGAGCTTTGAAGCATTATCTAAGTGAGCATTCCTCTATTCGAACACCCTTATCTTATCGCAAGACAATCCATATCCATTCGTATTCAAGAATCCACCCATGGTTGTTCAAACATTGCTAGACACTGGGGGCAGATATTTGCATCTTGCTTCGAGAATAAATCTTGATGTATATCATCCAACTTATGAAGTGATCCGAACATTGGAAAATGTGAAATCAACTTGGTCAAAGCATTTGTGAACCAAAATCCAAATCACTAGCCCATGGCATATTTTGACAGCAAGACGACGTTCCTCATCAAGCTTTATCTTTCATCGAATATCAATCCAAACAATCCATATCAGTCACATCTAATGCACACATTCAACGTCGTATCAAAATCATCAAAACAATTTTATTCCAAATCAAGCTTCATCAATCTTGATCAATCAAATCCAATCAATCATCACCTTGTTTAACTTAACACACTTATTCAAACTATCATCTTGTGCATGAGTTTACTCTAGGATAACACAACTTCCTTGGGTTTACAAGTTCATTATCATCACTTTGTTTGGCTTAACACACTTAGCCAAATTATCAAAACCATAATCACCTTGTTTGGCTTAACACACCTAGCCAAATTATCCTTTTTGTACGAGTTTACTCTAGGATAACACAACTTCCTGGAACTTACGAGTGCATTATCACTTTTGTTTGACTTAACACACTTAGTCAAACCATCAATCCATCAGTCCGATTGATCAACATTAAGCTTGGTTTTCAACGAAATCCCAAAATAAAGCACTGATATCATCACGTATCCGTATCCAAATTGTCAAACTCATCAAAAAACCAAAAACATTCAAAAAATCCATCAAAAATTTCAAAAACATCCAAAATCATCAAAAATCCAAAACCATGTCGAAATATCAGAAAATCTTCAAAAATTTCATCATTAAGTCTTGTCAGTTTTTTCTACCTTATCGAACTACGTCGTCTCTGAGCTTGAACGTAGGCAAGGTTGATATTTGATCATCCCTCGAGATAGTTTGCGTCCGTCGCATTGGCATCTATTTGCCCATCTAGTTAGGCGTCCGTCGCATTGGCATTCGTTTGCTTATCCTTTTTACATTTAGGTCATTCTTTATGCGTCCGTCGCATTGGCATCCGTTTTCCCATCTATCTCATCCGCAGTCAAGTCAATTGACACAAAATCCAAAAACATTCATAAAGTCTTGAAAATACCAAAAACATTGGAAAATCCAAAAATCAAAATAGCCTCAAAATATTTCAAAAACACCAAAAACATCCAAATATTTGAAAAACCCAAAATGGTGCATCCATTTCATCTCGCTTTCACCCGTGATTGTCATCACTCATAATAAATCATCGTCACTTTCACCCTTTGGTGAGTTAGTCAGAAGCAAGTTTAGCAAGTTCCAAAGTGAACTCCCTAATCGTCAAAGTCTCAAGTCTAGATCCGTAAGTCAACAAGTTGGTCAACTCGGAGTATCAATAGCTTATCACCCAATCAGTCCTACCAAAACCCTGATCACTACATGTCCTAGGATGAAGCTTTCCTGCGATGGACATAAGCATCAGGTACCCCACAGTAGTTTAGCTTTGGCAAATGATAGGAAGAACATTAGCTTGTTTATTTACTTTATCTGGTCTTTTTGACGTATCTTATTTTGCGCTCATTCCGAGGACCTCTCGATGATGCCTAAACAAAACAGGTTTAGAGAGAAAGGAATGGGGCAATGATCATTATCTTTTTATCTGTTGTGCTTGTTGGATGTTCTTGTAAAATAACTTGGCGAATACTTGCCTTTGTTGGGTCCGTCCTAGCAGGGTTTCAGTATGTCAAGTGTGAACAAGAGCACTCCTATCTGATTGTCGAGTTAGAGTCCATCACACTAGGCACAACGCCATCCTGGTTCTTAATACCTTGATGCATCGTACCTATGTGTGTTATCAAACATAAAGAAAGGTATGCTCTTTTCCCATCCTTGGATAAGCAATACATCATCATCATTCATCATCATCTCTAATAAAGTTGGCTTGTTGAACTTCTACATCTTCTTGGATTCAAGGGTTGATCCCTCTCATTCTTCTATCCTATCTCATTCTTCTATCCTCTTTCATGCTAACAATGCATCCATCTTACATCTTGCATAATCATGTCATATCATTATAGAACAACATCATCCATCTCATCCATCTCACATGCATTGCATAATCATTTAACATGTTTAAAATAATATAGATTTGTTATTTTAAGCATCTTCCAAACATCTCATTTTCATCATCATTATCATCCATACATCCATTTTGAACCTCTTTATCATGAGATCCACCTCAAATCGAATCTTTTTGCTCGATCTCTCGAGGGGGCAATGTACTAGCGTATTCATTTTTGCTGGGGCATCCGAAAAATCAAAAAAAATTTAATTTCGATATCGGCAACATCATTCTTTGAACCAATGCAACAAGTACATTGCTTCAAAGATCAGAAAAATGTAGACACATAAAACTAACATCGTGCATTGAATTCTCCTATTAATCAATTAAGACAATTTATTGATTAATTTCCTAAGGTTCATTAAATAAATCAAATTATTAAATCCTTATGTTCTTCTCAGTTGATTTAATAAATCAAACTGATTTAATCAAATGTCACCTCTTAATATCATACAAGTTAATTAATCTACATTAATTAACTTCTAATCACAATTACCATTCTCTAGCTTTTGACTCAACTAGAGTCAAATCCAAACTCCTAACTAACCCACCCACTTGCACCAATAAATCATTTATTTGATTTATTATTTCCTCTAATTACATTCAAAATGGAATCAAAATGGAATATTCTTCCAATTTGAATCTTCCCCCCAAAAGGGACTTGTCCCTTCCAACAAGGTTTTAAATGCTATTTGCACAAGTCAAACATGGCATTTATTGCACCTTTCATCCCCCTTAAACATGTCATTTCATCCAAATTTGAATTTCAAATTGGCACATTGGCCAAGGCTTGCACATTCCTCACCCTCTCACAACTTGACAAGTGGCACCTTGTCATTGGTTTGTGAATAATCTCACATTCATCCAAAATCTCTCAAACTCCTACCCTTGAATCTATAAATGCAAGGAAAAACAACTCAATTGAACGACACTTACTCATTGCAAGGTTACTCTCTTCATTTGAGAATCAATCTTGCTCATCACAACACCATTTGCTTAGCTACAACACATTCTCATGGCAAGGTTACTCTCCACTTGTGAGAACTAATCTTGCTCATCATTTGGCACTTTGCTTATCATGGATTGGGAAAGGGCATCCTTTCTACATCACAAGGAGCACCAATCCAATATGGGATAGGAAGGATTCATGTTTTTTTTGCATTGTTTTCGTTTGTATGGTTTAACATGATTCTACATATTTCATAGGGATGTTTAAGTTTGCTGATTTAAACTGACTTTTGTGCTAACAACATGAAATGGTTTAACTCTATTTTGCAGATTTTCATGTCCTACAACCATGTAGAAGTTGAGAAATCCAAATTCAGACTCCAAGATCACCTGCATGCAAATGGATACCTATCACAAGGAAGAGAATGGATGGAGAAAACAAACATGGGTTTGATGCTCTGAATAATGGAGAAATTATATTATCAGAACAAAAGGAAATTCAATGATATGATGTTGTTATTATGAAATATACAAAGGTATCAATCTGTATAAGAGGAGATCATGCAAACCCTAAAAAAACCCTAATAGGAAAAACCCTAAAAGAAGCCCTAATAGGAAAACATTTAATAATTAATATAATTATTAAATGTCACTTTATGCAAACTAACGTGAAATCTTAAGATGGGAATAAAGGTAACTTAATCAACACAATTAAGTTAAAACCTTTACTCTAACATCATATATGTCTTAGTCACAGTCCACATCTTAGTCATTGTCATCCTAAGTTGCATGCATATAGATTCTTCCTAGGAAATTGCATATCACATAATAGATAACTTTCCTCGTCATTGGATACGTTCATGTTCTGGTTTATCATAATCATTGAACCTAGTCACTTTAGTCTATTACTGAATCTTTCCATCTCAATAGTCTAGTTTGGGAAATTCATCTTGTCAACTGTCTTTGTCCTACAATTAGGTTCCTTGGTCAAATTCAAATCCTTGCATGCATTTATTCCATAGGAGGTAGGTTATACCCATTTTAGAATCATTTACCATCATAATCTACATGAGATTTTGTATATTGTCCATCTTACCATACGTCATCTTACTATGCGTCTTTTTAGAAATCATTTTAGCAACATCCTTATTCTCATAAAATCGACAAAAAAATCATAGAAATAGGACATATTAGTTTTTAGACATAGTCTGTAGTACCACATTTTGAGCAACTTTTCATGGTCGAAACAAGGTCTCAAAAGAAACAAAAAGCAATGTCATACCCTAATGAATTTATCAATCCATTCGGAAATAGGAAGTGAGAGACCACACAAACCTTTTCTTGAAAAACACGTCACTAGAGACACACATGGACAAATTTACTTTGAAGACATAGACGCAGCAGTACAATATCCTGAATTTCCATCCTTTATGGATGAATTTTTGGCAAATGATCCCTAGCGATATCTAGAAAATTTGCTAGCAGAAGGTGCCAAACTACCAATAGGATTTGATATTCGTACTTTGCAAACACCGCCTAATCATCCAACGCAAACTATGATGTCAAGTGTTTCTATTCCCCAAATCACCGTTGCAATACCAACTAGCATACCAACTCAAACATCATCAATTGTAAAGACAAGCCCTTTCAACATTACACAAGGTTTACAATTTACTGCGGGAGCAACTTCATCAAACCCCTTTGGCACCAACACGACTAGTAAAAGATCCAAAGTTGGCATGAGGATTCTGATACCACATCAAAACATTTAGACAGGATATATTCCTATACCAGATCAAAACAGTCAGACAGGAAATATTCCTATACCAAATCAGAACATTCAGACAGGAAATATTCCCGTACCAAATCAGAACATTCAGATAGGAATTATTCCTATACCAAATCAAAAAAAAATTAACGCGATATATCCCCTTGCCAAATCACAACCCGTCACAGGAACATGGCATATCAGAACACCTACATTGATCCAAACAACGCAAAAAACATGTCCTTGAGACAAGTAGATGTTCTCCAAAACCAAATGCAAACTCTTCAACAACAAATGGACAACATGTCTATGTCAAGCAAATGAACTATCTCAGCACAAGATCTATGTCCATATCCATTCGAAAAAGCGCTTTATATGACACCTTTCCCCCATGGATACATTATACTGAATTTTCCTAAGTATAATGGGAGGAAGAATCCTTTGGAACACATTAGAGAATTCTCAATGACATGCATGGACATATCATATGACCCCACATACTTGATGAGACTATTTTTGTGAACCCTTATCAAGATAGGACTGGAATGGTTATCTAAATTACCATATGGTATACGATCCTAGGGTGAATTAGCTCAGAATTTTGTCAAACATTTTTCCTTTAACATAGACAATGAAGTAACAATAACAACCTTGTGCCACACAACACAAGAGACAAGGAAAATTTCACCACTTTCTTCCAGAGATGGAGAAGTCTAGCTAGCAGATGTCTAGTTGAAATACCAGAAAAGCAAAAGGTCACGATATTCCTAGAAAACATCAATCCAAAACTATGAAGTGACTTAAGGGTACATTATTGTACTTCATTCCTACACTTGGTAAAAAAGGGCATCATCCTTGAAAAAGGACTTACTGACAAAGGAGAAATAAAAGTACTAGGCAAAAACCTAGTTGTCCAACATCAAAATGCACCAAATGATAGAAAAAAATTCTGGTCTAGAAACAAAAATGTTACAAATGATGATATTGTTGATTCTAAAACCATACATACAGGACCCATTATCACACTTAGAGGTTACAACCCCAATCAAGACATGCAAAATAGTCCAGATCAAACAACCAAATTATGTCTAAAATTCACAACAACAAAGACCACAAAGGATATTTCCTACACATGAATTTACCCCTTTAGGGCAACCAATCGAGACAGTTTTGAAAGAGTTGATTAAACATAATCTCATTACACCTTTGGAACCATGAGAATATGATCTTGGACATTTTAAACCTTCATGGTGGGACAACAACACCTATTGTGACTATGATCACAGAAAAGGACACAACCTACAACAATGTCGACAGTTAAAGAATATTATACAAGACTTTTTTGAAAACGGAACCATAGAGGTCAATGGGCAGAAAAATACTAAGAACAATGATCATAAGGTATTCACAGACCCATTACATGACCGCACGAAAGGAAAATCCTCTAGTTCGGGAACCAAGAATAATCCATCAACCAATTATACCAATACCAAGTATGACTATGGTAAAGGATCGATCGTAAATCACCTCCCAGCTGCAAATCAAAACATCTCTACCATCATCATTAAGAAGCACTCAGAATGTGTTGTGAACACACATAGAACTAAGATAGCTATTCCAGGTCCTTCTTCTGAGCCACCTATGCAGAATTCCAATTTTAAGTACAACCTCCTTGATCAATTGAGTAAAACCCCTGCACAAATATCCATTTTGGAACTATTGACTTTATCACTTGAGCATTGAGCCATTCTTGACAAATCTTTACAAAATACGATTGTTCCTACAAACTTAGATGTCAATCATTTTGAAAAAATGGTGGGATATTTAAACAACTTGCATCATGCCACATTTTCCCAACAAGATTACTCAACCAAAAAGTCTGATCATAATCACCCATTACATCTTGAAGTCCTATTCCATCAAACCAAATTCAGACAAGTCTTGGTAGCTGAAGGAGCAGGTTTGAACCTATGTACCCTAAAATTGGTTAAGGCATTAGGATTCTTAGAAGAATGCATAGACACCTCTAAGATTATAGTCATCAAGGCTTACGATGATGAGGAAAGATCATCCAAAGGATTTGTCACACTCCCTATCAGAATTGGCCCAACAATCATGAACACCAGCTTCCAAGTCTTGGATCTCACCCTTCCATATAACCTATTATTAGGTAGACCTTGGATACATGCAATGAAAGTTGTACCTTCAACATATCACCAATCTCTTGAAATTCCATATAATGGCACCGAGATCACAATTGATGGTGATCTAGATCCTTTTTAGTATTGTACAAGCCTAAGGGAAATTCCACAACGACATGTACCAGTTAACCAAGAAGCTTCATCATCCACTTTATCCCTATATGTTGACCCATCACATATTACTAAGTCCATTTCATTCAAACCACCATCATCCTCCTAAGGTCGAGATCTAAGACAAAGGTTGTGGAGAATATAACATAAAGGCCTCATACTGTGTCAGCCAACTAGTTCCACCTAAGGAATATGGCTTACCCATGGCAAATAGAAGATAGTCAGTACTCACATTCCATGTTCCCCCTACAATGACATTGACCAAATGGGGAGAGTTAAGTGAAGAAATTGTGGATCAAGGTGATATTACCTCCTGGTTGTATCAAGAAGACAATGACTACCCCTCGCCGTCTATTCAAATAGCTAAGGACCAATATGGAAAATGTTTAAAGATAATGCAAAATGAAGGCTATGACAGGCACAGTGGGTTAGGACTACATCAAAATGAAAGGATGGAACCAATCACTATCTCACCACGACCGAAATACCTAGGGCTAGGGTTTCAGCCACATAGAATTGGGTTTCCTAGTACTTCGTCACCATTTTAAGAGGAAGAGTGTGCTTATGCAAGGATCAAGACATCTCACAAACCACTTCCCCCAGTCTACGATGAGTCTCAAAAACCACTTCCCCCAGTTTACGATGAATCTATCAACTCAAGCGATTGTGAGTGGGATTCCCTTTCCTCTACCAGTACCATGATCATAGATGCTCTATTTAGAGAATTGGACCTAAAGATAAAACCTATACCAAAACCATCTCATCCCCGTCATAGGAAACACTTGTCCAAAGAAGAATGGCATAAGAACTATTATTGGGAAACCCTTGATCATGCATTGTGGGCACTTGAAAAACTATCTTTTGACGAATCAACCCTTGCAATAGTGCCACAACAGAATTTACTTACCCGTAGGAAAAATAACAAGAAGGATTTAGTCCAAAAATTTTGTTGCCATGTCAACCATTCTATATTCACTTTGTCAACTTCCACCTTTAATAACTCTGATGATGACATGCCTCTCATATATCCCAAACTTATCGGTTGGGATCAACAAGGTACACCCATCATTGACACATTCAAGAATGACAAGGAAATTGTTGAGTTCATGGGACTTTGAGAAGGCATACCAAGAGGGGATCATAAAGCTGGTTTTACCATAGACTTGAATGAAAAAATATTTTGGGGATTCTATTTACACCTCTAGTCATAAAAATGAAAATAAAAAGAAAAATGACAAGCCCCTAGGTGAAAATCAAAAGGTGCCTTTGGATAAAGAAACGGTCAAAATAAAGGACGTATCCGAGGGCAAAAACCTCCCTAAGGCACCCAAGGATAGAGGTTTAAATATTCTCCCTGTTGAATAGGAAAATTCACCAATTCTAGTAGAAGAGTCTATTGAGGTCAACATAAATACAAAAGAAAACCCTCGGCACATATACTTTGCAGCATCATTGATAGAGTCAAAACAACTTGATTTTAAGGAATTATTTGCAAAGAGATAAATAAAATTTGCATGGTCATATGTTGACATGCCTGGGCTGGATCTAGACTTAATATTGCACCATCTACCATTGCAGCCAGGTATTAAGCTAGTCAAAGAGAAGTTAAGGAAAATGCATCTGTAGATTGCTTTACTGGTCAAGGCAGAACTTAAGAAACTCTTGGATGATGGATTTATAAGAACTATAGACTATGCGGACTGGATTTCAAATCTTGTACTAGTGAATAAACCAACTAGGGGCATCCACATTTTCATGGACTTTAGAGACATCAATAAGGCATGTCCTAAGGATGACTTCCCTTTGTCGAATATAGACATGATAGTAGATCTCACAGCAGGATACGAGATGCTATCCCTCATGGATGGTTTCCTTGGATATAACCAAATCAAAATCACAGCTGAAGACCAACACAAAATGGCTTTCACGTGTCCATGGGGCAAATACTATTGGAACGTTATGCCTTTTGGCCTTAAGAGCATAGGAGCTACCTATCAATGAGAAATGACTATGATTTTCCATGAATTTATACATACTCTCATGGAAGATTATGTAGATGACATTATAGCTAAATCAAAAACAAGGGTAGATCATTTGAAGGTTCTAGACAAGATATTTCAGAGGCTAGAGAATTATAATGTTAGACTAAATCCAAAGAAGTATGTCTTTGGAGTGAAATCGGGAAAAATTCTAGGGTATATCATCTCCAAAAGAGGCATTGAAGTAGATTTAGAGAAGGTAAGAGCTATCATAGAAATGACTCCTTCAATTAGCATTGGTCAACTAAGAACCCTACAAGGAAGATTACAGTCCATCAGGCATTTCATTGTACAACTGGCAGATAAAATACACCCATTTCAACATTTTCTCAAGAAAGGAGTACCATTTATGTGGACACCTAAATGTCAGGATGCTTTCCAATAAATCAAGGATTACTTGCTCACTCCACCTATCTTAATGCCACCTACAGATGGAAAATTGTTGATACTATACATTTCAACAACTCAGTCAGCATTAGGAGCTCTTCTTGCACAAAATGATGATCAAGGTCATGAGAGAGAAGTCTGTTACATCAATCGTACCTTGGTAGGATATGAATTGAATTACAACAACATAGAATGTGCATGTCTTGCAATATTCTTTTCTACCCAAAAACTTTAGCACTATATGTTCAATCAGCAAACAATGTTGGTTGCAAAGATTGATCCCCTCAAATATCTCCTAAGTAAGGCAGCAATAACAGGCCGATTGGCTAAATGGATTATGATACTTAGTGAGTGTGAAATCCACTATGTGGAGAGGAAGGCTATAAAAGAATAGGTGATTATAGATCATTTAGTAGATGCACCCATGAAGGCAGACCATCCTTTAGTGGCCGATTTTCTTGATGAATTCATCTTTAACATTGACACTAGAACATAATGGAAATTATACTTTGACGAGTCACATACACAACATGGTTCAGGAGAAGGTAACCTATTTGTTACACGTCAAGGCGATACCATTCCTAAATCATTCAATTTTTCTTTCCCTTGTACCAACAACATAGCAGAGTATGAAGCCTTAGTGACAGGATTAAAAATGGCAGCTCAGTGGAAGATTAAGAGTCTACATGTTTTTGGTGATTCCTAGCTTGTATTCTGGCAAGTAAATGATGATTATGAGACTAGGGATGAGAAAATTTCCCCCTACAAGCGCATGGCTGACAGTTTCAAGCAGTACTTTGATGACATTTCATTTCAAAAAATAACACGTATTCATAAGAGGCTTGCAGATGCTATGGAAACCATGGGTTCCTTATTGGATATTCTGAGTAACGTGCCTAAGTTTGAGTTTTTGGTTGAACAGTTGTTGGTCCCCACCTATGATGTCCCTGATTGTACGATGGTGTGTATAATTATTGGTCCTACTTCCCCTTGGTATAAAGACATATTCGACTATCTAACTGAACAAAATTTACCTCTAGACCTGTCAAATAACAAATGTCAAACCTTCATCTGTAAGTCAGCTAAGTACACAATCATCGGAGATACCTTGTATAGACGTACCTTAGATAACACCCTAATGAGATGTCTCGATGTTGAAGAAGCACAAACAACTTTGCAAGCGGTGAATGAGGGTATATGTTGATCCCATTCGAGTGGTCCTACTTGATCCCATAAGATTATGAGATTAGGTTATTATTGGCCAATAATGGAGAAAGACTCATATATCTTTGTAAAGAAATGTAGACAATGTCAAATACACAGAGATTTGATAAGAGCACCAACATAGGAGCTTCGTCTGATTACATCACCATGGCCCTTTTCCCAATGGGGACTTGACCTCATAGGTAAGATACACCCTCCATCATCCAATGATCGTAAATTCATCATAACTGCAACCAAATACTTCACCAAATGGATTGAAGCTATTCCCATGACTTCCATCACCGCCATACAAATATCCAAGTTTATCTTAAACTATATCATTTGTTGGTATGGTGTACCCCAATCCATTATCATAGACAATGGAGGCCCATTCAAAAAAAAAGAAGTACGCCATTTATGTGAAGAGTTCCATTTCAAACATCATTTTTCCACCCCATATTACCCACAAGGTAATGGCCAAGTCGAGGCATCTAATAAAACCATTGTTAGAATCCTAAAGAAGACTATCAATGATGTTGGTCATGACTGGCACCTATAGCTAACTCTTGCCTTATGGGCTTACCGTACAAGCATTTGTACACCCACTGGCGTAACTCCATATTCCCTAGTATTTGGATCCGAAGCTATCTTACTTATTGAGGTTGAAATTCCTTCTCTGAGGGTATCCTTTAAAGGTCACATTGACGAAGAAGAATAACGTGAATCCAGATTACAAGAGCTAGAATTACCGGATGAACGAAGACAGAAAGCACTAGATCATTTGCAAGCATATCAGAATCATCTTCGTTGTAGCTATAATAGGAAAGTTCTAAATAGACACTTTGACATCGGTGACCTGTTTTTAATGGAGAATCCCAAGAATCAAGCTGAACGGGAAAATCCAGGAAAGTTTGAGCCTAACTGGTTAGGGCCTTATATTGTCATAGAAGCTTTTGTTCCAAGAGCATACCAACTCTCTACTCTTGAAGGATAGCCACTTTTGTCACCAATCAACAACCTACATTGGAAAAGGTTCTATGCGTAGCTTATGAGAATCTATGTCTTAATCTAGAAAATACAAAAAAAGCAAAAACAAAAAAATGGTTACCTTGATGAAAACTTGGCAAACAGGCATCTTTGTAACACCAAAAAAAATTGAAAAATCAACAAAAAGTAAAGAGAAATAATCCGTCCAATAGTGAAAACCGCTTTAGTGGTGCTATGGATAAGTACCATGGTGAAAACCTGGAAAACAAGCGCCATGTGTAGTTAAACTTGCTCTTTTGTCTAACATAATTCCAATCAAACTTTTTCACCATCCCTCATAATAAATGGCTGTCCTATCCATTTCTTGGAATGATTGACATCTAATGCCCATTCTGTCACATTCCCCACTCCATATCACATGTCTTATTCCCGATTGGGGGCAAATCCTAGTTTTGTGCCATGACACCTTGTACATTACATTGGACCATTAGAAAATGTCTTGAAAAATCAAAAAACATTAGAAAACTTCAAAAACACAAAAAAAATCAAAACATGTTAGAAAATACAAAAAATAGAGTCAAGTTAGTCATGTTAAGTTAGTCATAGACATAGTCGAACTACGTTGCCTCTACGATTGGGACATAGGAAAGGCCATCAATTGATGTGCCCCCGAGGCATTAGGTCTATTTTTTTGGGTTTGTCATGTATCACACACATTTAAATCATGACTTTTTGTACATTCAAAGTCATTGGTCGTGTCGAACTACGAGGTCTCTGCATGTACAACGTAGGCAAGGCTAATCAATTGATGAGCTCCTGAGACCACACTAGGTCAGTCCAATAGGGTTTATCACTATCACATGTGTTCCATATCATTAGCTTAGGCACATATCTTCAGTCAGTTATGTTAGTTAAATTTGGTCGAACTACGAGGTCTCTGCGTGTACTACGTAGGCAAGGCTAATCAATCAATGAGCCCTCAAGGCCACATTAGGTCAGTCCTTTAGGGTATCATCTCATGTCATACACTGTTAATACACATACACACACTTTTAATCAGTCAAGGAATCAAAACAAGCAATGCATCAACAAGGAAACATCTCAAAACAGTCATCAAGTCAATATCAAACACATTGTCAAAACGATCAACTTATGTCTTAGCAACATATGTCTTTCTTGTCAACAGGCATTGTCAAATTGTCATATTCTCATGTAGCTTGTCGCATCAACGTCATCAGGCTCCAATGTCTTATACGACACGTGTCTTTCTGAAACCATGATTTTTCATGCCTTACACAGATAATCACCAAGTCGAAACTAGACTCAACATCTTATTGTTCTATGGGTCATCCCTCACATTACGCTATGTCAAACATCAAACAATCAAACAATCCCACAAGATCAAGTTTTGGCAAATAATTTTATTTGGATTTATGACTTCATATCTTATTTTGTCTTATCTTCTTATCGATTTATGAATTTAGTCTGGTTACTAGCTTTCTCAAGGATGTCCCTTGAAGGATTTAGAGAAGCAAGGATGTCTCGGGACTCTTTTTTTTTGGTGGTTGTCTATCAACTATCTTTTTAACATTGGTTTTTGAGTCATGTTACTAGTTTCCTCAAGGATGTCCTATCAAGGATTTAGAGGAGCAATGATGTCTCATGACCTATCTTTTATTTGTTTGTTGTTTGTGGTTTGTTAAGACAAAACGATTGGGGCAATCTTGTCCTTAGTATGAGTTAAGACACTCCTTGTCTACAACTGTCTTTTTTTCACATATGGATGACTTTGTACACTATGTTCTATCTCATATCATAGAGTGTACTATATATTTGTGTCATGTCCCACCCAATGATGATTAAAAAACAAGCATAGCATTTATGGAAAAATATCGAAGATCATTTGTTTTTCAATCAATCAACCTTTGTTATTTCTTACTAACATTCTAGAATTCATTCATGCTAACATTTATTCTCTGACATAGTGATAAATTCCTATGACACAACAAAAACATTAGATAATCTGCATATGCATACATTCTATAAACATTTCATATAGTTACATTGCATTTCAAACATATAGGAACATATTTACGAAATCATTGCATAATAGGAATTTCATCATCATAAGGTACATAATGGAAAAATGACACATGCATTTCACCATCACATATAAATAACATTATATAGAGCATTACATCCATTATCATAAGTAAATAAAGACATCCATAACATTATAGACTGCGTAAACTCATCATGTAGAAACATTCATTCATAACATGTATACATACATCATCTAGGAAACATAATCATATAGAAGTAATGCGTCACCATAAAATAGAACTGCATATCATATAGAAGCTACCAAAATCATATATTTATATCACTCAAAATAATGTGTCACAGTACAATGTTAGAATGTATCCATAAATAAAATGAGCTCGCAGGCTCTTTGATCAAAATACAATGTCTACATGCATAACAACTATCACTGTGTCCCACTACCACTACTATCCCATGGTAAGGTGTAGGAAACTACCTCAGAGGTGCTCTCTATGAGGTGGAAAACCTATCATATAGACCTATCCTTGGTGGTCCTACCACACCCTCTATACTATGTGTCCTGGTATGACTCCTACTCTGTGATCTCTAGCTGCAAACCTTTAAGAAGCTAGGAGCACATCTCTCTGCTGGTACCACAGACTCAAATAAGTCCTTGTAATATGTAGCCCTCTCTATGGATCTAACTAACTCCTGTACCATGCCATCAAATGAAGTACCACTACAAAGGTGTTTGACCTCTATAAACTACCACTCTATCTCTTTTTGTCGGGCTATGGCCTGATCCCTCTCCATGAGTGCACTGTCTCTCTCGACATGGACATTGTCTCTCTACGCAGGCACTGTCTCTCTCTGCATGAGAAATGTCTCTCTCTATCCACATGGCATCAAGCTTTGTTGTCATCAGTCTCAGTCTCTCCTCCATGGCCTCCCTATCACCATCCCTAGGGGCATCATCCTCATGTCTCCCCTCCATAATCCAATCTCTAATCTTTCTCTCCTGCTCCTCCATAGGTGCCTCCTCCTCAACATCTTCCTCCCCATATCCTACCAGAATACCTAGAGGTTATATATCCATATCCACATCGGCTAGCTCCTCTGCAACTTCCTCCTCAGTAGCATTCTCCTCTCCGACCTATGCATCAACTCCACCTCCAATTTCCAACATCGATACATCCTCTACCACTGCCTCTCGAATAGGTGAAAGTCCACTTGCTCGACCTCCTCTCCACCCTCTTCATCCTCGCCTACTACCTCTACCATCATCACCCCTCCCTCCAACTCTGCCACCTCCACCTCTTCGTCATCCTCTTAGTCCTATGCCTCATCTCTCAACTAGTGCCAGCTGATCTAGATCTGTGTATGGAGTCGGACGATGCTCTACCCACCATGCGTCATATGCAACTATAATCACTAGGTTTACTACTCCATCTCCCCATCCCCACTGTACTGGTTGTAAAGCCTGTATCTTTGCCTCTGCGGTAGTAACTGGAATCATGGGCCCCAATATGGAACCTCTCTAGAAGAACGAGAAAACTCTGCTCTACTCCAAGTCTCATCCTGAATCTTGTTGAACTATCTCAAAACTCTATTTGGCAAGTGTCTCTCTATGATGTGTACACTCAAAATAGTCCTCCCAATCAAGTACTGTGTTTGTCTACAATATGGAAAATTTCTATCCTCATCAGACCACTAGTCATAGTCCAGGTATGGTCTCCAAGTGAGCTGATCTAGAATGTCAAGCGCATGTCTCCAATATCCAATGTCTCCCACATGGCTCTAAGTGATGTTTCTCATGTACCAGAAAACATATGGAGATCTCTCCCGTCACTCTACAATAACCAGAGGATGAAAAATAGCTATCTTCTTCCATGCCCAAACTATTAGAAGAGTGGTCCCACAACTCAGTGACTATGCATATCCATATGCAATATCATGTAAATGGAAATACAACATCCCTAATAGACACGAACCCCAGGCATGCATGGTCTCTCTCTCTAGAATACCCACCAACATCTCTCCCCATCCAACCGGAAAAAAATGACCCCATCGATCTGATAATACTATCCCACCTATCAGTGTACATAGTATATAGTCAATCCTCTCATATCTATCCACCAAAACTAGCCATCTAATCTCATAATGCTCAGTGTCAAACCTATTGATATCATCAACCTAAATAAAATCTGGCTAGCTCAGTCAATGCATGTTGGGTATCGTACATCACCCACTCTCCTCTAATCAGAAGTTTAATTATCCTATACAAATCCTCTAATGTTATAGTTGCCTCCATAGTCGGCATATGAAATGAAGATGTCTCAGAGTTCCATCACTTGCACAATGTAGAGAGCATTGCTCCGTTCGACTGAGTAGTGGGCAGCGAAAGATAGTGACGAAGACCAAGTCTCCACAAGAGCCATATCTTTGCACTACTCAAATGATCTCTCAAATCGAAAGTGTATAGACGTGTATCTCATGTGTAAATACGATCTAATACAACCTGCATTTTAACCATGATATCAAGATTTCCAAACGTTTTCCTTAGGAAAAATTTAGAAAATTTTGCGAGCCAAACGTGGCTCGCTTTAATAGATGCGGTGCATTCATACAAATGTGTTGCATGAAAAATCATTTGCGTCGCATATTCCATATGCATTGCACATCACCCAAAAAATTTCTACCTACTACAAATATGGTGCAAAACACCTAATGCGGTGCATTTTTTAATCTTGTCTACCTTATACAATTGTGTTTCACTAATGCAAATCTGGTTCACTACCCTATATGTGTTTATTCCTAATGCAGATGCATTCCATAACTACATATGTGGTGCATTTTCAAAAAATGCGTTTAGTTCCTAAAATGCCTATCCTACCCTAGGCATGTTTTAGCACATGCGTCATTTCGCAGTCAAATGCGGTGAATACGACGACATATGCGTTGATCCCAAAAGATCGCATATGCTAATTAACTTTTAAAGGCCTAAAAATACATGCAAAAATAACTTTCAAGAGTTCGTTTTTAGGTACATACGAGTGGTCCTACATCGGCTAGCCACCTCAAGGTCCGGATACGATATCCTCAATGTACAACATAGGGAATGGGTGCCATCTTTGTCCGCTAGTCAGAGAAAAATCTCAATTTTCCAAACTCTTTCGAGTGCAAATGAATTGGTTTTCAACCTAATTATTATGTATAGCTAGGGTTTGGGTGGAATTTCTTCTGACCTTCTCTATTGGCCACTTAACCTTTCACCTTCTACTAACTTGTACACATCCGTATCACATGCAAATTCAATTCCATCAACTCCATAGCATTTTTGACCGTCAAATTGACTTATCGAGAAAATTTCTTGAATTTTTTAAATTTTTTCAAAAATTTGTCAATTCTCCCAAGGGGGCATACCCTAACCTATTTCATACTAGGACACAATCAGGGCATATTTTCTTTGACACAATGCCGAAACAACATTGTATCAAAGAGGCGCAATTTGTAGACACCAAAAATTGGTCTAGGCCTGCGAACATCACTTTCGATATAATTTTCTATAGTCCATGGTCATGATTAAATAATGTTTATTATTTAATCACCCTTTCTAACACATATTTCCTCTATTAATTAAATACCCCTTTTTAATTAATTAATTAACTAATTAATTCTTCCTTCTTAATTAAATAATTTATTATTTAATTACCCCCTTTATCATATTTCAACTATAATTAAACATATTTATTTAATTATTCATTTAACCCCCTTTATCTATAATTAAATATTTATTATTTAATTATTAAATTTATCCTTTTCAACAGTCAAATTAAATAAATTATCTTTATTTATTTTATTAAATATTTCATTTTTGAATGTTGAATTAAATTATCATTTAATTCATTTATTAATTATTAATGTCACATTCTTCTATCATTCAGTTATCTAATTCATTCACTCACTTTCTAACTCAAGATCTATTTTTAAATTTGTTATTTATCGCCAGGTTTGGTAGCTAACTGTCTCTGTGAGAGGACTCTCTGTCACCACTAGTCAGTTAACTAGTTCTAACTCGTGCATGAATGCATCTATTAATTAAATATCTTTATTTAATTAATTAATTTATATATGCATTCAAATGAATTCTTCATCTTCAATTTATAACTTTGTCTTTGACATTCGAAGTCTATTTCTTCTATTTTCAAAGACTCTTAACTGAAGATTAAGTTATTGTTCTAACTTAGTCTTTTTTGACTCATGTTCTAACTCACATTCTATCTGGCATAGAACTCACATCGCATGACATTCATCAATCTCGTATGTCGATCTCTCTTTGAATCTAAGCCGATAGTTCGAAAACCCAAAATCTATAAAATGGCCTATCATTATAACTATTCCTCCTCCCGAAATCATACACTTTTGAGAAGAAACTTATCTTCGATATTTTTCTTAGAAATTCAACAAGGTTATGCTTGCATCAATACTAAAAATCTGAGGGAAAGAATACTGAAACAAAAAGATGGAGAAGAGCAATCAAGATAATTTGAAAGAGTGAACACATATTCGGTGAGAGGTTTCCAATTGATTTGTTTATTTTAACTATGTTTACTTTATTCGTTCTTTGTCATTTGATTTAGATTAATATGGTTAGATTAGGATTAACATCGTTTATTCTATATTAAAGAACACACAAATAATGTTGAGTTGTTCCAAATCAAGGGATTTTGGTTTGAAGTGATTTGATATCCACCTATATAGGTCTAGAATAAACATTCTTGTGTTCCATGAGCTCTCATAATGACTTTGTCAAAGTTTGATATTTTTTGGCTTTGAGGGCTCTAAAGAGACTACCCCAAAAAGAGGACCCTAGAATAATTGGGTCATTTTTGAAATGAAAAGAGACCTTCCCTATTATTTACCTACCTACCTTGAAATGCCTACATTTCCCATTCATCAAAATTACTAAAAATTTAATAATTTTTTCATCTTTTTCTCTTAAGGCACTTAAGAGACTACCCTAGATAGAGAACCCTAGAATGATCGGGTGACTTGGGGAACAAATTAATACCTTCCGTAGTATTTACCTTCCTCCATTGTTGTTCCCATGTTTCCCATTCATTGAAATTACTAAAAAAGTAACTCTTTGCATTTTTTCTCTTAATGCACTTTAGAGACTACCTTGGAAAGAGAACCCTGTAATGATTAGGTGACATGGGAAATGAAAACAGAACTTCCCTAGTATTTACATACCTACCTGTAATGTCCAAAAAAGGGTCCTTAGGATTTTTCGTGCTTTTTTAGCTCTTTTTTGTGGATTTTAGCTTAGTATGGCCTTGTTTTAGTGTTGTAATGTAGATAACACATTCACATTAGGTCTTGGGCCCTTGTGAACTAATGAATTTTAATGATGCCTTGTAAAGGTTTTGTAAAGTGTTGTAACACACTCTCACACTTTTCTAGGAGTTCTAAGCATAACAAACATAATTTTAATCACAATTTATCTTAACCTTTCTGTATTTGGTGTGTCGTAAAGTGTTGTAACACACTTTCACAATCCTCTAGGCTTGTCATTAATATTTGGGATTTCTTATGCTTTAATTTTCCCTATTTTGCGTCCACATACCTTGGATATATGTGTATTTTTTAGGATAATCCTGACAAAAGGCATTTAAAACATCAAAATATCAAAAATCCACCTTAAATTTCTAAGGTGGGACTCATTCCCCATTCTAGATGAATGAGTCCCCTTAGGTGGTACCCATTCACCCAAGGTGGCAAATGAGTCCCCTTTTACTCAAAATAAAATTTAATTTAAATCTTTGGCAATATTTTATTCTCCAAGATCCAATGTCGGCTTGTACTGTTGTAATTTCAAGAATTCTTGCATAATTGAGTATAAATACAAGGTTATTTCTCTCGTTTTAAGCTTAAAATTCTAGCAAGCAATCAAGTGATCCTTATAGAAAATTGAGTTCGCAAGACCATTCAAGGCTTTCAAGGGAAAATTATAAAGCATTCAAGAGAATTCTTCAAGCATCAATCATCATGTCAAATATGACATTCTTCATGTTTGTCATTGTAATCACAATTGTGATGTACAGGTCATGATCCAAGCAAGTATTACATTCAAGATCTATCTCCTTCAAGTAAGAATCAAGAACCACATCCATTGCCACCATTTCAAGCATAATTGCAACACTTTATTGCTAGGGTTTGGTGAGTTGCAACATCATCTTTTATTCATTTATAATTCTCCTTTACATTTTATTTCACTTGAAGGTTTAATTACAAACAAGGGGTTTGACCAAGGAAAACCCCTATTCTCTAACCCTACAACCATTTTTCCCTCTCTTTGTATTTGATTTGTAGGTCTAGGTTGCAAATTTATCAAGGACAAATATTGGAAAAGTTTTCATCAAGTTTTCAAAAAAATTCAAAGTTTTCAAAGTTGTGACCAAGCCTTGGAGGAGCTTGGAGAAGACCTATAGGTTGAATCTTGTTGTTTCAAACCCAGATCTGAATTAAGAACAAAAAGGAATATTCAGAGCTACAAGATCCAACTTGAATTTCCAGAAATATAGAAATGGAGTCATTCACTACTATTGGTGAATGAGTCCCACTATAATTTTTTGTCAGTGATTTTTGCAGATCTGAGTACCCATTTGTCTAAAACCTGTTCTGGCACAATTTTCACAAAATTGGACTAATTCACCTAGCTTGGCATATGAGTCCTAGTTGGCTTTAATAGTGGATTTATCAAGATTCTAGAGCTCCATTCCACCTTCTTAAATTTCCTAAGTGCACATTTCCAGTTTTATAGCTTTATGTTGCATTTTACTAGCATTTCTAGGTCATATTGCATATCACATTGTGTTTTCAAACATTTTCTTTTCCAGGTTGACACTTGGTGGTGAACCCTTAATTTCTCATCAGTCTATCCCCCTATAACATTCCTTTTATTATATTTCAATCTCCTTTGCATTGAAATCTCAAGGCTCTTTCTTGAGTGAAGCGTGCCTTAGAAGAAAAGGTGGAGCTCTTTCCTTTTAGGTCTAAAACTATAGAAGTCCTAGAGAGAGTCTTCACCCCATTTTTGTACAGTTCATTTATGTTAACCCAACATGAATTCAACACAAAACCTTATGATTTGGAGTGCACCATATTTTTCTATGGTTCATTTTGGTGAACCTACATTTCAAGCATCATAATTCTGATTTGGAGTGCATTTACATCCTAGATTTAGCTTGCATTAAGTTTTCCATTTGTTAATTTTCATTCTAGGGTTTCAGTTTTTCCATTAGTGAAAATCTCATTTAGCTTACATTATTGAACTTAACTTCATTAAAAATTAGCAAAAATTTTCATTTGCATCTCATAATTGCATGAGAAAACATAAAAAACATCAAATTTAATTCAAAAATTCAGATAATTTTCAAAACAATCAGTACCTAGACTCATTCGCCTCCTTGGGCAAATCAGTCCCTTTGCATTGCTTTTTCTAGAATTTACAGTTAATTTTCTGAGTTTATGTTTAGTGCTATTACCATTCTATTTTTTTTTGGAGACTTTTTGTTTCATTTAATTCGTGGGTATGTGCAGGATCATCATGTTAAAAAATAGGCCCTTAAGTGGCGATGAAAATTCAGAAAATCAGAGTTAGGCAACTTGACGTAAAAATTTGAATAAGTTATCTATATTATTTCAAAAATATGTAAGAATAGAATCTATAGAAAATTGAATGTAGTTTCTAAACTACTAGGTTTATTTTAAAAAATAAATCTATTTGGTAAAAATTTGAAATGTCAATGCAGTATTACTTAAATATCAGGGAAAAATAAGAAGTAGGCATTTTTCTGATCACCCTAGCAACAATAAAATAATATTTTAGATATAAGTAGAGGACTCGTGTCCTTATGTGATGCATATTTTTTTGTAAATTTTTCCCAAGTAAATAATTAATTATGATTATTTTATTACAACTTTTAAAAAATATTAAAAACTCATATGTCTGACCACCTTAAATTGGTCAAAACTTCATGAAATTCATTTTTTTAAAATCCTATAGTATGTGAAGCATAGAATGTGATGCATGTTTCGGATTCAAAAAATGTGATATTGTTTGAAAGCTATAGACGTTTCTCAACCATCCTATCAATCAAGACTTTAGTCGTAATTCAAATAGAAAATGAATAATAATTATTGATTAAATTCAAAGTAAAGAATAATTTAAATTTGTGGAAAGTTGAGAATCCCCTTTAGAAACCCTTTTCGTTTCATCAATTTTGGGTAAAAAAAAGGTCATCAACCACATGGGCCATCATATCACTTACATATCACCAATTTTTGGCCCATCATGATCCTGAACATACCCTCATTACATTTAGATTAAATTCATTCATCTTGTGCATAGATCAAAAATTGCATTCACAACATTGTTGCATAGTTTAGAATCTAAAATTTGCATCATGGATATGTGCTTTGGAAAAAATTGGATGTCATTAAAATCCTTAGTGGATGTGTCAATTGTGCCTTTGAAAATGACCCTAATTAAATTGAACTCACTGATGCTCACTCAAATCCTAATGAATGTCCTCCTTATTATGTTGGCATCATTAGAGAAGATTATGATAGCATGAATAGGTTCTTAAATAGTTGTCTTAACAATATTGAGGCTAATGCACTCTTTTATCCATGCATGAATGAATCAAAAACCCCTACCATACCACCTCTTGAGATATTTGGTTATTTGCATCCTGAAACAAAATTTGAACCTAAGTTCCCCACAATAGGTGAACTTGGTTCCTCTAAGAAATTAAACAATCAACGCTCTTATGATAACAAGGTCACAAACACTCCCATAAATCTTCAAGAAACATATGGAAAAGGGTTCACAATCTTTAGCAAACAATGGTGTGATACAACAAGTGAACATGAAATTCATCAACTCTTAGAACAACTACTAGTTGAGGAAAATACAAAGGGAATAGGATACCAAGATCCCCCTCACAAGGAACATGTTCCTAAAGAACACACAATGACTCATAATAGTGACAAATATGAGAGGATCTCCTCAAGTCCTCCTCCCCAAACTAGAGAAGTTGGTGAATCTAGCAAATGCAAAAGGCCTTCAAAATTACAAAAGCTACAAACTCCTCATCCACCACCTGAAATTGAAAAAAAAATGCAACTGCTTCTCAACAAAGGATTCATAATGTTTCCTCCTATGAATAGATTAATCCTCTATCCTAAGGATGTTAAGGTCCCCAATTGCGCATATCACCGAGTTCTCCGACACGGTACTCAAGAATGTCTTACATTCCAATTGATATTAAATAAATTTCACTTTGATGGCAATGAGTGTCATCGGGTGATTGCCTAGCACTATTTCCCCCCTTGTCATATAACAATTTTAGAACATCCTCTTCTCAATGTTACATGACCTCTTCCCATCACATAGCTGGGCTCATTATTGTCTCACACTCAGTGGAAGCATGAATTTGATAGCCTTGTCCTAGTAATTCATTTGTCCTTGAAACATAGATAAAATATGAGGGGTGAAAGGATGCCCTTTTCCTCCTATTCTACCTCGTTAATTCAAATATGTCCTATGAACCCTTATAGGATTTACTATCAACCTCTCAAGGTGATTAAATACACAACTAGGAGGACTTAGGAGGGGGTGTTCTATCAGATTAAGGGGTTCACCACTAGGAAAATGCTTGGAAACAATAATATTTGAAAACACGTTGTGATATGCAAAATACTTAAAATGAGAAAAATGAAGCTTCTTAATACTGAAAATGGACAACTCCAAGTTAGGGTATGTGAAACTGGAAAGCATAGAGATGCCAAATGGATTTTGGAAAAGCAAATAGACTTTTGAAATATGCCTTAGAGGACTAAGACGCCTTTCCTCTCGTCTTAGTCCCACAACTATTTTTCAAGGCAAACACAAAATCTTCGGATAACAAAACAAAATCTTGAAAAATTACTAAAAGATTCCACCTAGAGGACTAATATTCCTTTACTCCCATCTTAGTCACTATCTGAATTTTTGAAAAGTGTGAACGTGGTTCTGAGCTCCCAGATCTATAATTATTTCTCCTTGGATCTTAGGTTCTTGAACAACAAAATCTAATCTATAGGTGATTTTCCATAAAGATGACAACTTTTATAATGAAAATTTTCAACTTTAATAACTTTTCACTCGAAGTGATCTTCAAATATACACTCTAGATCTACAAACACAAATGGACAAGATGGAAAAACTTGTTGATTGTTAGTGAATGGGGGTTTGCCTTGGTCAAACCCCTTGTTGGTAATTAATCCTTGAAATGAAATAGAAATGATGAAGGAAATGGTGAATGAACAACATGTAATGCTACAACTCACCAAACCCTTACAAATGCTATAAAATCGTATGTAATGGCTACAATGGATACGGATCTTGAAATGCTTGATAGATATGGACTTGAATTTTTTGCTTAGTTCAAAACCCTACATCACAAATGTTAGCACAACAACACACATGATGCAATAAGAATATTTGACATGATGCTTGAAAAATTATGATGGGTCCAATTGCTTGATGAATTTCTCTTGAATTCTCTTGTGAACTCAATTTAACTATAATGAATTCTCTCACAAAATATTTGGGTTGAAATGAACGAATGAACCTTGTATTTATACTTGTTTATGCTTAATATTCCAAAATTACATCACACCAAGCTCACATATGAATTCAAAGAATAAAGGAGGTTAAATCCTGCAAAGATTTGAAATTATATCTCAAAAATGACTAAAGGAGGACTAAGACGCCCTAGGTGGCATCTCAGTCCCAAGTGATGAAACTCAAGGCATAGACACTAGAAAGGGGCCCAAAATAGATACCTCAAAATTAGGGTCCCAAGACCTCAAGAGGAAAAATATGTCCTTAGTGGTGTCTTAGTCCCAACCAGAAAGTAGGGATACGCCAATCAGAGTCATTAGGGGACTAGATATTCTTTGGAGAATGTCAAGATTTACCAAAAAAATATGTCATTCATAGGGCTTGTGGACATAAAATAGGGCAAATTAAGCCATAAAGAAGGATAAATAAAGAAAGGCGGGCCCAAACAAGTGTGAAAATGCAAGGGTGAGTATTTTACTACACTACATTCCTTGTCCCTTGGGTTCGTCATTTCCCTTCCTTTTATACAAACTGATATTGGGAGGCAGATGACTTGCCCATAGGTTGACTCACATTTTCCTTACTAGTCTTTTGCATTATATTTTTCATTTTCTTTTGTGTGATTGCATGTGCATAATGTGATCCCCCATGAAATTATATTTTCTCTCTCATTGTGACATTCCTCTATCTATGACTCCATTCTTCTCTATGTCGTGAATCTTTTTTGCTTTCATCTTTATCTTTTCTTGTATTTTCATTTTGGGGATGACACAAGGAATTGAGACATTCATGTCTCCTTCATGTTGAGCCAAAAGTCTTTCTTTTTCTTTTTCCTTTTTCATTTCATCTTTATCTTTTTCTTGTATTTTCCTTTTGGGGATGAAGCAATGCATCAAGACACCCTATGTCTCTTCCATGTTGACCTAAGATTTTTTTCTTTTTTTTCACTCTCTTTATGTCATTCTTCCAGTTTTATGTGTATTTGGGGGATGATGACAGTTCATTGCAGCAAAGAACATACTGACCCCAAATCCATAGATCCCTTATGTATTTGGTGTTTAGATTTTGGGGGAAACCCCTCTTTTTTCTTATCTCTCACCTGATGTAGCCATACTCACAAACATATGACTTGGCATAAGGGCTTTCCGAGTTGTCTCTCATTTCTTTCTTCTTTTTTTCATTTTCCATTTGCTAGTTTAAAGTAATTTCTCACAACATGGTGTTTAGAAATTCTTGTAAAGTGGGGGCATACATTGGCATTATTTCTTTTGCATTTTTCCTTTTCATGGTTCTTAGTGCAGCCTTCTTACTTCATATGATGAATTTTTCACTTTGTGGATGATATTGGGTGTGATCTCTCTTAGTATATTATATTCCACTTAGTGGCTTGATGTGATACATTTCATCCCCTAAGTTGTGAATCTTCTATTCTTTGATTGGTCGTCTCTTGGAGACATTAGGCACAATGCTCCCTAAGTTAAAGACCTCAAAAGAACTAATAAAGAATCCTTTGAACATTTTTGCATGTTGCATTTATTTTTATATGGCCACCTTGCATAACATAGCTTGCATGCCTATGGAGCCATCGTGTTTTTTCATGAGCTCCAAGCATATGAATTTTTTCTTGTCTCATAAAGCTCAAAAATTAAGTCATTTTTGTGTGGCGCCTTATTAAAGTTATCAAGAGGTATTACTTTGGTATGGTTGAGCAGGAAGCACAATCTAAGGCATGAATTTCCCCATAGCCACTTGCATGTGTGTGTGAGTACATACTAGCCATGAGTGTATGTTTCTCATCTTTTAGGACTTCTCACCTGATGGACAACCATGAGTTTTGTCGCCTTAGAGTGAGTATGCATTTTTTTTGGACAAACATACTAGATCTTATCCACATCACGATGGAAAAACAGTCGAAGCTTGATCCAGATTTCTCCTTTATTTCTTCCTCATCTTTGGTAGTGTATGAGTGGCATTTTCATTTTTCTTTATATTATTTGAATGTGTTCCTTTGTGCTTTTGTTGGTTTTGCATGAGATCTTGATCCTGGGGGCTTGATCATCCCTCTTGATCATTTTCGTCTCATTTTGCTAGAATTAGTATAGAGGAACCCCTCTTGATGCATGTTTGTCTACTTTAGTTTGAGTTTGAATTAGGTTCATCCTCTCACTAAAGTGGGGGCTAAATGTAACATTGATAAAAGGGTCCTTAGGATTTTTCATGCTTGTTTAGCTCCTTCTTGCGGATTTTGTCTTAGTGTGGCCATGATTTAGTTTTGTAATGTGGACAACACATTCACATTAGGTCTTGGGCCCTTGTGAACTAATGAATTTTAATGATGCCTTGTAAAGGTGTTGTAATGCACTTTCACACTTTTCTAGGATTTCTAAGCATAAAAAACATAACTTCAATCACAATTTATCTCAACCTTGCCTTATTTGGTGTGTTTTTAAGTGTTGTAACACACTTTCACATTTTTGTAGGCTTATCATTAAGATTTTGGATTTTTTATGCTTTAATTGGCCCCTTTTTGTATCCACAAGCCTTGATTATGTGTATTTTTGAGGATAATCCTGATGAAAGGCATTTAAATCACCAAAATCCAAAAAACCCACCTCAAATTCTTAAGGTTGAACTCATTCTCCATTCCAGGGGAATGAGTCCCCTTAGGTGGGATCCATTTACCCAAGGTGGCAAATGAGTCCCCTTTTACTCAAAATAAAATTTCATTTAAATCTTTGGTGGGATTTTATTCTCCAAGATCCAATGTGGGCTTGTAGTGTTGTAATTTTGGCAATTATTGCATAATTGACTATAAATACAAGGTTCTTAATCTCATTTTAATCCTAACATTCTAGAAAGAAATCAATTGATTATAATAGAAAATTGAGTTTGCAGGAGCATTCAAGGCTTTCAAGGGCAGATTATCAAGCATTCAAGAGCATTCAAGAGCATCAATCATCATTTCAAAGATCACATACTCCATGTTTGTCATTGTGCTCACAATTGTGATGTAGAGTTCATCATACAAATAAGTATTGAATTCAAGATCTATCTCCTTCAAGAAAGAATCAAGAACCACATCCATTGCAGCCATTTCAAGCATAATTGTAGCACTTTATTGCTAGGGTTTGGTGAGTTGCAATATCATCTTTTGTTCATTCATCATTCTCCTTTACATTTGTGTTCACTTCAAGGTTTAATTACCAACAAGGGAAGGCAAAACCCTATTCTCTAACCCCACAACCATGTTTCCCTCTCTTTGTATGTGATTTGTAGGTATAGGTTGTAGATTTATCAAGGATCAAGATTGAAAAAGTTGTCATCAAGCTGTCAAAAAAAATGAAATTTGTCAAAGTTGTGAAAAAGCCTTGGAGGAGCTTGGAGAAGACCTACAGGCTGAATCTTTCCATTTCAGACCCAGATTTGAACTAGGAACAAAAAAGTAGACTACGAGCTATAGGATCCAACTTTGAATTTCTAGATATCTAGAAGTAGACTGATTCACTACTATTGGTGAATGAGTCTCATTGTACCTTTCTATCAGAGATTTTTGTAAATCTATGTACCCATTTGTTTGAAACCTGTTCTAGCATAGTTTTCCCAAAACTTGACTAATTCACCTAGCTTGGTATATGAGTCCCAACTGGCTTTAATAGTGGATTTATCAAGATTCCAAAGCTCCATTCTGCCTTCTTCAGCTTCCCAGGTGCACATTTCCAATTTTATAGCTTTCTGTTACATTTTACTTGCATTTCTAGAGCATCTGGCATATCACATTATAATCTCAAAAAAAATATTTTCCAAGTTTACACTTGGTGGTGAACCCTTCATTTCTCATCATTGTACCCCCCTAGAACATTCATTTTTTCAGATTTTATTTTCCTTTGCATTGAAAATTTAAGGGTTTATCTTGAGTGAACCATGCCTTAGAAGAAAAAGCTGGAGCTCTTTATATTTAGGTCTAAAACCCTAGAAATCCTAGAGAGAGTCTCCACCCCATTTTTCTACAATTAATTACCTCTACATGACCACACTTCCCATTTGTCAAGTTTTTTGAAAACTTACCAATTTTGCATTTTTTTCTCTTACAACACTTTCAAGACTAGTGAGTGCACTTTGGAATCATGGGGGAACTTGGGCAAAAAAATGAGGCCTTTTTTAACATTTGGATTGCCCACCTTGATGTCTTTTTCACCATTTGAAATCTTATTGAATTTATTGTGAAATTGAGCATCATAAAATGCAGTGAAGAGCAAAATTATTAGAGTTTACAACATTTAATGTTAGTAAATATTCATTTTACAAATGCATTATGATTATATGTAATTTTTTTTAATGTTTTATGTACATTTTTTTCTGATTACTAACACTTGCAAGACCCTCAATCAAGAATCCAAATCTCCTAGTATGATATGAATACAATGACTTCACTCAATCAAGGAAAGAATATTTGAGTGGTAAGTTGAAAAAATTCTTAATATACCATTCCTTGTGTCCATTTGTCTCAGCTCGACTAAGGGTAAACACTCTTTACATCATCTTAGATATTGTTGAGGTGGAAACACCAAAATGGGATTTGATTTAGGCAAGCCCCTATACAACACAACACTTTCTCTCCTCTTTTGTGTGCAAGTGATAGATCTAAAGTGGATTTTGTAAAGGATTGAAGGCCTAATTTAAAGATCAAAACTTCAAGCCTAACATGTCAATAAACTATG
This sequence comes from Sequoiadendron giganteum, assembly GCA_007115665.2. Lineage (NCBI taxonomy): Eukaryota > Viridiplantae > Streptophyta > Pinopsida > Cupressales > Cupressaceae > Sequoiadendron > Sequoiadendron giganteum. The sequence continues at coordinate 878,891,676 of CM021100.1, read as the reverse complement.
TAAAGTGTAATTAATCATCAAAAAAAATGTTTCAAAGTTGGGTCCAAAAGGGAAGAACCTATACAATGTGACCATCTAATATTTGATTTTTGATTCTTGATATTTTTACTTCTAGGTCTAGGGTGCCAATTCCCTTGTGTAGCCAATTTGAGTCCAAATTCATATGCTAGGTTTCTTTGTCTCTACATTCTACTATTATTTCATTGGTTTATGTGTTTCAACTATATGTTTCTATGTGTTTACAATAATTTTCTACAATTCAATAGTGGACCTAGGTACACATTTACATTATTAAATCAAGTTAATTCATAATCAATCAATCAATCATCCCCCAAGGAAAGAACCGAAACCCTAATCCACTATTCTTTCTCTTCCATAGAGGTTAGTAGCCAAGTGGGTATTTGTGATCATTTTTGGTTCATTCAAATATGATGTAGGAGAAAGTGTGGTTTACACACAAGATCCCTTTTTCTCACATCATAATTTTCTATGTGTCATTTCATAAATTTTTGGAGAATAATTTTGGTCAACTTTGTAAAAAAGTATAAAAATAATTTTATCACAGACTTTGCCAATTCAAATTCTTGCATAGCAAATCCTAAAATTTGGATGCCACTTCATGATTTAAAAACAAATGATCCAATGTTTCTTCACTTTTCATAAACATTGGGAACTAGTTGATCCCAACAACACCAACCAAATTTAACCTATCTCCAATCAAGATGTTCTTGCATAATTTCACCCAAGTGAATTCCCCATCCTTAGGGGGAACAAAGTATCACATCATAAATTTGTAGGCCATATCTTTTTTTTCTTTGGTTTTCACATTGTATTTGATATCCTGATTTGATAGATTATTACCAACTTTTACCTTGTACTATATTATTTATCTATTTTTAATGATATTGTCGAAGAGGAGGATCAACCACATCAAGGCTCCAAGTCAAAGAGAGTCGAGAGTGGAGGGATGCCCTAATCTACCTTAAGTTCGATAAGCATTTTAGGTCAAGGATAGAGAATGAAGAGGACTCTCAAGTACTTCTATCACTATACTTACATAGGAGGTTTGATGAGGATAAACAAGATTGTAAATATGGAACCTGAACCATACCTTAGATAGCTCTCTGCCCGACGATAGGAGCACAGGTCAAGGAGGACAACACGACACATTAGCGTCTCTTTGGGGCACTAGTGTCTATATGACCAAAAAGTGAAAAAGTGTAGAATTAAATACAAAAACCTACTAACAGTCTAGCAAGAGAAGTTTAAAATACTAAAAAAAATGATAAATGATAGAATGAATGAAATAACTAGAAAGGTGATAAGAGATATGATGAAAAAATTCTGGTAAAGAGTAACTCACTACGAATCCATTTTGCTAGCAAGATCCACATGTATGTACACCTAAACACAACCAAGAGAGAAAAAATGTTGGGGCTGTATAGGGGTTTTCCTCAGTTAGACCCCCACTTTGGTGTTTCCACCTCCATGAACAATTAGAAAAGCCACAAGATAGAAAATGTGATAAAGAGAAGAATAGAAAAGAAACCAAACAATATTAATAACACTATGGTATGTGAATCAATAAACAAGATCACCTTCTCAATTGAGGTGCCCTTAAGCACATAGTAGAGGATGAAAGCTTGGTAAGGTCTACGTTGTTGCAACAATGAAGAGGCAGTCCCTCGAGACACCTAGTTTCAATTATAATAGTGGAAAAGGTGCAACAAAACGTAGAGAAGATGTGTATGAACTAAAATAGTGTGTAGAGGATGAACTGAATTTCTCAAGAGATGCTCAAGAGATGAAGTGAAAGTGAAACAAATCCATTTGAAGATGAAAATAGAGGGAAATATCCATTCTTAGGTCGATTGGAAGGTGCAAAGGCATTACACTTCATCGCCAATGGAGAACATAACATCTCTACAGATTCTAGAGTCAAGAATCTATAAGATAAAAAAGTGTGCCACACAAACATCCATGCACTGCTCGCATGTCCTTGACAGAAATTCCCCCATTAGCACAAAGGACAAGTGCCAATTGGATGCATTGCAGATACGTGATGTGGAATTTATTAGTTGAGTTATATTTTTCTAAAGTAGAGGGTGTAAAAGGGAAATTTCCAAGAGGGTTGAAAATTTACTCCTATACATTTTTCCCCCACTTTAGAAAGCATGAGTGTCAATGAATGTTTGGTAAAGTAGATTGAAGAGTTTAGAAATGTATACCTGAACTTTCAAGGAAGAAGACCGCAATCTAGTGAGCTCGAAAGCATAGGGCAGGTAAATAAATCCACAAGTACTTTTTGTAATGATCTAAAAATCTTGCAAGATTGAAACACTATTAGTTGTACCTACAAGTTAGTTTAAACATCAACAATGAAATACATAAGAATATAAAAGAGAATAATGTGAAACGGAATGATCTCACCAATCTTCTCTATTCCATGATTCCTTCCATTGTACCTCCTTAAGCTTTTGTTGCAATGATGGATTGCCCTCAGATTTCTTTGTGAGCAAACTTCTCTAATGCCTAGCCTTAACAAATGCCTTTGAAGGATTTACTATGATTCTATGCAAACTAGAAATCAATTTCTAATATGCAAGCAATAATATATCTAAGATAAAATGCCCTATGATGGAAGAATTCCTATAATGAAAGCGTAAATAAAATAATCATGGATCCGAAAATGAGATCAAGATTGTCATTTTATAGAAAATGCAATCTTGAATGGACGGACAAGATGAGAGATTGAGGAATACCCTAGAATCAAAGGTTAAGATTCAATAAGGCAACCTCAATTAGGGTTAGGGAAAAACACCCATAGGTATAAATAAGATTTAATTAAATTAATTAAATCCAGACTGAATGTGACAGTGGAGATGAAATTAGTAAAAATCAGAAGACATGAGGATGAGATTTTAGAAAATCAATAATTTTGGAAATTACTTGATTTGTAGAGGAATATTTCCCTTTTGAATTAAATTAATTCAAAATAGAAGATTTTGTGAGGTAATTAGTAATTGATTTTTGAAATTAATTACTAAATGAAGAATCAGTTAAGTATGTGAGATATTTTTAAATGATTTGTTTTATTTAAAAATATAGAAATGTCACATGCCATAATTAAATAATTAAAATAATTATTTAATTTAGAAGAAGTAGTTAATTAATTAAATAAATAAATGAATTTATTTAATTAAGAGAGGATTTAAGGAATTAGTGACACATTAAATAAATATATTTTAAATATATTCATTTAATAATCAGGAAGATATTAATGATAAGTATTAATTAAATAAATTGATGATTTTATTTAATTATTAGAAGACTTCAACAATTAGTGACATATTAAATTAAATAAATAAGATTTATTTATTTAATAATCATGAAGAATGAAAATTTATGAATTAATTAAATAATCATGAATTATTTAATTAATAGTTGAATGTGGGTTAGGGACATAATTCAAATGTTACAATTATGCTAGGATGGAAAGTGGTAAAATAGTGTTCATAGGCCTAGGTCATTTTTAGGTGTCTACATTTGCCCCTCTTTATCATAATGCAGCTTGTCGCGTTATGAAAAAGAAAACAAGTCTAGAATATGCCCCAACGGAGCTACGGAATGCCTATGCCCCCTCGAATTTTTTTTTGAATTTTGACCTGGGGTTAGAAAAATTTGGAAAATATCCCGATTAACTTGAATAATTACCAGATAAATAAGGGCGTGAACGATTTTGAAAACGGAGGATGCTAAGTTAGCCAAAATGCCAGTCAAAGGTGGTCAAATGAGCCTCCCGTACAGCCAATTAGGTCAAAACCCTAATTTTCAGCCTATAAATAGGTTGAAAAGGTTAACCCAAATGTCATTTTCTCATTTGTTATTTAGAAATTTTTAGAAATTAAAGCTCTAAGCAAGGATGGTGATCCCTACGACTACACACTGTGGATACCACGTGCGTTCATTCCGACGACCCAAGGGCGCAGGTGCACCGATAAGTACCCTATCCAACTTGTCAAATTTTAAATTTCTTGCATTTACGAGGGTCAAAAGGGTGGGAATCAAATGCGGTGCGACCCAAATGCTATTATGAAAGTCGCAATCGCTTTCACGTTCGCCACATTTGCTTGCGTTGCGACGCAAATGCGATGGGTAAACTAGTGTATTTTGTGTGATTGTGCATTCGCGAGGGTGAGCGACACATTCGCCAACTTGCGATGCAAATGATAAATTTGTGACGCATTTGATTAAATTCTGACACAATCGATAACTTTGCGATGCATTTGTTAATGTGCGACGCATTTAATAAGCCTAACGACGCATTCGTTGTTAGATCACGCATTTGATAGATGAAATGACGCATTCGATGTTTGATTGTGCATTTTCCCTTTAGAATGACGTATTTGACATATTGCAACGCATTTGTCATGTCCCGAGTCGCAATTGATTTATTGTGACGCATTTGCGGTCAACGCGATGTAATTGAAGTTGACTAGAGTTGACTTTTTGTTGACTTGTGCCTAGCTTAACTTTTTGTACCCTTGTCTTTCCAGTAGTACAAAACTTTCCATAATGCTTCTCAATATGTTCTGATCCTTGGCACTTTCCTTGTGCAAAGTCGGCTAGTGTTGATTTATACCCGAGAGTTCCGGCCAGCTACTTATGCTTTCCGAGATCATCTCAACGATAGATAGAGGTAGCGGCTGATGGCCCTAGGCCTATACCATGTGACGTATATGCCCATTATTCAGGCAAACAGAGGTTTGCTTACTGCTCTTTGTGAGACATGGCATTCTAAGACCTGTTCATTCCACTTGCCTACTAGAGAGGCAATTGTCACCTTGGAGGATGTGTACCGCATTCTCCGCATTTTGATCAGTGGAGAGAGGGTGGTCTATGATCCACACCGAGGATGATAGGTCCTAACAGAGAGATATGAGGGTACTGACGGTGGGAAGTTAGCGTTGGATGGTTACGAGATCGGTTGGGATGTTGTAGCCGATCAGTTTCCCATATTTGATGCCATACTTATGACCCTAATCATCGGATTGCTGATCCCAGATCGTTGTGGTCATGGATTTCCCATTGGATGGGGGGATGTTCTTGTTCGTATGAGGTCATAGAGGACTGTTTTTTCTTGGGGTTCCTACTTGTTAGCCATGCTATACCACCAGTTGCACGAGGTAGTCTACCTCCGTGGGCACAACATCAGCTGCGGGACTACATTGCTCATGATTTGGGTATGGAAGCATGTTCCCGTCTTTCAGCCACCTGTACAGATGCAGCCGTTGGGTGATGGGATGCAATATAATCCTCCAAAACAGATCTTGTTAGAACATGCATGCAATAATAAACAAATCATTCAATGGAATATAAAGGAGAATATGAAAGAAAATGGAATGAAACTAGAACAGTCTCACCCATTTCTCTCCTCCATGGCTACTTCCATTGTACCTTCTTGAGATTGCTGTGATGAAAATGATGCCCTCAGATTTGAGAGAAAATTCTATAATGCCTAGCCTTAGCAAATATCTTTGAAGGATTTAATGAAATAAACTATGCAAACTAGAAAGTAAATTCTATTATGCAAAGTATTAAATATAATATGCCTAATGTGTGATAATGTCTATGCCAAATGAGGATAAATTAAATGATTGATCGATGATAAAGATTCAAAAGATAAGATTGATCGACCCCGAAAATGAGATCAAGATTATCATTTTATAGAAAATGCAATCTTGAATGGACGGATGAGATGAGAGATTGAGAAGTGCCCTAGAATCAAAGGTCAAGATTCAATAAGGCAACTCTCATTTAGGGTTAGGGCAAGATACCCATATGTGTAAATAAGATTTAATTAAATGCATTAAATCAAGACCAAATGTGACAGTTGAGATGAAATTAGTAAAAATCAGAAGACAAAAGGATGAGATTTTAGAAAATCAGTAATTTTAGAAATTACTTGATTTGTAAAGGAATATTTCCCTTTTGAATTAAATTAATTCAAAATAGAGATTTTGTGAGATAATAAGTAATTGATTTTTGAAATCAATTACTAAATGAAGAATCGATTAGCTATGTGAAGATATTTTTAAATGATTTTCTTTATTTAAAAATATAGAAGTGTCACATAAGGCAATTAAATAATTAATAATAATTATTTAATTTTAATTAAGAGACAATTACTTAATTAAATAAATAAATGAATTTATTTAATTAAGAGAGGATTTAGGAATTAAATCAATATATTTAAAATATATTAATTTAATAACCAAGATGACTTTAATGATAAGGATTAATTAAATAAATTGATGAATTTATTTAATTATTAGAAGACTTTGACAATTAGTGACATATTAAAATAAATAAATAAGATTTATTTATTTAATAATCATGAAGAATGAAGGATTATGAATTAATTAAATAATTATGAATTATTTAATTAATAGTTTGAATGTGGGTTAGAAACATAATTAAAATGTCATAATTATGCTAGGGAAAAAGGTGATAAAATGTCGCTTGTAGGCCTAAGTCATTTTTAGGTGTCTACACTTTTCTGAGGAGGATCGAACAAAGGACTCCATAGATCCTCGGAACTACAAAGTGGATGAAATTTCACCGAAGGCCCATAGACCAATGATGGAAAAATCCCATAGGATGCAAGCACTTCACATGTCCTCGTACCTAAAAAGAAGGTGTGCCCGAAGTACTCTCTCCTGAAGGAAGTCTAATGTAAGGGACTCCTCAAATTCAGACTACAAAGAAGCTTCACAAGTGCACCTGCAAAGAAACATGTTAATCCACAAATAAAAAATGCTAGAAAACAAAAAATTAGCCATGCAAGTAGACAAGCAAACATTCACGCAAATAGTCAGAAAAATATTGAAAAAAGATCTTTCGAAGGGGTCCCTCGGGAACCCTTCAAAAGAAAAGGGGTCCACTCAAGGGACACTCAGTTTGAAATTGTAAGAGCATTTTTCGCAAATCAATCCAACATTAAGGAATCCTTTTGAAAAATGTTCACTTCATCAAGGAATTCAAAAGGAAGAAGGTCCTCTCGCAAGGGGAAGGTCAAAATTCACCCGTAGAAGAAGGTGCTCCCTCCTCGAAGGAAGTATTTTAAAATTCTTTCTTTGTGAACCCATGATGAAGGAAGAATATTCCACTAGGGGTCCTCATTGAGGAATACGATTTTTGAAAATATTTTTGAGAAAAGATTCATTGGCCATCGAATGCATTTTCTAAAAATTGAAGTGACATGATAGGCCCCCTTAGGATGGTGCCTACCAAACATAAAGGGCTCATGACATCCTAATAAGAGAAAAGAAAGAATTAAAAATTGATGTTGTGGCCCACAAAACATAGTGAGATGTAACTGTGTTAATGTTTGTGCACATGCAAAGGACAACACATGAGTACCACACATCATGAAGAAAGCACAAAATATAAGAAAGAAAAAATGAAAGAAGAGAAACAACAACATTACAAACAGAGGACACAGGAGTGATCTGATATTTTAGGGTCAGAGCTACTCATAAATATAGATAACTATAATAATAGTAGATAAATGGACTATCATCAAGCCCCTACTATATTAGACCATATCAAGAATTCACAAGAACACAAAATAAAAATTAAAAATTGGGTTGACATGGAAGGGAAGCCTAAATACCCCCAACACTTTGCATCATCCCCAATTGTCAAAAACCAATACACATAATAAAGGAAAAATGATGCAACAAATAGAGAAAGTTTTACAAAACATAAAAACTCTTGTATCCAAGCACCTACAAGTGTGAAAAGGATCATCCAAGTACACATAACACAAGCATGGGGGAACAAAAACACACACACAATATACACTATAGGTAAAGAAGAGGCACCCCCTATTCGTCATCAACCAAGAGTTTGTCAACTTCTGAATCTAGATCATTATAAGGGGAAGGAAGATGAGCCTACAAGGGTAGAATATCAAGGGGATAACCCTTTGACCCCCCTGCAACAAGAGCCAAGGAAGAAGGCCCCTCGAGGTCTTCTCCCCTCGGTTCTTATAGGGTGAAATTTAGTGACTTCATGAAAATCACTAACAATTTTCGGACCTCATCAACATAGTTAAACATGCACTTCATAGGAGTGCCATGTGTTAACACAATAGATGAGGGAGACAACACTCGAGATTCACTACTAGGCTCACTAAGTGACTCAAGAGCAATGAAATTTTTTGGGGATGTCGAGACTTCCTCCATCACTAGAATGGAACAAGATAATGAAAACCACCCTCAGAAGAATTTTATCCCTTCTTTCAACCCCCATTACTGGTAGGGATATCCTCCATCATTTTTTTCATTGGAGGATGTGAGATCCCCATGGATGAGGTAGAAGGAACAAAGGAAGAGGAGAGAACTATGGTGGACACCACCGAGGTATTCAACATGTCCACGAGCTTTGAAAATGATGGGATGTCTAGGAGGGACATTAGAAGGGGAAACTTAACCGAAGGAGCAATAAACACCTACACCCTCTTTGAATTAGGAATGTTTACGCTCGCAATAGGAGGCAAAAGCATAATCGAAGCTTAAGGAAATGAAGTAGAGGGGACGGAAGAGGAGGATGCAACATAAGGTGTTAGAGAAGAAACTTTTGACTCCCCTTCCTTCCTCTGTAGGGCAACCTTCTTATTAGCCAAAGCCTTTCCTTGATGCTTGCACTCATGCACAAGGTGGTTCTTGTGTCACCAAAAAGTATAGCCTTGACACTTTTCACTCATTTGGACCCTTGCTTATGGATTTTGGACCTCTTTTAACCCCTTTCCAAGACTTGTTTGTAAGTGTTTTAAGGTATTGTAACACATTTTCACACTTTCCTAGGATCTCTCCTCTTCCTCTGTTCACATTTAATGTGTTTCGTGAGACAATCCTAAAAAACATCAATAATAATACTTTAATTCTCGACAACCATTCAAATGTGCCCAGGTGGACTAAGTTGCCACCGTGGGTGACTTAGTCCCATGTGACATAAAAATAAAATTTAACTTAAAATTCTTATGAGAGTTTGTCTCCTAAACCTAAGGTCGTCCTATGTTGTGTTATTTTCAAGTAAATTAGGGAATCACATGTATAAATAAGGGTTTTTCCCCTCATTTTGACCTAATTATCACCTAGTCTAGTCTTCTCATTTCTTCTCAATCACTCATCTCTCATTCTTCTCAAGAAAGCTAGGGTTTGAGTATTCTATGTCATCAAGAGATATTTCTAAAGCATTCAAGGGTTGAATATTCCTCCATTGTTTCAAAAATCCAAGATCTCTCATCATGGAAAGGGAATAGATCAATCATTTCATGTTTCATTACATTATCTCTTAATTTGATTTAATTATCTAAAAGGGGTTCGACCAAGGAAAATCCCCATGCCCTAACAATCAATATTTTCTCTTTTTCTCCTTGTGTGTTTGCAGATTTAGGTACATTGAAGGCTTGGAAATCATTGAAGAATGGATTGAAATCTTGTTGAAGACACCTCCTTGTTGGCTATGAAAAAAATTTCACAAGAAGTCTCTTATAGTGCCGAAAACCGAAGTTTCATAACCAGATACTTGGAGAAGCAAAAAGTGTAGACCGAGGGCTTCATATTCCACTTTTGGACTTGCAAAAAATCCAAAGTGGTCTAAGTCGCCATTAGTGGTGACTTAGTCCCACTATACATGGTTTTTCAGAGGTTTTTGTGTTTTTGGATACCCATTTGGCTGAAACGGGCTCTGGTCCAGTTTTCTAGATCTGGGAGTAAGTCGCCTAGAATGGAGTGTCCTAACAGGCCTAAATTTCAACATCAATAGCATTTCTAGTTTCTTTTACCAAGCTACAACATATTTCTAGGTTAATTCTTTATTTTTTAATTCTTTGTTATGTTTTATTTACATTCCTCTTAATCTTTCAAGTGTTTTTGCATATCATTATGTGCTTTCAAACTTCATTTCATTTTCTATTTCTTGCATTACTAGTTAGTCTCTATTTTCCATTTCCAACACTTAGACACACTCCACACACATCACACCTATTCCAAAACAATAATATTTTAATGAACACCAAGAATACTTAGTTTGAAAGAGGCATTGTACCAACCAAGCTCCTAGTGAAAAAACCTAGGGGTCTATTGGGAAATCCTCTTTCCCTATTTCATTTTTGGTGGTTCATTTTGGTGAACCTGATGTGAATACACCCTCTTGTCAGATTTGGAGTTCTTTATCATCCTAGGTTTGAATTGCATTGAATTTTTGCATTGTTTAAATTGAATTCTATGGTTTCAAACTTTTCCATTAGTGAAAGTGCATGTAGGTTGCATATTTTCATTTTAATCATTACAATTTTTTTGAAACTTTGCATTTTTATCTTAGGTTTGCATCACCCAACACAAAAACCACCCAAATCAATCAAAAAACTATAAAAATTCTCAAAAAAATCCCTAGGTGGACTAAGTCGCCACCTTGGACGACTTAGTCTATTTAGGCCCCTAAAACTACCATTTAGAGAGTTGAAAACCTTATTTTTAAGCTTCTATTTTGTGCTAGTATCTATCTGTATCAATTGGTTATGTTTTTGTAACATGCATTTCACTAGATTTAGCGTAAATTATCTCATTTTACGTATTGCTTAAATTCACTTTTGCATTTACAACATTTCATTTTCAGATCATTGCATAGTGTAATCAATAAATTACCTTCTTTGAAATCTGAAAATTGCATTTCATCCTATCTCTTTACATTGAATTTTAAGTTTGCATAACTTCTATTACATTTAATTTATTAGAAATATAATTGATGGTACTTGTGGATAGCATTAAAATTTTGCAATCTTCATTTTTTGCATTAGTTCCTAGATCATTTAAGTCAGATTCTTTAGACAGCGAAAAACACAACATTAACAACATCACATGCACCCACTCACAATATTATTCAACTTAGAGATATAAATACATTTATTAGTGATGAATTGGACATGTTAGATGAAGCCCTTGGTGACTTCATCTCTTCTAGCTCATCGAATAAAGCTTTGACCCAAGAAGATGCAAGCATCGATAATCATGATAATCATAATTGATCTTCTCCTAATATATCTCCCATTGGTAACAAATAAATATTGGTGAAAGAAGACACAACCATCTACGATCATGAAAGTATTGATTTCCTTCCTCCTCATCCTCCCCCTTCAGAATACATTAAACGAAAAGAAACTAATATCATCGAAACATTTCTTGACTCTCCCTTCCCTAATGCTCCTACCCTCTAGGACAATCTATTTGAAAATCATGGTGGTCCTTCTCTTGATTCCTCCCCTACCTATGACGAAGCTAGTTTACACACCCTCACCATGGCATGTGGTGAACCTCTACCAAGCTCTCCTCCTAGGGTAGATAGCATGGAACAAGAGAATGAGACCTTTGAAAAAAAGACAATCAAATAGAAATCTCTCCTAATCCTCCCACTAGTGATAATCCCATCATTTGTGATAAATTCATTTTAAAAGAACCCATCCTTGAGTGTCACGACCATGTGGTTTGTGGTTCTCATAAAAAATATCCTCCTAGGGAGGATATCATGATTCAAGACAAGGATAACATTGAAAATATTAATATTATGCCCTTGCAAGAAGATGTAGAGCCCAAGTTAGACTCTCCTTCCCTAGGGGATGTTAATATTATTCAACCTTAGCTCATCCTTTATCCCCCTTAAAAAAAACCTCAACCTGAACTTATCCTCTACCCACCTCAACATAATGTGTTACAGTAGCATCGTCATAATATCGTTTCTCACACACATTACACTCAAAACAATATGTGCCAACCCCAACCCACCTCTACACCCTCAACTTTACCTAATCCTCTCTTACCTACTGCCCCTTGTCTAAATTCACTCATTAGGGAGTATGATCTTTTCGACCAACTTAAGAATACTCCTACTAAGATCTCATTATGGGACCTTATTAAAGTCTCCCCTCACTATCACAACATGATGCAAAATTTCTTACAAGTATTTATCCCTTCCATTGCACAAAAACATGACATAGCATCTATGATTCAAGGCTTGAATAGTGACATTGATTTCCACCATAGTGAGCTCCCTCCTTTGGAAGTGAAAAAATAAGATGAAGCTTTCAGAATTATATCTCAATACAAAAGAATAGGGATAAAGTGAACCCTTGTTGACAATGGCTCCACTGCTAATGTGTGTAGTGTCAATCTCTTGGATAGGCTCCATATTGAAAAATTAAACATTCAATCCACCTCCATATCTATCAGTGGATTTGATAGTGTAGGAAAAAAACCGCTTGGTGTCATCACTTTTCCTCTTACAGTTGGAATGGCCACATTAGATACACTGATCCATGTTATGCCTCATGATGTTTCATATAATCTTATTTTAGGCAGGCCATGAATTCATGCAATGAATGGGGTGCCTTCCACTCTTCATCCTAATATGAAGTACATCTACAACAAAAAGTGTACACACTTGATGCTGATCCTAAGCCTTAAAGTGTCTTCCAACTTGCGAAAAAAAATCCAAACCCTTCAACTCATCAACACCCACCAACCAAGTGGAACTCGTACAACAAAAACCCTTAGCTGATGATTGGGGTTCCTTAGACTTCACACCTCCTTTACTAGGATAATTCAATATCACAAAAAAAGATTCCCAAATGGGAATCATAGTCTTGTCACCACAAGACTTGGTTGATCCTTCACAAGCATCCACCTCAACTAATTTAGACAAAGAAGAAAACAATGAACTAACACTCGATCAAAAAGCACTGAAAAAGCTCTATGGAAAAGGCTATGATCTCATGAAACAAATTGCCTATACTGGAGAATTATGTGGTGCTTACGAATAAGGTATTCGCAACCCTATCAAGCCTAACACGTAAACAACACATCATGGTCTTGGATTTTTTTCCTTCCATCGAAATCATCGAACCTTCCTCTAACACCAACACTATCCCCAACCATCCTTCTAAATCACCTTCCAAAAGTGATCCTTTGCAATACTCACACCAAATAAAGAAACCTTCACTTAATTTCATCTCTCAAACCACTCATGATTTATATTTTACACACTCCTACAGAGGATCATACAATATCTTACAGTCTATAGCACCTTGCTTAAGTATGACATCTTGTCCTAAGAAAAACACATATTTTTTACAAACCAAAGGAACACCTTCTCCCCTTGATCAAGAGGGCATCTTGTTCACACTCCTCCAATATCACTTGATCTCCCTTCCTCCAAAAACTTGAAAGAGATGTTACAAGAAAAATTCATTTTTCACCTACCACCAAGTCCATGATCATTCCACTAATGAATGTAGGGCCTTGAGTTGTAAAATCCAACATCTTAAGGAGGTTGGTGCTTTCCCTTATGTGGGAAAACTCATTCCTCTAATCGATACTAATTTTAACTCTACCTTGCATCTCATCAATCCTTTTATCTCATTCTCATCCTCCACTAAGTGGGGGCACGGGGTTAGTTAGCCTTATACTCATATGTCACTCGTCATTGTCTCTTTTGGCTACTCATTAGCCTTTAATGAACATATAAGAACAATCTTGGGATGTGGATGACATGTCCTAAGTTGACTCGCATGTGAAATATTATCTTTCTCATGACATCTATTCCTTCTTCTACTTTAAAGAAATTGCTCACAGTAATGGTGTTAGCAACCTTTTAAAGTGGGGGCATACATCAACACTCACACTTCATTGTGCAATTTTATTTATTTTTTGATTCCCTCTCTTGGAAACATTGGGTAAAATTTTGTTCAGGATGAAACATTTTCATTTTTCCTCTCTTGGAAACAAGATGAGTCCTTTTGCACTTTTCCTCTCCTAGAGACATTGGACATGATTTTCCCTAGGATGAAACCTTGCACAAACTAAGAAAATCCCTTTGAACATTCCTTACACATCATTTGCAAAATCAATTTATTTTGAGGCACCTTATCAAAGTTATCAGGATGTATAACTTCGGTATGGGTTGAGCGGGAAGCCCAACCAGCGGCATGACTTTCCCCATAGCCACCATAAGTCTCGTCACCCCAGAGTGAGTACATCATCTTTTTGGACAAACAACCTAGATCTAATCCACAACTAATTGGACAAACGGTTGAAGGTTGATCCACCTTTTTACTTTCCTTCTTCTCCTCCTTCTAGTTCTTTCCATTGAATGATCATGTGCCTAATTTTTCTACATATGATTCACCCTTGAATGTGTCCTTTTTTGTTGATGTCAGCTTGAATTAGAATCTTGAATCCTAGGGGCTTGATTGCCTTCTTAGTTCTTCACCATTCTTCACCATCTCCATTTGGCTACTTTAGTTTGAGATTGAAGCAAGTTCATCCTCTCACTAAACTGGGGGCTAAATGTGTTGCCAAAAAGTGTAGCCTTGACACTTTTCACTCATTTGGACCTCTTTTAACCCCTTTCCAAGACTTTTTTGAAAGTGTTGTAAAACAATTTCACACTTTCCTAGGCTTGTCATCACTAAATCAACCTTTTGTTATGACAAATTGGCCCCCTTAATGCACTTATAGGTATAACTTTAGTGTATTTCATGAGAAAATCCCAAGAAACATCAATAATCATACTTTAATTCCCAACAACCACTCAAATTTTCCTAGGTGGACTAAGTCGCCACCTTGGGTGACTTAGTCCCATGTGGCATAAAAATCAAATTTAACTTAAAATTCTTGCAGGATTTTGTCTCCTAAACCCTAAGGTCGGCTTGTGTTGTGTTAGTTTCAAGGAAATTAGGGCATCACTTGTATAAATAAGGGTGTTTCCCCTCATTTTGACCAAATTATCTCCTATTCTAGTCTTCTCATTTCTTTTCAATCACTCATGTCTCATTCTTCTCAAGCAAGCTAGTGTTTGAGTATTCTAAGTCATTAAGACATATTTCTAAAGCATTCAAGGGCTGAATCTTCCTCCATTGTTGCAACAATCCAAGAGATATCACCATGGAAAGGCACTATCTCAATAATTTCATGTTTCATTACATTATCTCTTCATTCAATTTAATTATCTAAAAGGGGTTTGACCAAGGAAAACCCCCATGTCCTAACAATCAAAATTTTATCTTTCTCTCGTTGTGTGTTTGTAGATTTAGGTACATTCAAGGCTTGGAAATAATTTAAGAATGGATTGAAATATTTTTGAAGGTAGCTCCTTGTTGGCTAGGGAAATAAATTCACAAGAATTCTCTTACAATGTTGAAAACCAGAGTTTCAAAACTAGATACTTGGAGAAGCAAAAAGTGAAGACCGAGGGCTTGAAATTCCACTTTCGGACTTGCAAAAAAACCAAAGTGGACAAAGTTGCCATTAGTGGTGACTTAGTCCCACTATACATTATTTTTAGAGTTTTTTGTGTGCTTGGATACCCATTTAGCCAAAATGGGCTTTGATGCAGTTTTCTAGATCTGGGACTAAGTCACCCACAATGACATAAGCGTCCTAGCAAGCCTAAATTTTAACATCAGCAGCATTTCCAATTTCTTATCCTAGTTTGAAACATATTTCTAGGTGCATGCTTTCTATTTTACTTCTTTGTTCTATTTTTTTTACATTCCTCTTAATCTTTCTAGGTTTTTCTGCATATCATTATGTGTTTTCAAACATAGTTTCATTTTCTAGTTCTTGCATTCCTAGTTAGTCTCTATTTTCCATTTCCAACACTTAGACACACTCCACACACATCAAAACTATTCCAAAACCCTAATATTTGAATGTATTCCAAGAATACTTAGTGTGAGAAAGGAATTGTACAAACCAAGCTCCTAGGTGAAAAACCCTAGGGGCCTATTATGGAATCCTCTTTCCCTATTTCATTTTTTATGGTTTAGTTCTAGTGACTCTAGGAGCTAAAGGGCGAAAGCTAAGATGGAATGGAGGAATCCTATTTGACCATTGGAGTGTCCATCATGGTTGTTTCCAGTGGACGGAGGGAATCTTGGATGGGAACAAGAGGGAGAGTTTGAGAAAAGGTTGGAACAACAGCGGGGGGAGTCAACTCTAATGCCTCAGTGATAGGCCTCTTCCAATTCACTACCTTAGTGGAAGGAGCGGTAGGAGGCCATAGATTCCAAGATGAAGAGGACTCCCCATGGGGACCCTACCCCTTACCATATCAAATGGTTTGAGGCATCGTGGGTAAGGTAGGAAGGTCGGATACCTGAATCTTAGCTTTATGCCAAGTAGGAACCATTGGACTCCTTATGAGAAAACTACGAGTAGTCATGAAAGTTCCTCTTCAAGGAGGGGGGAAGACAAAGCCTTGAATATGGGTAGGATTCTCATTCCCTTTTCGAGAGGAAGAGGAAATTTTTCACTGCACTACCGAGTGAGTCACTTTCGGTTGTCCTTTTCCCCAAATTTTGTACTTCACGTAGTTTTGGTAAAGTAGGTCCATTCTAGGAGGAAGAAGACCAACCTGGGCAAGCCAAAAATGATCCAAAGAGTAACCCCCATGAGATACCAATAGTTGATATCCAGTGTCATGCACAACACCTTCGTGAGAGAACTTTAAACATTTTTGAATAATAAAAGTGATTCCATTCATGGAAGCTAGCCACGGGATGCCCAAATTCATCTTTAATAGATCAGATTCTAGAATTACATCGATAGTTGTATCCACAACCCTAGTTTCAACTAGGATGGAAAGAGTTATAGAACCATATAGTGCAAGAGAGAGACCATCATGCGTACGTATAATAGATTTTTTTCTCATATTCCTCCCTCTGTAATTAATTTAACCATAACATCCCCTCCGCAATAACTTTCACTCGACTCGCAAGGTCAACTAGGAATCCTATGACAATGTTTCCATTGATGCAAGTAGGAATGTATAGGGGAGAGGTATTTTTGATCAATAGTTATGTCCTACGAGATGAGATTCACATCTAGTGAACTAGTCATAGGCTATGGGAGAGGAGTACTATAAAAACCATATTAACATATGTCAAAGGTTTAGGAGAAGCATCAGAGTGGTCAATAATCAAGTTCACAAAATGGGACAAAAATGGGTTCATGTAAATTTGCAACTCGCTATTTTCCTTTGCTACTGACTTGCTTCTATTTTTTTTCTTCCCATCGAGATGAATGATATCGGGATTGATGCAATCTTGTATCTCACGATGTAGGTGTATACAATTCTCAGTACTATGCCCATTGACATGATGGTAATTAAAAAAGGAATTACCATCATACCAATTAGGATAAGGCTACTTCAAAGGTCAAGGATTTTCCAAGGTTATGAGCCTATCCTTCAATAAATTTTGTAGAATAGAAGAATAAGATTCATCTCTAACTTCATAAACTTTTTGTTGTTCCAGAGGCCATGGTAATTAGTCGCGACAACTACATTTGCAACAACTTTTCCTTCAAAATGGGAGTGTGAGAATGATCCCCCAAACTGAACCACCATTTACTGATAGTCCCACAATGCAACACATAGATGTGCAAAAGAAGGGTATTTCATTAAGGAAAATTTATCCTACCAGGCTTACACAAACTTTCCTATGAATACCTTTTTCATGTCTAATTTGGGTAGAGGGTACAAAATTTGTGAAAAGAGCACTTGGTAATGTGCGATAAAATTAGTTATCTTCTTGTTATCTCCCTGCTTCCATCAAACAAGATTTGAGAAGGTCATTTTCAAACTGATGTTAGCTTAGAATTTATGGAGAAACTGATTTATGAGTTGATCAAATGATAATACAGAGCTATCAGGCAAGAAATAGTACCACTCGAGTGTTGTGTCCTTGAGATATCGAGGGAATATTTTTTCCATTAGAGCATCATGATGAAATAAATCCATGCACATGGAATTAAAATCTAACACATGCACCTTGTATCCCATTTTCCACCATAATTTTCAAACTTAGGAATTTTCATTCCCTATGGGAAAGGAGTACTCAGAATTTTTATCGACAATGGGATTTATTGAGAGAAGGGCTGAAAGATGGGCTGGGAGGAGGCTTGAGATAGGTTCACCAACTAGTTTTTCATTCGGCCCATGTTTTGAAGAAGAGCAGTTAGAATCGAGTCTAAAGATGACAAAGGTCTAGTGGAACTTCCCCCACAACCGCCACCACCAAAATCACCTCGAGAGCCACCACTATGACCACTGCCAGAGCCAACACAAATAGTGTGACCTACACTAGAGCCACCTTCACTACCAAAGCCACCACCATGGTTTTCACTAGATCTGCCATTGCTAACGCCACCACCGCTACCGAATCCACCACCACTCGTTCCACTAGAACCCCCACAGCTAGTGGCAGTAGGAGATGTGAAGATGAAACCAAGGGGTATCCTACTTGCCCTGATAGTGTGGGGCTTCTCAAAATAAGATGAAATTTCTATTGAGGGGCCTATCTTGGCAATGTATATAGACATGGTAGGCATCAAGACATTTATTTGTCTTTCATAGGCATCGAGCACCTCTCCTCGAGTAGTACTCGATCTAGTGTTGTACGAAGGGATGCATGCTTTGATTAGATTGGTGAGGCCACATAAGAGCTCTATACTTGTCTTATCCTTACCTAACATGTATCTCACCTCACTAGCTAGCCTACCAACTCTCACCATATTCAGTGCTTTCTTCAAATGGTTCATGAGGTCTGACAACCTCTTGTCCAGCACCAAAATATTTTCTATAGGAATATGAACAACATCATCCTCATCTATAGATGAATTTGTAGTGGATGCTAGGGGAGTGGGTACACGAGTGGTCTCATGAATAAAACCCATCTAGTTTGTAAAACCTATAGAAAAACCAGTAGTAAAGCTAAATTAAACTACATATTTTACATTGGTCAGTGTCGTAGACATCTCCTAACAATGTACCAGGTCATAGACTAGGTTGTGATGCTCATAAAACCTCACAACACCCAATTCTAATTCATTCACCGATTGCATGGGAAAGAGTTTTGACACAAGGAAACGGATAAACATTGTTCACATTGGGTTCACCAAAATGTAGAAGATGGGGACCAACCACATGAAGGCTCCAAGTCATGGAGAGCTGAGAGTGGAGGGCTATCCTAATCTACCTCAAGTTGGATAAGAATTTTAGGTCAAGGATAGAGAATGAAGAGCACTCTCAAATGCTTCTATCACTCTACTAATTTGTGATGTTTGATGAGGCTAAACAAGCCAGTTTCTAGAACCCAAACCATACCTCAAACAACTCTCTACACGAGGACAACAAAATAGGTCAAGGAGAATGGCACGACACATTGGCACCTCTCTCGAGTGATAGCGTCTATATGGACAAAAAGTAAAAAAGTATAGAATGAAGTACAAAAAAAATATGAATAGTTTAGCAAGAGAAGTTTAAAATACTAAATAGAATGATAAATAACATAATGAATGAAATAAATAGAAAGGTGATAAGAGAGATGAAAAAAAAAAGGTGGTAAATGCTAACTCACTATGAGTCTAGCTCACCAGCAAGCTCCACACATAGATACACCTATACACAACCAAGAGAGGAAAAATGTTGGGGTTGTATAAGGTTGTACCTTACTGAAACCCCCACTTTAGTGTTTCCACCTCCACAGACAGCTAGAAAAGCCATGAGATAGAAAATGCGATAAAGAGAAGAATAGAAAAGAAACCAAATAATATCAATAACACTATACTACATGAATCAATAAACAATATCACCTTCTCAATCAAGATGTAGTCCCTCAAGTCACCAAGTTGCAATTCCAATGGTGGTAGAAGTGAAACAACACATAGATAAGATGTGTATAAACTCAACTTGTGTTTAGAGGATGGACTTAATTTCTTGAGAGATGCTAAAGAGATGAAGTGAAAGTGAAAAAAATCCATTTGAAGATGAAAAGAGAGGGAAAGAGTTCTTCTTGGGTTGACTAGAAGGTACAGAGGCATTATGCTTCATCGCTAATGGATAACATAATGTCTTTGTGGACTCCAAAGGTAGGAATCTGTCAAAGATGGTAGTGCACTGCTCACACATCCCCAACAAAAATTGCCCCATGGACACAACTTGAACAAGCACCAAGTGGATTCATTTCAAATAGGTGATGTAGAATATCTTATTCAAGTTTTTTTCTAAAGTAGAGGGTCTAAAAGGGGAATTTTCAAGAGGGGTGAAAATTCACTCCTATACATATATAAATATCTATCTTTCACTTAGCTCCTTCTTTAGTGCATTTCTGGTTTTTTCACTTAATCTTTAGTCTTCCAACTTTTGTCATTTCCATGAAAAGCTTCCTCCCCCATCATGCATATTGATGTAGTTCATCACTTTCATTTTTTCCAACTCATCCATGTATTGTATATATTCACTTAGTGTGTGGATCTAAGATTAAAGCCTATACATGTTCTAGGAGTCCCTCCAAAATACTGATTTTTTGTTGTTTATGTGCCAAGTTCAATTATCACCTATAGTGACAGAAAATGTATCCCTAAATACATTTTCTCACTTGTTTGGGCCCTCCTAGTTAATTTTAACTTATTTGTGCCTTAATTTAGTGTTGTAAAATGTATTTATTTACACTTAGGTGATCCCACAATAGTGGTTTACAATTTTTGGCCAAACTGGACACTGAAATTATTAATTTTAACTAAATCTTCACATTCGAGCACCTATAGCGGCTGAACCATGAGGAATTTGAAGATGATGCAAACTAAAGTCTCATTAAATTTTTTCTGAAGATTCTAAAAATATTTTTTTCAAAATTGTTGGAATAAGATTGCACTTCTTTTTCCATCTCCCACGAAAACTGGTTTTTTTTAGAAAGCAACATTTTTAAAAAGTGACGCTCACCGTATACAACATAAATTTTTTTGTATGAAGGATAAAATTCTATTTTTTTCGAATTTAGATTTTTAACTATGATATCTAGCACTTTCATTTGGTTTCAAAGTTTTTTATTGATTTTTTTTCCTTAATAGAGTTTCGAAGTCAAACCAATTGCAATTGAGACATAGGCAGACTGTATACAACATAACTTTTTTTGTATGTATCAAAATTCAAATTTTTTTTTTTAATGGATCAAGAACATAAATACCCAACATGAACATATTTTTTAAAAATTTATTTTGATAATTTTCTATTTTTCCACATGTGCAAAACAAAGAGCCTGATTTTTGGTGAAAAACCTATGTTTAATAGAACTAAAAAAACACATACATAATAAAACCAAAACATATTAAAAATATATTCATGGGATAAATCATTTCAAGGACTACTATAATCATTTGAAATAAATTTTAAATGAATTCATTTGATCCCCCAAAAGGTAAATCAAAAGTGATTTTTTATCAGCATTTTGATAGGTGTAAAGGAGACTCGTGTTTAGGTATGGTTTAAAACTAGCGATGTTCTATCCAAGGGGGTTTGATCTAAGATGGTTTTATAAAACCATATTTAATTGGAATCCTTAAAATGGAAGTTTTAAAGGCTTAAATCATTATATTTTCTAAAAATATGTGATTTCAGCAAAAATCAGTTCCTCTCAGAAATTGTAAACTAGCTTTGTGGGATTACCCACTTTCGCACTTATTTAGTGCTCCATTAATTAATTGAGATTAATTTTACCTTAATTAGCCCTTTAATTCATTTTCCAAGCCTATTTAATTGCATTTTTCAAAGAGGAAGCCTGACATTCATAAATGTCTTAACATAACACTTCTCATTAAGAAATGTGTGTCCTGGGTTTAGGGACCTAGGACCCATTTTCCCATGGGTGAATTGGTCCTCCTTTGACCTTAGGACCCAAATTTAAATTATATTTTTGGTGGTATCTTAACATATTCAAATCTATGATTCAATGTCAGCTTATGATATTTGAATTTCAAGAAATTGAGGATAAATAGCTATAAATATAAGGTTATTTCACTATGTTTCTCTTAGAATTTTTCAAGATCTAAGAGAGCACTTCAAGAGAGAAATTAAAGGCATTCAAGAGAATATTTATTATTGTTTTATTGTAGCATTCAAGATCCAATTTTCATGTCAAATTTTTCTTGCATCATGCATGTTATTGGAGATAATATGGTGATGTAGGTTTCATGATCAAATCAAGAATTCGAAGTATTATTTCAAGTAAGATTCAAAGTTCAAGATCTACATCCATTGAATCCATTTCATTCAATTTTTAGATTTACATTCTAAGTTTTATTCAAGGGTGTGTTGAGTGGTAACATAGCGAAGTTAATTCCATTCCCTCTTTCATGTTTCATTTCATTTCAAGTTTTGATTACCAAAATAGGGTTTGACCAAAGAAAACCCCCATTCACCAAAAACAAACAATTTTTCCCTTTTATGTTGTGTTTGTAGATATAGGTGGAAGAAATCTTCAAGATCCCTTGAAGAGAAAAAATGAAGTTGAAAAAGTTCCAAAAGTTGTTATAAAGTTGTCATCTCATAGAAACTCATCTACAAAATTTATTTCTGACATTTCGACACCACCACTTGGATAAATTGGAAGATTCAGATCTTTATGAAAGGCTCACACTGATAGTTGCAAAAATTCATGACAGAGTACCCATTTTCCAAAGGGCGAATGAGTCCTAGTCAACCTTTGAAAACTCACTTTCGGTGATAGGTGCACTCATATATGCCCTTCTCTGATCTACAATTTGATTGTAAGTTTTTGTTAGTATTGATCTCTTAATTTTTCTATTTCAAGTGTTCAATTGCCATTTTTTTGTCAGTTCACTATTTTTAGTTTTTCTCCCCAAAGCGTTGTTTGACCTTGACCCCCATCCTTCAGTCATAAGGAAATATATATATTTACACCTTAAGTTAACTCACCTAAGGTTTTTAAGTCAATTCTTAGTGTGGATCTCATTTCCTAATGAAATGGAGTAATATATGTCCATCATAACCTTATTTCCCTTCATTTCTATTGGTGAACCTATTTTCTTCCTTTTCATTTTGGTGAACTCAACATGAGAGCATTGTACCTTTCTAATTTTGGAGTCTGTTTAAACCCTAGATCTAGAATTTACATTAATTTTCATTGCATTGAAGTGAATATCATTTAGGGTTGCTTATCTTGCACTATTTTGCGTCTTATTTAGGGTTTTATAATTGCATTTTTACATCTTTTAAAATATGGAAAATACAAAAAAAATAGTCATTTTGCAAATCATTTACATAAAATTGTATCATCATTCATTTACATTTGAAAATTGAATGAAAATTGCATATCAAATCAGGTCTCCTAGTTTGTTGAGCATTATATTACATTTGCATTTCGACTTAAATTTATAAAAAAAACAAACTACAACCACCTACCCTAGTCCAAAATCTAAAAAATCATAGGAATCCACTCATAAATCTATAAATTCATTTTTCAAAACCCTAAGCTAGGGCCCATTCACCCTTGGGTGAATGAGTCCTTGATTAGGGATTTTTCCTACATTTTTGGGCATCAGAATCTCTATTTCTATATTCTTTTTAACTATTTTTTAGTTTTTTTATAGTTTGTAGATTTTTTGTTATCTCAAATTGATCATAGTAAGCTTCATTTGATAAATTCAGTGCATTTTGTGAATTCAAAATTGCATCTAAAATACATCATTTTAAGGTGTTTACATAGCATAATTAGAAAATTATCTTGTTTGAAATCTCAAAATCTAAGAATTTCTTTTTCATTTCATTCTTTCATAATGGACATGTGCATTAGTAATCTATGGAAGTCTTTAATCTCTTTGGTTGATGTTTCAAGTTATGTTTTTGGAAATGATCTTAATGCAATATAACCTAATCATGCTTAATCCACTTCTAATGAATTTCCTTATCAATTTGACATCATAGGAGAATATGATGACAACATGCATGAATTCATAAACACTTTCATTGACAACCTTTAGAACAATGCATCATTTTACCCTTTCATGAAACAACCAACTCCTCTTGTTGGACTAACCACCAGCATCTCCCTTCGGGTTTACGACATGATTTAGCTGCCTCTCATGGATCTTAACTGACGCTTGTATCAAGCATTGATAGGTTGATATTTTGGTGCAATGAAAAGGCCAACAATTGGTGAGAGCCGATCATAGGTTTGAAACCCTCATGTGATACTAAGTGGGGGATTCTTGGACTAACCGCTAGCATCTCCCTTTGGGTTCGCAACATCCTCCTCTCATGGATCTTAACTGACGCTTGTATCGGGCATTGATAGGTTGATCTTTTGGTGCAACGACAAGGCCAACACCTCTTACTATCTTGAAACTTGAGATGTTTGGTCTTTTACATCCTGAAATTGAGTAACAAACTAAGCCTAAACCTCCAATAATGAGTGAACCTACTTCCTCTAACCAAGTGCATACCTATCCATATTATGTTCATAAAGTGACCAACACACCCTTCAAAATAGAAGATTCTCATGGACAAGGCTTTAAGATTTTAACTAAGAAAGGATATGGCATAGCTAATAAGCATGAAATTAAAAAAAAATTAGAAGAAATCCTAGTTTAAAATAGTAAAGGCTTAAAATATCAAGATCCTTTTTACTCTATAGCTTCTAAGGAAACAAGTATCCTCCTTCATAATGATCACAACAATGACAAGATCATTTTAGGTCCTCCTCAAAATCCATGTCAACAAGATTTTCAAACAAGCAATAAATCCAAACCTTAAAAAGTCAAAAAGTTATCATTCGTACATACTAAAACTAGAATTGAACGAAAAATGGAAGACCTTCTTCATTTAGGGTGGATTACTTTGCCACCTCTTAGTAAAATAAACAAGCTTAAGAACATGAATTATTGTGCATGTATAATAAAACTCTTGGGAATCTTACTGATGAGTGATGCTTCTTAAAGATAATATTGCATGATTTTTATCCTAATGATCATGATGCTTATGAAAAAATAGTTGGATAGCAATTGCATGAAATTTCCTCCTTTCCATGTGATATTTGTAGGATCATGGCATACTCACTATTGTTTTCTTTACATTCATTGCAAATCATTTTCTTTATTACAAGGATCTCATTCTCATCAGTCATCTTGGCTCATCCTTGTCTTTCACTTAGTGGGGGAAAGGGGTTAGATAGCCTTGTCCTAGTTTGGAACTTGATGTTGTCCCTTTGGCTATTTTTCCACCTTTTGCATATACTAAACAAGATTGGGATGCAGACGACTTTCTATAGGTTGACTCACATGTGCCTTGCTAGTCTTTCTCTTTATTTTCTTTTTCATGTTCTTTGTGTGATTGCATGTGCATAATTCGATCTTCCCTATATTATTTTGTTTGATATATCTCTTCATGTGTATTCCTCTATTTGTATCTACATTCTTCTATATGTAATAAACATTTATCTAGATTCTTTTTTCTTTTGTTTTCCTTTTGGGGATTATGCAAGGATTGAGACATTTAGATCTCTTTCATGTTGACCCAAAATATTTTTCTTTCTTGTCACTCTTTATTTGTCATTTTTATTGTTCTATGAGTATTTGGGGAATGATGACATTTCTGAGCTCTATAACAGCATTTTAGCTTAGACATACTAACCTTGAATCTGTGGATCCCTTATGTGTATTGGTATTTCATTTTGGGCCAACCCCTTCCTCTCTTTTTCATGACGTAGCTTCATTTGGAAACATATGACTTGGCATAGGGCTTTCCAAATAAGCTCTCATGTATCCTTTATTATTAGCATTGGTTATTTTATACTTTAAAGAGACCTTCTCACAAAAATGATGTTAGCGATTTATTTAAAGTGGGGGCATACATTGGCATTATTAAATTTGAAAATTTTGGCATTATTTATGTTTCATTGTGTGATTTTATTACTTCTTGTAATTCATATTTTTCTTGGTGGTGTCATTTGGTTTGATATCCTCTAGGAGTGTGACTTTTCCTAGCATACAACTTCCCTCTAAGTGGTGATGCCATGTGTTGCATTCCCTAAGTTACAAATCTTTTATCCTCAACTTTTCCTCTCTCGGAAACATTAGGAATGATGTTACCTAAGAGGAGACCTTACACGAACTAATAAAAATCCCTTTGAACATGTTCATTTGCATTTTTTGTTCATAAGTGTTTAGCATAACACAACTTGCTAACCTTGTGAAGCTAGAACCCTTTTTAAGGCCACCAATCATAACACACTTTTCTTGCCAATGGAGCCTTGTTTGTTTTGTTCATAGGTGCTTAGCATAACGCAAATTTTTTGGCCTTATAAAGCTCAAAAGTTCTTTTTTGTTTTGTGGTGCCTTACTAAAGTTATCAGAGATATATCTCTTGTATGGTATGGGAGCCTAATAAAATTCTCTCATTTTCCACCCCCTTTTATGTTTTGTTTTTTTTTTTTGTGGTGCCTTACTGAAGTTATCAAAGGGATAGCTTTGGTATGGTATGGGAGCCTAATAATATTCTCTCATTTTCCACCCTTGAGGACTCACTTAGTGGATAGTAAAAGTTCCATTAGCCTATGTGAGTGTGTGTGTTATTTTCATAGTGGACAACCAGGGTTTCACTTGTGAGTGATTTTGGAAAAAACAACCGAGGTGTGTTCCACATTGCATTGGATAGTTGAGGCTTTATCCGCCCTTTTTGTTCTTACCTTTTCTTTAAGTATTTCGAATTGTATGATTGAGTATCTTATTGTTGTTGCATACGTGTGTTTTGAATGTCTAATTTAGTGTGTGTTTGACACAAGGCCATCCTCTCACTAAAATGGGGGCTAAATGTAGTGACGAAAAATGCATCCCTTCACATTTTGTTGTTTTTGGACCCTCCTTTTTAATTTGGACTTAATTGTGCCTTGATTTAGAAGTGTAAAATATATTTAGTTAAACTTTCACACTTATTTAGGGCTCCCTTAGTTAATTGAGCTTATCTTTTCCTTAATAGGCCCTTTAATTCATTTACCTAGCCTATTTAATTGCATTTTATGAAGAGGAAACCCGACATTTATTAATACCTTAACATAAAACTTCTCATTGAGCTTTGTCCTAGGTTTAGGGACTTGGGACCCATTCGGCCATGGGAAAATGGGTGCTTCCTTGGCCTTAGGACCTAAGTTTAAATTGTGTTTTTTGTGGTATTTTAGCATATTCAAATTTGTGATTAAATGTCAACTTTTGATATTTGAATTTCAGGAAATTGAGGATACATACTTGTAAATATAATTTTATTTAACTATGTTTCACCTATCATTTTTCAAGATATATGAGAGCACTTCAAAATATAAATTCAAGGAATTCAAGAGAAGATTTATTAGAGTTATTTCAAAATTCAAGATCCAATTGTCATGTCAAAGTCATCTTGTATCATGCATGTTTTTGTAGCTAATATGGTGATGTAGGTTTCATGATCAAATCAAGAATTCAAAGTACTATTTCAAGTAAGATTCAAAGTTCAAGATCCACATCTATTGAAGCCATTTAGTGCAAGTTGTAGATTTACATTCCAAGGTTTATTCAACGGTTTTTTGAGTGGTAACATAGCTTTGTTCATTCTTCATTCCCTCTATCATGTTTCATTTCATTTTAAGGTTTGATTACCAAAACAAGGTTTGACCAAGGCAAACCTCCATTCACCAAAAACAAAAAAAAATCCTTTTCATGTTGTGTTTGGAGATCTAGGTGGAAGAAAGTTTGAAGATCCCTTGAAGAGAAAAATTGAAGAAGTTGACAAAGTTACAAAAGTTGTCAAAAAATTTTCATCTCACATAAACTCATCTACAAAATTTATTTCGAACATTTTGACATTACTAGGGTGATCCCACAATAGTGGTTTACAATTTTTGGCCAAACTGGACACTGCAATTATTATTTTTAACTAAATCTTCATATTCGGGCACCTATTGTGGCTAAACCATGAGGAATTTGGAGATGATGCAAACTAGAGTCTCATCACATTTTGTCTATAGGTTCTAAAAATATTTTTTTCAATTTTTTTGGAATCATATTGCACTTTTTTTGGAATCTCCCACGAAAACTGGTTTTTTTAAGAAAACAACATTTTTAAAAAGTGATGCTCATCGTATACAACATAACTTCTTTTGTATGAATGATAAAATTATAATTTTTTCAAATTTGGATTTTTAACTATGATATCTAGCACTTGCATTTGGTCTCATAGTTTTTTATTGAATATTTTTTCCTTAATCAAGTTTCGAAGTCAAACCAATTGCAATTCAGACATAGGTAGACTGTATACAACATAACTTTTTCTGTATGTATCGAAATTCGAAACTTTTTCTTTTAATGGATCAAGGACATCAATACCCAACCTCAATGTATTTTAAAAAAAAAAAAATTGATAATCTACTATTTTTCCACATGTACAAAACAGAGAGCTTGAATTTCGGTGAAAAACTTATGTTCAATAAAACTAAAAAGACACATACATAATAAAACCAAAACATATTAAAATTATATTCATTGGATAGCTCGTTTTGAGGACTACCTGATTCTAGTTGGTTTTTTGAAGATTCCTCCATTTTCATCCTCAACCCGAGCTCTGAAGTGCCAATTTTCTTTTTTTTTTTGTGCCTGAGATAGGGAATGAGGGATAAGGGGGTTCGACCGAACCCTCGAACCAGGGTTCGGTCGAACCCTAGTTCAAGTGAACCTCTTTGAAGGGGTTTGCTCGAACCCCTTTGCTATGCATTGCATTGGAATTTTTGGTGGCAAAGATGCAAAGGGGTTCGCTCGAACCAGGGTTCGAGCGAACCCCTTTTTGGTTCAATCGAACCAATAGGTTCATACGAACCCCTCAAATCACTTTTTTTTCTTTGGGGTCATTTTTTGTGAGTTTTCCTTCCTCACTTGAATTGTAAACCACTATTGTGGCTTCACCCACTAGTTGGAAAAATAGGAAGATTTAGATCTATATTAGAGGCTCCCATAGTTGTAGAAAATCTAAGACAATGGGCCCTTTCACCTTTTGGTGAATGAGTCCTAGTCAACCTTTGAAAAATCACTTTTGGTGAAAGGTACACTCAAATTTTCCCTTCTCTTATCTGCAATTTGATTGTAGGGTCTATCAGTATTGAGCTTAATCTTGTTGTTACAAGTGTTCAATTTCATTATAGTGTTAGTTTACTATTTTTTTTTCTCCCCAAAGTGTTTTATGACCTTGACCCACATTCTTCATCCATAAGGAAATCTATAGATTCACACCTTGATTTGACTCACCTAAGGGTTGTAACATAATTCTTATTGTGGATCTTGTTTCCTAATGAAAGAGAGGAAGATAGGTCCATCATAACCTTATTTCCCTTTATTTCTATTAGTGAACCTATTTTCTTCCTTTTCATCACCAACCTAAATTCCCATAGAAATATTCATATGTGCAAGCCTAATATTGTGTTGGATATAGGTAATAATTTTTCAGGCTCTTCTCTATCAAGGTATTTACATTTGAGAAATTTTCTTCATAATGATTATGGATTGGTATACATACACCTGATTAATTCTCCCCTGATGTTATACATCTATATCCTTAACTTTTTTTCCACCATTTTTTCACTCTTCTCACCAAGTCCCAATTGATGAGTGGGAGCCTCTTGATTTTATTTAATTTGTCTAATAGAATTTATTTTAATTGTTTTTCTTAGACTTTTCTCTTCCTTTTTTGTTAGACACAAATATGACATCATGTATATATTAGCATTGCAGCCAGCATGGATTTTATCATTGTTATTATTCCAAGAAGACCAAGTCATCTCCCTTTCCAACTTTGTGCTTTTTCCTAAAATACCTCTATTGATTGTTACCAATTTTCCATTTTTGTGGAAACTTTAAAGATTGGAACACCAAGATTTTTACTCATTTTCATCCCAATTTTGAAGTTAAAAAGTTGAGAAATTCTTCTTTGTGTTTTCTTGTTTGTATTGAAAAAGAGGATCATGGATTTATCTTGGTTGATCCTTTGTCTAGATATTGTCGAGTATGAATCCAATACCTTCTTAATTTCATTTTATTCACATATGTTGGATTCACCATATAGCACAATTTCCATAATTTTTTTATGAGTCAGGCATTCCAAATTTATTGTAACTTTCACTCCCCACCAATTCCCTTCCTCTTTTTTCCATTTCATAAAATTTCTCAATTCTTCTGCCATTATGAAAAATAGAAAGGGAAAAAGGGGGTCAACCTATCTCAATCCTCTCATGCCTTCAAGGAAACCACATGGTGTATTATAGATCAACAACATGTATCTTATTGTTGATATACACCAATTGACCATACAATAGGCCTTATTGATACCTAGTTTAAGTATCATTGATTTATGCCTTGTTGATTTAATTAAGTGGATTGATTCATTTACTATTATGATACCTTCTATTATATCCCTCTAGTCGTTAATCCAATTTGCTACAAAAGGAAATATATTCTTTAATCTATATTTTCTATTGATTTTTATATTATCTTGTAAATCGTGTTGCATAATGGTATGGGTCAAAATTTCAAGAATGATTTGGTTTCCTCTTTATTCAGAATTAATGTTATTAAAATGTGGTTTAGTTTTTTGAAATATCTCCACTTTCTCTTATATTCCTCTACAATTTCACTTACTTAATCTCCTATGGATTTCTAGCATTTCTAGAAGAATAGAGCTAAAAATCCATCTGGTTTGGATGATTTATCTCGACAAAGGTCAAAGGTGGATTTCTTAATATCCTCATTTGTGAAGGTTGCCATCAACAATATATTTTCCTCTGGTGTATTTACCTTAGTAAATACTCTTAGTATTTCAGTCATGTTAATTGAAATCACCTTGTCCTTAGGAGCCAATAACTATTTGAAGAAAATTATTCCTTCATATTATAGTTATTTATTAGTTTCTAGTATTACCCCATTATTGGCTCGTATTCCTTCAATTCAATTTTTAATTTCTCTTACTTTTGTTGTGTTGTAGAAAGAGCTAGTGTTCATGTCACTTTCCATCAACCACAACTCCCTCAATTTACTCCTCCAAATCTATTCCCTATCAAGGAATTTTGCATGCTCTTCTAGCAACTATTTCTCCTCTTAAAACTCCAATCTTTTCATTCTTTGAGTGATTATTCTCTAATTTAGATTCTCCATTATGCTCTTTAATCTCTCTTTTTCTTCAAATTCATTCTTAAAAATGATTTTGTTCCATATTTTTAATGTACTTAATTGCGCTCATTTTTCCCATTAATTAGAAAAAAATTTGTGCCATGCTCCACCACAACCGATCACCACCATTCTTCCATTAGTGGTATAGGTTTCTCATTCCAAAACAACATATTCTTGAACTTAAAATAATACCTAGTTAGAGGTGTATCATTTTGAATGTTTAATGAAATTCGATAATGATCTGAGCTAGAATATTGTAGGATAGAGGCCTCCCATAATTCAAGAGAGTTTGACCAGTTTGTAGAAAACATAAATTTTTCCAAGCACTTTGATATGTTTTTTAATCCCAAATGTGTATTTGTCCAAGTATATCAGCCATGCTTGGTTTCCAAATCAATCAAATCGTTACTTGCTACCAAAATTTTGAAGTCTCTCATTGTCACTATGTTATTTGTCAATCATCTTTATTTTTCCTTTAGATTTAATAGGTATTAAAATCTACACCCAATACTATTTTTCACCCTCATCTTGATGAATTTTGTATGTGATTGTTTCCCACAAAGTTATTTTTTACTCTATTTTGATTGGACTGTAAATGTTAAATAAAGTAAAATTTATGTTGGAAGCACAACCCCATACCTTACATTTAATCTAGTTAGTCATTACAATGTAGTTCTTAATCACCTCCTTTCTAGGATTTCATAAAATGATTAGTCCTCTAGGGCTTCCATGGGCCTCTATACATGTTCCTTGTGATTTTTTGCAATGGGATATAAACAAAACAACTTCTTCATTCAATTTTGTTTCTTACATCAGAAAGATATCTACCTTCACAATTTCTAGATGGTGCTTGAAAAATCATTGTTTGTTAAGAAAATTTGAGTCCCTAACATTTCATGTAGTTACCTTCATGGCTCTCTAAGGGAGGGGTATCCTCTCATAGACCTTATCAGACACTCTTTAATGTTTGATAGCTCATTTTCTTTTGAATCTTCCTCTTTTTTTTTCTTATTTGTCTTCCTCCCAATCTTTCTACGTCCTCCTTGATTGCTAATTTTATGTGTTGATTGGCTTATATTCTTGGGATCTATAATGTCCAATTCATCTTCCTCACTTCTTTCATCCTCCAAGTTCATATCCTTTTTTGGATCCCCCTTGCTTATTATCACCAATACTATGTGATTTTTCTTTCTTAGCCAAGATAGGCTTCTCACCTAGATCAACACCACCAATGATTTTGATGTCAATTAATGTTTTATCTTTGGTATTTAGTTCTATTTATCCCTTCCTCCTTCCCTCACTTTCTTACTTTGTTTATTTTTTCTTGGTTGCTTTCTCACACCATTCTTTGCCTAGTTCTTTTGATATATATGAATTTGGTGGCAATCTTTTTCCATGTGATTTCATATTTTACAATTAGAATAGATTTTTTTTTCTTTCGCCAATTGTTGATGTCATACCCCCACTCCAACTTTTAGTTTCACCATTTTTAGGATGTTGCGTATTGTCATGACCCTTATCTTGTGTATATCAAGGTTTCCCCATTCCTCATGTCTATTGCAAGGGTTTTCCCAATTGAATTCCCAATAGATGTCAAGTTCTCCCTAGACCAGTATTCGAAGGGTAAGTTATATAAGTGTATCCGTATTAGTTTTTCTACCGGTTTATTCTTTTGGGATTCAATTTTGGTTCCCATTTCTATAAATATATGTGGTTTTCCTTGAATTTCTAGTCTTCTTCCATTATCAACTCTTTGTCTTCTTTGTTAGCAAAAACCACAATGAAGAAACATTTCTATAGAAATTTTATTATCGGTTAGCCACTCTAGCGTAGTATCTCCTTCCTTGATAACTTTTTTCCATTATTCGTCCAATTAAATTTGTTCTTCCAAATTCTAAAATTCCTTTATGGAAATCTTGGTAAAATTGATTATGCTTTCTTCTCCTCATTCCTTCCCATCCTTCATGACCTTGCTTATTGTTGTGCTTTTTTGTGCCATTTTTTATTATCCTATACTATCAAAATTTTATACTTATATTAGATATATTAATATATAGTATTTACCTATGCATTTAGTTAATTTATAAATAAGATTTATCTTTGAAATATATTTATTATAAATATATATAATATTCCATACAGTATACATTATTAAATATACAAATAATATAACATATAGATAATATATAATATATAATTTTACATATAATACTAATCAAAATATTGAATATATTATATGTTTAGTATTTATTTATGTTTTTAATTTAATTATTTATTAATAATTTTTAGAATATACACATCATAATTATCATTATATAGTATATTTTGTACAATATAATATGTATATTTTTACATAATTCATTATTAATTTAAATTATTTTTTAAAGAAATTTAATAATTTAATTCACCTTCCAAAGTGAGAGAGATAGAGTGTGTGTGTTTTGATTAGTAGTTTTGTGAGAGAGATTTTTAATTAGTGGTGAGTACTGATTAGCAATTTTTTGCTAACAATCCAAAATGATACATGTCTATGAGGAGCTTTGATTAGAATAGTATGTCATTTTCTTAAAGACCTAATAATTCATCTTTAAGATGAACACTTGATTATGCTACAATTATTTGACTACACAAAATTTAACTATACAACTAATCCATTGATTCTTATTTATATATAGATAATCTACTCATTTCTTTCTATACTTAATCTTATATAGAATAATATGTATCCTTAAAATACAATATTGATATGTTTTGAAATATATGTTTTCATGCTCAGATTTTTAAGCATTGTCTATTAACAAATGCAATTAATATCATTAAACTTGAAATAATACATGTAAATGATTAATTAATAAATATAAATAGTATTTTCATTTCAACTAACTTATGATTTTCTCTTTTCATTGAAGTTTTTATTTTATTTTTTATTTGTTTTCAAAATGTAATAAATCTTTTAAATTTCAAAATTTCAAAATATAAAATTCCATTAATTTACTATATATCATTTATAATTTTAAATTAAAAAAAATCAAAATCTAAAATTTCATTAATTTACTATATATCATTACACATTTCCATACTCAACAAATACAATAATAATAATTCGAATACGCATTACACACCAAAATGGGAGTACTTATAATACCTTGGAATAGAGATGAGATAATTACAAATGCAAATGATTTAATTTAAATTTATCTAGAAGCGTAGATGTTCATTTGAGTGAAAAATTACTAACTAGCACTTGTACCCCAATAAGGTGCAATACTTACGCCGATAGGCTGAGTCCACATTATTTACGATCGTGAAAAATAGTGGATGACGCGAAGAAAGCAGTGATCTATCTCACATATCCCTCTCTACCTCTCCCTTCATCCCTCCCCCCTTCTCTCTCCCTCTTGCTCTCTCCTTCCCTCTCTATTTCTCTCTATATCACATATCCCTCTCTACCTATCCCTCCCTCCATCCCACCTATTTGTCTCACTCTCTCCTTCCCTCACTACTTCTCTCCCTCTCTCACTTATTCCTCTCCACCTCTCTCTCCTTCCCCCTCTAATTCTCTATAACTCCCCTATCCCTCTCTACCTCTCCATCCCTCCCTCCCTCTCTCTCACTCTCTTTAGCTCTCTCTTTCCTTCTCTACTTCTTTCTATCCCAGCTCTCTCTCCCTCTCTACCTCCCTCCGTCCCTCTACCCTCCTCTCTCTCTCTTTCTATATCCTTCCCTCTCTACTTTTTTACCCTCCTCTCTCTTTCTCTATCTCACCTATCCCTCCCCCCTTCTCTCTCCCTCTTGCTCTCTCCTTCCCTCTCTATTTCTCTCTATATCACATATCCCTCTCTACCTATCCCTCCCACCATCCCACATATTTCTCTCTCACTCTCTACTTCTCTCCATCTCTCACTTATTCCTCTCTACCTCTCTCTCCTTCTCCCTCTAATTCTCTATATCTCCGTCCCTCCCTCCCTCTCCCTCTCTCCCTCCCTCTCTCTCTCTCTCTCTATTTGGCTCTCTCTTTCCTTCTCTACTTCTTTCTATCCCACCTCTCTCTCCCTCCCTATCTCTATCTCACTTATCTCTCTCTACCTCCCTTTATCCCTTTATCCTCCTCTCTCTCTCTCTTTCTCTATCCTTCCCTCTCGACTTCTTTTCCCTCCTCTCTCTCTCTTTCTTTATCCTTCCCTCTCTACTTCTTTACCCTCCTCTCCAATTCATTCCAAAAACAACACTTCCTATACAACTTTAGTTTTTCATATTTCTATTTATTTATTATTTGGATTTTATAACACAAACAAAAAAAAAATATTAAAAATTTATTATATTATATGATTTATTTTATTTTATTTATTATATATATTTTATTTTTATTGTTTAGATTTTATAACACAAAACAATTTTAATTTTTATTAAAAATTTATTATATTATTTTATTTATTTTATTTAAAGAATCTTTTTTATTTTATTTATTATATAAATTATTATATAAATATATTATTTTATAAATAAATTATTATTACATAAATTATTATATAAATTATTTTATTTATTATATAAATTACTATTTATTTTTATTTATTAAATAAATTATTATTTATTTTAGTTATTATATTTATATAAATATCACAATTGGAGCAAATCACACTGCAATATATAAAACGGAATTGCCTAACAAATTTGCCGTTTCAAACAACTCACAAGAAGAAAGTAAAAACTTGTACATTTGGTGAAACATATGTGCTGCATACGCTAGTCCAAAAATCCACGCAAAGCGACATTGCCCGTTTCACTAGTCCAGAAAGCAGTCTGTCGTAACATGGCGTCGCGTACCTTTCTCAGATCTCTTCCTTTGAGAGTCCGGCCGTGTCCTTCAACAACAGAAAAACTTATATTAACTTATATTATTATTATCCCCTGCCCTAAAGTTCGTGGGGTTCCCGTCGGTGTCAGACTGCTGGAGATGCCGGTGGGGTTCCCCCACGTAAAATAGCCTAT
This sequence comes from Sequoiadendron giganteum, assembly GCA_007115665.2. Classification (NCBI taxonomy): domain Eukaryota; kingdom Viridiplantae; phylum Streptophyta; class Pinopsida; order Cupressales; family Cupressaceae; genus Sequoiadendron; species Sequoiadendron giganteum. Next base: position 878,855,587 of record CM021100.1, on the reverse strand, counting down.
CGGCTAAATACATACCGTCAACAAAGTCGGTACTAGACGATGGTCGCTTGGTGAATAAGCGATGGTAAATTCAATAAGTCGACACTATACGAACTGTACCTCTTCCCATTAAAATCTAGAGGAAATCTAAAGGAAATAAAGAACAATTAACACAGGGTAAATTTATTTAGACTCTGCACTCGTGGCCCTCTAGAGATTTGGAAGTCGAGGTAAAAGATACTCCTATGCTTGGATATGAACTACTCTCTCCGCTCATCACATATGGACGTAAAGTGAGAAGAGAAGCTTCCCTTTCAATTATCTGTAATATTTTTCTAATGGTAGGTCTCACCTCTGGATGAGAATTGCAGCACAGCAGTCCTAATTTGAGCACTTTCTCCATCTCATCTTCAACATATTCATCACCAAGATTGGGATCTGCTGCATCCATGAGCTCACCCACTCCAACATTACCACCTGTGAAGCATCGAGAGAGGGATCCACAGGCCTCCTTCCGCAGGCAACCTCCAACATTAAGATACCAAAGCTAAAGACATCTGCGCTGGGAGCGGCCTTTCCTGTGTGTACGAGCTCCGGTACGATGTACCCAAGCATACCTACCACATGAGTAGTTTGCGGTTCTCCTCTATGCTCGTTCAGGTGGGCAAGCGCGAAGTCCCCCAGCTTGCCATTAAGTTTAGAATCCAACAAAATATTGCAAGATTTCATGTCCCTGTGCACTACCCTTTTCTCCCACCCTTGGTGAAGATACTCCAATCCCGTGCCCACATCCCTCAGAATTCTGTACCTGTCATCCCATTCTAGCATGCTTTTCCTCTTTTCAAATAACATCTTGTCCAGGCTTCCATATGGCATGTAGTCATACACTATGAATAACTTTGCTCCCCTCCTGCAGCAGCCTCTGATGTGTACAAGATTCCGGTGCTGTAAAAGCCCAAGTCTTGAAATCTCCGCAATGAATTCCTTCAGAGCTTCATTGCTTTCTTTAAAGATAGACTTTACACTAACTTCCAGGCCGTTAGCAGTGAGAACTCCTTTGTACACCCAACCGAAACCTCCACAGCCCAAAACTTGCTCGTCTCCGAAGCCTTTGGTTGCTATATGCAAGTCTTTGTAGTCAAATCTGTGAGGCCAATACTCTCTCTCCCATTCTTCTATAACGTCTCTGAACTTGTTTCTCTTCCATCATAATACCGCTCCTGCAACCATAAACAACAAGACAAATACCAGAGTTGTAGTTATAACGGTTATAAGTCGAGAGTTAGAATTCCTGCGTATGATAAGAGAAGGAAGATTAGATATGTACAGCTCGGGCGCGGATTCACTTGTGCTGAAGCTCCAAGCAAGGACACAGTGGTCTTCAACGACAGTTCCTGTTGCTGCAGAGAAACCAACGTACATTTCTTCTTCGAATATGTTTAACAGAGCCATACTTTTGAGAGATATAAGAGGCTTTTGGGGACGAGGTGAACCAGCTTTTACTATTGTAACATTCAATTGATGTTGGGTCTGATTGTAGTCGACTCAAGCCTGAATATTGGGTCTACTGTTGAGATCTAGTTGATGCATCTGGTTGCCAATCCAGTACCACGCAGGTTCAGACTTTACAGACTTGAGTTCGTTGAGATATACGCCGACATGATTGTCATTGATGTCTAGGCAGTCCTCGTTGAGGATGTTGAGGAATGAAGGCCAACAGTCATAATGTTTTATTATGACTCTTCATTCGAAGACTCTTCATTTCCTATCATTTTGGAGCCTTTTATTTGCTGCTCCTGCTCATTTGTAACACACATATATTTGAATCATTAATATACTCTGCAGTCTGGACGTAACCACAATTATTGGTGAACCAGGATAAATCTTGTGTTTGCGTATTTGCTAATTTCTTTACCTATCTGCTATTTATTTCTCACTTTTAAATCTCTTTCAATTGGTATCAGAGCACAGGTTGTGCAATTTGGAAATCTAGGTTGAATTTCCAGAAAGATGGATGATTCGAAAGTGGAGAAATTCACAGGCAAGAACTTCAGCCTGTGGAAAGTGTAGATGCGTTCCTTGCTGATCAAGCAAGATTTTGCAATCGCAATCGATGGAAAATCCAGCAAGCCAGCAGCAATGTCGAATGAAGATTGGAAGAAGATTGATGATAAAGCAATGGCATCAATCTTTCTTTCGCTGTCACAAAACGTCTTGTTCAATGTCTTCAACAAAAAAACAACAAAACAAGTCTGGGATAAACTTCAGAGCATGTATGAGATGGCATCAGCTGCAAACAAAATCTTCATTATGAAGAAACTCTACAAGCTGAAAATGAGGGAAGGGACTGCGATGTCAAATCATGTAAATGATTTGAATACTTTATTATGTCAAGCAACCTCAATTGGTATGACTCAAGATGACGAAGCCAAAGCCATCATCTTGTTATGTTCTTTACCCAACAGTTGGGATCCCGTAGTTACAACTGTTAGCACTTCTAATTCCTCAAAGAAGAAGTTGGTCTACGATGAAGTGGTTGCTACTTTACTTAGTGAAGATATGAGAAGAAGTAACAAAGACACCCCATCTAGTGATGCTCTTACCATGGTCAGCACCGAAAGAAGGGGAAGAAGCCATCATAAAAGTAATAATAATAATTACAATTACAATCAAAGAAAATCAAGATCGCCCAATCGATCAAAGTCAAGAGGTAGAAATGGAGAGTGCTAGTTTTGTGGCAAACCTGGCCACTCAAAACAAAATTGCAGGTCTTACAAGAAAGCACAAGACAAAGTGAAGAATAGTGAAGCTAATACAGCCTATGAAGTAGATGAAGCTACTCTAGTTCTTTCTACAAGCGACTCAAAATCAGATTCTTGGGTGATAGATTCCGGAGCCTCCTTCCATGCCACTTCATGTACGGATTACTTCAAAAATTATCAAGAAGGGGAATTTGGAGAATTGTTTTTGGGTGACAACAAGGCATGTAAAATCATTGGGAAAGGTGATGTCGTCTTGCATCTAGAAGGCGGAACCAAATTGTTGCTCAAAGATGTTAGACATGTTCCTCAATTAAAGAGGAATCTAATTTCAATCAACCAACTATATATCCAAGGGTTTAAAACAGAACTCACGGATACATGGAAAATAGTCAAAAATTCATTGGCTATTGCAAAAGGAGAGAAGACTAGTAGCCTCTACATTGTGAAACCAATCAATGAGGTGGGAGCTGTTATGACACTTGTAGGCAGAGATGCGGCACTTTGGCATCAAAGATTAGGCCTCATGAGTAAGAAAAGCCTAGAGGTAATGCTCAAGAGGGATCAACTACCGGGTCTCCTATCAGCAAACTTGGAGTTTTATGAACATTGTCTCTACGGCAAGCAAAAGCGGGTCAACTTCTTGAAAGATGGGCATGACATGAAGGCAAAACCATTGGAGCTTGTGCACTCGGATGTCTTTGGTCCTACCGAGGTAAGCTCCTTAAGAGGTGCTAAATATTTCGTTACTTTCCTTGATGATTGTACTAGGAAAGTTTGGATATACATGATGGCAAATAAATCAGAAGTTTTTTCTAAATTTAAAGTTTTCAAAGCTCTTGTTGAAAACCACAGAGGCCACAAGATTAAATGCTTGAAAACGGATAATGGAGGGGAGTTTTGTTCGCTGGAATTTGATAACTATTGTGCAAATAATGGTATTCGTAGGGTGAAAGTTGTCCCCTACACCCCTCAAGAAAATGGGGCAGCAAAAAGGCTAAATAGAACAATACTTGAGAAAGCTTGATGTATGCTTTCCAATGTAGGTTTGGGGAAAGATTTTTGGGATGAAGCATGCAATACAGCTGTCTATTTAATAAATCGAAGTCCTTCATCAAAGCTAAACTTTGAAATTCTGGAAGAGGAATGGAAAGGAAGAAGAGTTTCATACTCTCATCTCAAAGTTTTTGGCTGTCAGGCTTTTGTACATGTCCCTAAGGAAAAGCGAAGCAAAGTGGATCCTAAATCACAGCCTTACATATTTGTTGGATATGGAGAAGAATAGTTTGGCTTCAAACTTTGGAGTTTAACCAATAAGAAAATTATAAGGAGCAGAGATGTAGTCTTTAATGAGAACATATTTCCTCATTCTAAAGATGAAACTCCTATGAGAGAATACATTCCCCTATTTGACATGATGAACAATGGAAATCAACATTCTCCCATCTACTCACATGTTAATCCCACATCAAATTCTCCAATCTATGTTCTACCCTCAATGCCTCAGCAATCACAAAATTCTTCATCAAAAAGCTTGATGAATGAAAATTTTCATGATTACGGTGGAAACCAAACTTCCTTCCCATCTGACTTTGACTCCACTGAAGCTTGTTTCCCTACATCCCCTGCTCACGACAGTAGGGACAATGTTCTTGGCACTCATGGCAAGTGTGAAGAAAACACACATGGCAAGGAGCAGTCACCGCAAGGAGCCTCTCACGATTGTCTTCAAGCACCACACGACAGGTTTGAAGATCCACTGCCAAGTCATGGCAAGGACGTCCCTTGCATTTACGCAAGGCAGAACTCTGCCTGTAGGGAGCACAGTCTCGGCAACAAGGAAGGCACTCACAACAGTCTGCATGCCTGTCTTCAGCCTTCACACGACAGTCTCCAATCTCACACGAGTTTCCATCCACACACCAGTCTCCAGCCTGCTCACGCCAATTATGAAAGTGGCGACATGACTCTCAAGACCAATCACGGCAGAGAACATACTCTGCCCCCTCTCCAGCACGGGAGAGTTGTTGGAGAAGAGCTCGGCAGAGCTGCTGGTCAAAGGCACGAGGGAATTACTGGAGATGTGCCAATGCAAATGTAGGAAATGCCAAGTCCTGTGGAGGTATATAATTTGGGGAATAATAGAGGGAATGAAACAGAGAGGCAAAAAATTAAACAAGGAATTAACCACTCAAGAGCTACAATTTCTGGCTCTCCATTTGAGCTAGTTCAGGATCAAATAGAAGGTATAGAACCTCAATTAAGAAGATCAACCAGACAAAACAAAAATGCCAGTTAAATACTCTGATTATGAGTTATTGTTCACTGAAGAAGCAGAGCCTTCAATTCTTGTCTCAGAATTCTCAAAACCTTCCACATTTAAAGCTGCTCTCAAAGATGTTAATAGTGATAAATGGCAAATAGCGATGCATGAGGAGATGGACTCTTTACTCAAAAATCAAACTTGGGACTTGGTATCCCTTTCACCAGATCGAAGACCACTTATAAACAAGTGGGTATACCGGTTAAAAGAAGAAGATGAAGGCAGAAAACGCTTCAAGGCCAGATTGGTGGTAAAGGGGTTTGATCAAGAAAAGGGGATAGATTTCGATGAGATCTTCTCACCGGTTGTCAAAATGACAACTATCCGAACAGTCTTGGGATTAGCAGCAGCATGGGATTTTGAATTGGAACAACTTGATGTGAAGACCACATTTCTACACGGTGATGTAGAAGAAGAGTTATATATGGAGCAGCCTCAAGGATTCATCAAGAAGGGACAAGAGCACCTTTATTGCAAGCTAAATCGGAGTTTATATGGCCTCAAACAAGCTCCAAGATAGTGGTACATAAAATTTGATCGCTTCATGGCTGAACACAATTTCACAAGATGCGAATCAGACCCATGTGTCTACCTCAAGAGACTTCCTAATGGTGAATTCGTCATTCTGCTTCTTTATGTTGATGACATGTTAGTGGCTGGTACAAAAAAAAGAATAGTTAATGAGTTAGAGGAGAAATTGGCAAGAAAGTTTGACATGAAGGACTTAGGGGTAGCCAAGAAGATTCTTGGCATGACGATCACAAGAGACAGGAAGAAGAAGAAAATTACATTATCTCAAAAACAATACATTGATAAAGTTGTTGAGAGGTTTGGCATGGCTGATGCTAAAGTTGCTCCTCTTCCTCTTGCTGGTCACTTCCACTTAAGTTCTGAATTGTGTCCAAAAACACAAGAAGACAAGGACTTCATGGAGAAAAATCCTTATAAATCTGCAATTGGAAGCATTATGTATGCGATGGTCTCTACTCGCCCCGACATTGCTCATGTGGTGGGAGTTGTGAACAGATTCATGAGCAATCCCGGGAAGGCTCATTGGGAAGCAGTTAAGTGGATACTAAGGTACCTAAAAGGAACTTTAGATTATGCATTATGCTTTGGAGGAAATAAGGTTCAGCTGCAAGGTTACACTGATTCTGATCATGTCAGAGACTTGGACAAACGAAGGTCTACCACTGGATATACCTTCACGTTTGTTGGAGCTGCCATCAGTTGGGCCTCAAGGTTGCAGCATTGCATTGCTCTCTCTTCAGTTGAGGCTGAATACTTGGCTCTTTCTGAAGGTGCAAGGGAAATGATTTGGCTTCAACGATTACTTGGTGACTTGAAAGTGCATCAAAATGAGTATAAACTATTTTGTGACAGCCGCAGCGCTATCTTCATGGCTCATAATCACTCTTCACAATGTCGCTCTAAGCACGTTGACGCACATGCTCACTTTGTTCGTCATGCAATTGAAGAAGGAAAGCTGGAAGTTGTCAAGATTGATACTAAGATCAATCTGGCTAATATATTCACCAAGGTTGTCGCCAAAGAGAAGTTCGATTGTGCAAGGACTTCTCTTGGCCTTGTGAAGAAAAGATAAGTCAGCACTTCAGCAGAGTATTGGGTGATCAGTTGTAGCATGGTTGTCCTTCAGGTGGGAGTTTGTTGAGGAATGAAGGCCAACAGTCATAATGTTTTATTATGACTCTTCATTCGAAGACTCTTCATTTCCTATATCATCCTGGAGCCTTTTATTTGCTGCTCCTGCTCATTTGTAACACACATATATTTGAATCATTAATATACTCTGCAGTCTGGACGTAACCACAATTAGTGGTGAACCAGGATAAATCTCGTGTTTGCGTATTTGCTAATTTCTTTACCTATCCGCTGTTTATTTCTCGCTTTTAAATCTCTTTCAGAGGATTGTGTCGAACTCGATGGCAAAGAGATGGTTGTCTGCCTTCCCAGTGTTTGAACTATTCAACAAACTGAGGAAATGAGATGATGACTTTTCCACTGGAGATTTGGTGGGTGTTACGATAAAGGCCATACCGTGCCCGCTACTCGGAGGATCGGAGAAAGAAGGAACCATAGCGAATATGAAGGTGGTGCTGAATGATGAGCTCATATTTGTCAACTTGGGTTCTTTCATCCACACAGGCTGAGTATATAAAGCGCGGCCAGACATGTGTTGTGGTTGATTGGTGAGGCAGATGGCACCGGAGTGGAATGAAATTTTTTTGACCTAATAAAGGGTGGAGGCATTGAATTTTTTGAAGCTGAAACTTGTGCGGGCTTGTGCTGGAAGGCATGCATACAGCACAAGGATCACTAGGATAAGCACAGACATGGCTTTGACTTTTAGTTTCTATCAACAACAAAAATTGGGTATAGAAACACTTCATATGGCTGGCACAAAATAAATGATAAAGCGTGCAGTCCTCATAGACAGTTAGCTTAAATTACAAAGCGCCTTTAGTCACTCTGACTACCACAGCGAACACAACTCACCAGTGAAAATTACAATTGTTAAAACCAAGTTCAAGAAAGGAGCCTCGAGTTTCTCGGCTCTTAATGACACTGAATGATAACTATGAATGAGGCCTAATCCCACATTTACAATCTAATCAGGGGGAAACGGCTATCCAGCCCCGTGAATGCACCAGAGGCATCCATGGGTTATACATTATAACTGCATAAACTGTAATTTTTTTGTGAATAAAACATTAAAAAAACATTTTTTTCCATGACTGACGACATATGATGTATGTTTTCATGGATGCTTGTGGAGCATCCACGGGTCTCGATAGCCATTCCCATATACATTGCAGTATCTGAAAGTTGAGTTTATTGTTTCATAATAATGGAAAATATTCAGTGGACAATAAAGCTTGGTTCCTAGCAATTCTTCAACAGCAAATTACATTTGGTGATATACCAGTAAACGGGCTCAAATAACGGGAAAATACAGGTTGAGGATTCATTCCAGGTTGTTTCGAGTGTAACTACATCGTTTATTTTCGCTGCTTAATGGAATTCGATTTGAATTTAACAATAAAATGAAATTTTATATTGCTTTAACCGACCAGTCATCCCAGTTCGTAGGCTAAAATTAATTAGCACGACGCGCATGCATGGGGAAGTAAAAGAACGGAAAGTTGAAGCTTTTTACTTTATTTTTTATGCTTAGGCAAGAGTGCAGTCAAAAAGTCGTGGAAATGAGAAAGTGGAGTTTTTTTTTTTTTTTTTATGGTTTGTTTGTTTGTTTTTTTTACTTATTCAAGATATCTGTAAATTATATTTATTTAAAAGTTATTGGAAGATATTGATTTTAAGATGCTTATTTGAATGTTAAATAATAAATTTAATATAAATAGTTAAAGTGATTTTTTTAGTCACGATCCTAGTCTCATTTTTTAAATTACACTTTTAGAGAACTCAATTCTTAGTAGATGGTATAATTAAGAAAAATATCATCATCCTTTTTAATTGTGTTCAACCAATTAAAAAATACATAATATTTTTCTTATGAATAAGGTATATACTATTTTTAATTAGTAGAAGAGCCAAAAATACACTCTTCACAAAAAATGTCAATGGTAGATAGGTGACCAAGTTCAAACTAAAGACAAAAAAAATGAAGGGCAGATTTTGATTAATAATAAACATGAATAAAACTTCTAAGCAACACAAACAGTGGACACCTGAAATATGACCTTACCCAACCATACCTAATTTTAGCCTATCCTTAAATCCATTAATTAATTAAATATATATTATTTGTTTAATTATTCCCATCCATTCACATCTTTATCCTAATTTTTTAATTAAATAAATATTTATCATTTATTTAATTATCTTCCCTTCACATGATGTCATTAATTAAATAAATAAAATTATTTATTTAATTAATTACCCTTTATCCTCTACCCTTGTTCATCTAATCCTAGCATTTCATCTTGTCCATTAGGATCATAATCTAGTTTTTTCCTCATGTGACAAATGTCTCCTTCACATGTCTAACTAACTTTTTGCCTCGATTGATTGAACCTTATAACTAGGATTTTCTCACCTTCATTGTATCTCTAGGGTTTTGCACCTAAAGGAGAAGGGAAAACAATCTATCACTACATTCAAGAACAAACCCTTGAGATTCCAATGCAATAGAGATTCAAATCTATCAAAGGAAGAGTTCTTAGGGCTGGAAGTTGATAAAAAGGGGTTCACCACCAAGTGTAAATTTGGAAAACATAGAATGTTTGAAGATGCAATGTGATATGCGGAAAGATATATTAAATGCAATATAGAACAAGATAAAAGGGGTAAATAGAAAGAGTGCACCTAGAAAATGGTAGAGGTTGGAATGAAGACTGCAAATGTCTCACAAGCTCTAGAAAATCTGATTTTTAAGCTTGGTGGGACACTTTTGCCAAACTGGGCAACTTAGTCTAGTTTCGAATTTTTTTTGGAAAACTACACCGGAGCTTGTTTCATCCAAATGGGTATCTGAATATGCAAATATGTCCAAAAAACCTACACAGTGGGACTAAGTCACCACAGCTAGGGGAAGTTTCCACTTTAACTTTTCTAGAAATTCGAAAGGGGAATTTGTACCCCTCGGTCTGCACTTCTACTCCTAGTAATTTTTTGGATCTAAAACTACAGAATTCAGCCTGTAGGTATAATCCAAGCTTCTTTTTAGGTTTTGACCACTTTGAATGACTTTGATAAGTTGTTGATAACATTTCACACCTTTCTCTTTGACAAATCTACAAACAAGACCTGCAAATCACACAAAGAGAGAAATAAATGTTGGATGTTAGCGCATGGGGGTTTGATTTGGTCAAACCCCTTTTAGGTAACTAAACCAAAATAAAGAGATAAAGGAATGAAGAATGAAACAATGGAGTTGGAAACTTGCCATGATGATTGATCTTGGAAGGGTGAAAGCACAAAGTTGGGTCCACGAAACATGGAATTTTTGCCTTAGCCGAAAAAATGAAATCGGCTAAGCAAAAACGGGATCCTGATTTTTAAGAATGGGATCCCGAGTTATACAAATCAGGATCCCGTTATGGTTTGGGATCCTGAGCCTAAATCAAAAATGGGGTCCCGCTTTTTAACAAACGGGATCCCGTTTGCTAGAGGGTCCTAAACCAGCAGAGGGGAAATGGGATCCTGGTTTGTAAATAACATGATCCCGATTTGTAAATAACGGGATCCTGATTTGTAAGAATTGGGATCCCGTTTTTTAAAAACTAGGATCCCGTTTTGTAAGATTATTATTTTTTTTTAAATGAAGAAAATTTCATTTTCGCCTGCGCGCACGGGATCTCGGTTTGTGAGCGATAGTGACTGCCAGAAGACCTCCAGGTACCCACACTCTTCCTCTCTTTTTTGCATTTTTACATTCAAAATTGAAATGGTTGTTAAATTTACTATTTCTAGCATGTTTATTTCAAATTTTATTTCCATTTTAAGCATTTTATTTCATGTTATTTTTTAAATAAGAAATTTTAGAAATAGATTAAAAAAATAGGTCAAATTGTGAAGATTTTCAATAGAAACAAAAAAATAAAACTTGAATTGTATTTTAGAAACAAAATTTAACTTTTGAAACTTGAATTATTTGATGAAACAAAAAATAAATTAATTTCAAAACCCTAATTGAAACGAAACAAAAAAATTGCATTTCAAAACCCTAGAAATTGAAATAAACTGAAAATTTTCCATCAACTATTTTAATTCTTTTGCATTGCTTAAATGTTTTAAATTTGATTTGCATTCTATAAAATGATATGTTAAATTTTAGTTTCAATGTCAAATTATAATTAGATTAGAAAAACTTTCCATTTTTTGTGAAATGAGTTAATTATTGCTATATGAATTTTCATTTAGAACTATCTTTTATATGAATTTTGATAATTAATTTTAGGTCAAATAATCAGTCTATTCTAAATCTAACTTCATCTAGGGTCTATTCAAAACCTTAAGTGAGGATTAAATTGAAAATCTAGCTTCATCTAGGGATCTAGGGTTCTTGAATTGAAGTTGAACTACTTAAGAAGAAATGTGGTATTTCGATGAAACCTTTTGTGAATAATGATCAAGTGTAATTAAATGATAAAATAAAGACAATTGAATGCCTTCGAATACTAAGCAAGTTCAGTTGGCTCATAATGTTTTAGTAAATGTGTAAGGGATGGAAAATTTTGAATTTAAATTTTAAAATTTTAATGATTAAATCCATGGTTTAGGATTTACCATATGTACTTAGAGTATTGGTCTAGGATTTAAATTTTTGCACTAGTTACCTAGACACTAAATAATCTAAATATTTTTGTTTTCTAAGTTCTTTTAGGTTCTTTCAATTACAAACAATCTAAAATAAAATACTTTCAATTCAACATTAACTAATTTTATATTATACATGTTTTATATCATAAAATTCATTTAAGTGAGTTCAATATTAATGAAAAAAATATTAAATAAAATAATCTTATATTCAATTAAAAAAACATCCAGTTAAAATATACATCAAACTCAATCTTAATCACACATAATTATGTGTTTCTATTACGAAATAGTCAATCTATTCATAAAATAAAAAAATATTCATAAACTAGGCAACCAAATTTAACAATAACAAGATTGTGCAAGATTATAATATGAATGATATTTGAAACAAGACCTATCTCAATCAATTGTTCCACAAGAAAATGTTCTTCACTAAAGCATTCATTTTGTCTTAGGACCTTAAAATCAAATTTGGTTGCCTTAGGCAACTCCACCAAATTTGATTCCCTTAAGCCATGTTATTTTGTCATGATCTAGGTTGATTAATTTACGGTTTAGGGTGGTAGGATGGCTTAAGGGGATCTATGTTAAACTCTAAACCATAAACCCTATAACATTCATAAATTGTCTAATATTAATAGTTAATTGTATTTTCATTCAAGTAACTTTCCTTAGACATAAATGAGGCTTAAAAGTTTATTTTATCATATGTATTCAATTAGACAATTTATATTGAATGGTTTAAGGGTATAAATCCTAAACATGTATCTTACATTTTGAAATTAAAAATCTAATGCAGGTTCACTCATATCTTCTAGATATCACATGGATCGATTCAATAATATTCGCAATCAACCTCCATGCCCTCCATCTCCACCACATTCACCTCCACCTCCACCCACTCCACCTCATAACCCCCCACCTCCACCACCTGAAATTGATGGTGCTCGTTTGCAAGCACGAATCAATTCCAATGTTAGAACCATCCAAGATAAAATTAACATTATTCAAAATGAAGAATTTGTCGCACCACCTATGACGATGATTGCATCTAGGATGCAAACCATTGTTGATGCTGTCAGGGCTATGGATGGGATCTTAGATGAGCATCGACAATGGCTAGAGGAGAGGAGAACTTATGATTCTGAAAAGCAAAAACGCAAATAAATGAAGAGATGCATTAGAAAGCCACAATAGTTTTTAAATTAAGACAATGATCTTAAATAGTTATGAATTTATGAATTTGGTGAATGATGGATATTTTGTGTGACATGAATTTATGATTTTGGTTCTAGATGGATTTTTTTAAATGGATGGTTCTAGATGGATATATATACATGTGTTAGACATAAAATGAGCTTTTTGTGAATGTTTCAATTTTATTGTTTACTATGTACACATGTATTAAAATTGCACATATAGTTGTTAAATTTTGAAATTTGTATATACATAGTTTACTTTAATGATGTATGCATGCAAATTATGCATGGCATTTTTTATTTTAAATGTATGTACATGTTAAATTATGTATGTTAAATGCATGGTATTTTTTATTTTAAATGTATGTACATAGTTTACTTGATCAAGTTCAATCAATGTATATGTGTGTTTCAATTTTATATGATCTTAATATATGTATGCATGTATCATATTTAAACAAATTTCCATGTGTGTTTCAAATTTAACTATTTCTTGTAATTTTTTAAGTTTGTATGTTAATTTAGTATAATTTAATATAGGTGCACACTTATATCTCATATCATGGATGATTTTAATATTGATGATATCATTAATCCACCAGCTCAACCACCTTCACCTCCCCCTCCACCTCCACCTCCACCTCCACCTCCACCTCCACCTCCCCCTCCACAAACTATTGCATTTGATGAGGCTCGCTTACGAGCATGCATAAATGATCAAGTTGGATCAATAAAGAATCAAATCAATGCTATGCAGAGTCAAGTATTGATTCCACCCCATGTTAGATGTTTTGCATCTGCAATGCAAAACATTCTGGATGCCATCAAGACCATTGATTCTAATCTAGATAGGCATAGACGAGGCAGAGAACAAATGAGACAATTTTATGATGATGGTCTCTCTTATAAAGAAATATTAGACCTTAAAATAATGAAAGCCCACCTAGCCCCCTATTTTCTCGACCTCGTTACTCGACAGCCCATTCCTGCAAACAAATCTAGAATATCCATGAGGTGTTGCATACATCCACAGATGAGTGCACATTTTTGGGATCAATGGTATATGGTTTTTGATAGTCCCCCACATGCTAATTGGGAGTGCCCATTTTATTTTTTGAGGAAATTACATGTAGAGTTTGTTATGGGGCACAAGCCCAATTATTTTGATTTTAAATCATTTCAGGGTGTTGGTGGCGGCATGCCACAACATAAGTTAGGGGCAAGGGTTGATCCCCAACACCCTGTGCATGCACAACCCCTTACTGTTGCTCATGGTCCTCTCGTTCCTGCACCTATGCATCATCGATCTATGGTCTTGACATTAGGCTCCCTTAGTACACTCAAAGGAGACCTTGATCAGCATGCTTTTGCGATAGCGGGTGGGGAGCATAGAGATGATGATGGAGGAGTTTTCTATGGAGCTAGTCCAAGTACCACTCTAGGAGTGTCGAGGCTCATCCCACATGTATGTACCAGTTGCCATAAACTATGCTATGGACCTGATTAGGCCACACCTAGTTCAAGTGGACATGGAGATTCTAGTGGTTCATTTGGTCACATCAATTCATTTGTAGAGTTTCTTACAAGAGGCAAACATCCTTAGGATGCCGGTACATAGATATAAATATGCATCTACATGTTCATTTTATAAGAATTTTGATGAATGTATATATCAAAGTAAAGTTTGTAATACATTTTAATAATCAAACTGTTTGGTGTACAAACTATAGTAATGATGGGGCAATCATCCGTTCCACGAGTACATACATCGACACCAATCCTAATTGGCAACCCTTATGGGGTATTTTGATTTCAATTTTTTAAATTATAAATGAAATAATTTTTAACTTGAGTTTTAAATTTATAATAGAATAACATATATGTTTGAAATATTAATGTTGGTTTAGGTGATTCAATCAGCTTCCACTTCGATTCCACCTGAGGAGCTATCGAGCACTCCTCCACTATCGGTCGTCATAGACCAGGGGCAGGTACATTTATAGTGTAAATTGTTTAACTTACATTAGTATAGTTACAATTATGAATTTCTAATTCACTATATATATGAAATGTGCATGTACACTTGAAAATATTATAATCTTGTGTTACATGTGTCTACATGTCTGTCTAGGTTGATACCACCATTAGAATGGGCATCGGGCAAACATTAGATTTTGCGGTTACTCATGAGGCCTCTGATTTTCAGGTTGTTTAAATAAATTTCTACACAAAATGTGCAAACTTGAATATATATATATTTGCCTAATTCAAGTATGTACATGCTTTAACTTTGATCTTGTAGGACTTTGTTATTGCGACTTTTAGCCCTGACCCAGACATAGTTACACCTCTAGGAGGGCATGTGGAGTAGGCTCCAGATCAAATGGTAATTTAAAATTTTTATTATATTTAAATTCAATTATAAATTATATATTGTGAATATATAACTAAATAATTTTAAATTTCAAATTGAATATTAATATAATTTGAGCTAATACATGTTTTAAATTCTTTTTCTTTTATAGCATGTGACACATCCAGTAGTTGAGAATGTACAAACATGTCCTGCAGAAGAGGGTGCACAACCTATGGATATGGCACAGTTAAAATATGATAAATTATAAATTAATTTCAATTAAATCATTTTTAATTGTAGACTTGTGCATCTAATTTCAACTTTTTTTGTTTTGTTTGTGTAGATTGATTAAGAGAATGTAGAGGTTGCTTCAGGTGCAGTAGAGCATCCAAACCCAGATATGACGGTAATTTAATTTTAATATGATGAATTATAAATTAAATTGTCATTAAATTATTTTTCATTGTCTTATATATGATTTCATCTTTCCCTTGTACAGAATGTTTCACGTCATCTACATAGTCCGCATGACATGAAGAGGTCTCTTGATTATAGAGACAATACATGACCTAGAACATGATTTTGTGGGTTATATTTGTTTATTTTGTGGACTATATTTTTGGTTTGTCACGTACTCTATTGGAATTTATAATTCATGGTTCTTGAGTACTTAGTTGGACTTTAGTTCATGGGTTGTACTATGATGGACTTTTTTTCATGCACTTAATATATTTACATAAATTATGGACTTTATTATTGTTTGAAATTTTAATTTACACATATAAATTTATGCATTTTATGTTCATAGTCAAGATATTAATATAGGACATTAATGTGAAATTAAATATAAATATGAGATTAAAGTTGAAATTAATAGGAAATTTTAATATTTATAGTTTACAAATTTAGTGATCTCATACATGATATGTACATTCAATAATTAGATATAATTAGTCAATGAACTTATTCAGTTCACATCAATCAATAATTAGTCAATAAAATCATAATTTATGACGTCTTTAGGGGATGTCTTAAGGGTTAATGATAGAATGCCTTAAAAGGATGTCTTAAGGGTTCATAATAGAACGTCTTAAGGGGTCATAATACAAAGTCTTAAGGGGATGTTTACAAAATTTGGATATGCCATCTCAAGAACATCTCAAACTCATGCCTAGACTGTACTAGGTCTTCACACCGCCTAATATCAAAAAGGTACGAGCAATATCAATGAAATCATCAAAACATACATAATTTAATTTATATAAAACTAACTATATGTACACAACTCAAGTACCTTCATTTAAAAGTATTCCACACGTGTGTAGGTTGAATCCATGCATCCTCTCCTTTTTGTTTCAAAGTATGAGATCAATGCAATGATGGATTAGGGATACAAAAAAAGGATAATAAATCAATTTAAACTATTAATGTACAAGCAATATCAATATGTAATAAAAACATGTATTTGAATATAATTTTACTAATAATTACCTCTATTTAAAAAGACAATATAAAACTTAAAATATATTTACCTATATTTACTTATTCCATTGTACCATCTACATCCTCTCTTTTTTGTAATGCATCTATGATTGTCTCATGCTCTTCCATAGAAATTGTCCATAAAACTTTATTTGTAGGTCTTCCACAATACCGATCTATTTTTATATTTATTGCCACCGCCAAATGTGAATAATGTATAATTTTTTTTATGTATTTCATAATCTTCGAATATAGGTAGACCATTCTTCCTTGCTAGGTATTTTCGTAGCCAAGTTCCAACAACCACAACTGATCCTATTGGAAAATATGAAAACAATCATCATATGAGTTCTCAAATTTTTCTTAATGAGATGAAAAACTTGTTCTAAAATATTGTTTAAGGGGATCAAAAAAATTGTTATCAAAATTTGCTTAAGGGGATGTCTTAAGGGGATAATGGTACCTGTTGGATAATGATAGCCATCATCATCTTCTCGAGGTGATATTAACTTATGTTTACTCTCCACACAACGAGCAACCAATATTTTTTTTGCTCTTCATTCCCCTTAGGTGCAATAACAGCATACACATGTCCTACAAACAAAAATTGATTTAATAACTTGCGCATATCAATATAAAAAAATTAGTATTACAAAATAACTTAATAAAGCGAAATTAAATGAAATAAATTGAATTAAATTACCTTCTTGTACAAGGTCTGAAACATGGTCATAGTCTTCAGATGCAAACACTTGATCATTTTCTTCAGTAGTTCTTTCATATTGATCATGTGCTTGTGAAGGTGTCAACGATCTTTGTTCCCACTTTTCAACCCATTCTGTATTTTCACATGCTTCCCAATCTCCTGAGATGCAAAACTAGCAAAAACATGCAAGCTCCCTTGTCCAGATAGTCCATGTGCTTGTTGTTGAACTCCTAAACGAATGCCATTTAGTAGATCCACTAATTGTCTCATAGTCAACTCTAGGTACAATGTTATCTTCTTCAACCAACCAAAAGAATCGATGAACTCTAGAGTACTCACTCAAACCAAGTGTAGATAATATTGTATTACACCAATCGAAAATCCCATGTGCATCTTTAAATTTTATTGCATCTTCAAATTTTAATTGTTCTCTAGCAAGAATTCTTTTGACACACGCACCAGCTCCATCATGTTCTCCTTTACCATGCCCAGCTTCAAAAAAACTCCATATATGTTGGACATTAAGTTGTTTGTGAATCCTAATTAACCAATAGAACATTCGAGCATTTTTGAACTACCTCGTACAATTATTTGACCATATGAGGTGTTCTTTCATATGGATTCCTCTTTCTCTTAATTTTTTGTAAAATATACTGAAACAGTATTGAACAAACTTTGATGACTGTAATCGGTTGTCACTCAAATAAAAATGATACTCCCTCAAAAAAATTCTATCATCCTCAGTGCTATTATTTGCATGTCTATAAACAATATGGACAAACATAGCTACTTGCATTGAATTATAATATTGTCATTGAATTTCCTCTTGCGGAGCTAGAGTATAATTTTCTGCAAAATCAACCACTAAAATTATAGTACCAATTAGAAATGTGTTTCTACATGTGCGAAATTGGCCATCAAGCCATCGAGCATGTTGAGAGTGCATGATATATTTTGGTACTATCTTATTCTTAAATTCACTCATGAATGCATGCACACTAACTTTTTCTGTAACTAAATCACAACACTTTCCTATTTTTCCATCTTTTAAAGAATAGTGAACATTCTTAAATCTTCTAACTTCTACTAATTGTTGTCCAAAATCATCATCAACACTTTCATGCATACAAATTCCTAAGAATGAAAGGTTTCCACAGTCAATGCATTGTCTAGAAATACAAGAACTTAAATAAAACAATTTACCATTAGATCTTACACAAAACAAACTTGAAATAAACTCCCTTATTGCTTCAGGTGGCATATTAATACCGCATTCCTATATAATCATGTTAGTATGCAAGGTACAATGCATATATCAAAAAAAATCATAAAAATAACGAAATTGAACATGTGTTTTACAACAACAAGATATTCATTGCTTATTAATTTTTACATACCACGGTTTACATTTTTCAAAAGACCTTTGACTTATTTTAATATTACCGGGTAACACTAAATCACCACAAAAATTTCTATAAAATTCAGTTTGTGTTGTATCCAATAAGTGTTTTGGGTGAGGATCGCAAACTTTGGACCCCACCCTTAATTTTAAAACATCTCTAGCATTAGATGAAACCCTAGTATTTTCATGCCAATATTTTTCAATCAAAGATTTAATTTCAACATTCAATTTCATATCAGACCTCGGGAGTCGACCACTGAAACTCCAACATTGGTTGATAGGATCATTTTCTATAATTATTCTTCTTTTTGCCGCTCTTAGCAATGTTTTAGGATGTATTTTTAAAACTTCACTAATATTTCTTACCATTCTTTTATTCAAAGTTCTTTATTAACTATAGCAGTTGTTATAGCTCTTCTTGCTGCATTTTTATCTTTAGATCGACTATTTTTTCCAATCGATTGAATGGCACTAGCAACAATACACATAGCATGTTTCAATGATTGATCTTTTCTTTTTGGTTTAACAAAAAAGCCTAACCTTTTCATTATTTTCCTCATTTTTTGCATTCTCATCAATTGCATCATTAGTTGACATTGAATTGTAAGTTTTTTACGATAAAAGAATTCATTGTATATTTTATTTGCATGTGTTCTTATCTGCCTCCAAGAAATTTGACCAGGAAGATTATCAAAAACACCACTTTCAATTTAAAAAAAAGTATTTTCATTAAATTCAGCATCACATTCTAGATTTTCATCTTCATCTTCATTTTCATCTTCAATTTCATTTTCATTTTCAACTTCAAAATGATTTACATTTTCATCTTCAATTTCAATTTCATTTTCATTTTTATTTTCAACTTCAAAATGATTTAGATTTTCATCAACAAAACGGTTTTCATTTTCATTTAGATCAACAAAATGGTTTTCATTTTCATTTACATCAACAAAACGGTTTTTGTTTTCATTTTCACTAACAGGATTATTCTCAATTTCATTTTCAACAAAAGGATCATTCTCACTATCATTTTCAACAAATTCTATAAAAGTTTCATCTCTTTGAATATTATCAATGTCAACATCGTTAAGTCCAGCATCTTGTAAAATTTCTACATACGAGTTTACAAATTCACTAACATGTGGATTTGAAGATGTACGTGGATTTGTGCATATTGAAACATTATCCATAGAATTGAAAGAGGGATTTGAAGACATAGTAGGACTTGATTGTATAATCATATTCTTCTCCAAATTGACTTCTTTCAAATTCGCTTCATCTACAACCATGGTCTCCTCTATGTTTGCATCTTCAATAGTTGTGGAATTGGATGCTCCCCCATCATTCTTCTTTCTCTTTTTCACTGTCTCTCCTTTTCTTTCTTTGCTTCAATTTCTTCAGGAGTCAATGTCTTCCTCCTCTTATTATGAAATTTATTTCCCATGATTATAAAATTCTCAAGCACAAATGAATGTAAATAGTGAAATTCTTCAAAAAATCCGATTCAAATTGGAAGTTGAAGACATAAAAGGACTAAATTCTTCCTCTCGTGTTCCTCAAAACAAGTAGAAAACTAGCACAATTCTACTTTAAAACTAATTTCTTCATGCCTCCTTTGAAAAAATTTATCAAAAAAGCAAGTCACCACCTATAAAAAAAATGCTCAATGAAAAAAATAGAGCAATTTTACTGTTCTCGGCCCTACATGTGAAGTTGCAAACTTCACAATAAAAATTGACAGTATTTAAAAAAACATAGTTGACTGAGAAACGGGATCCAGAGTTTAAAACGGGATCCCGTATCTTTAAATACGGGATCTCGATTTGTAATCAGGATCCCGTTTTTTTTAATTTTAATTTTTTTTGGCCTTATGGTCATGTTTTTTCTTTGGATTTTGGTTCGGGAAAAGCGTTGGGAGTTTGAACCTAGGCCTTCAAGCTGGTTTGACCTACAACTTGAAGGTTCTAACAATGTTAGGGAAAAAAATCGAGTTTGGACATATGGCTGACGACTTTTTTTGCAGAATTTTTTAACAAAATTAAAACCCATTTAAGATGAGACAATGTAGATTTCAAATATGTAATTTTTTTTACAATTGGATTTTTTTTTAATTTTTCAATTAATTTCTGATGAAATTGGTCCATAAACTTTAAATATCAATGTTTTTTACTATTTTAATAACTTTTGATCAACATAACATTTTGAAGAACGGATTGCACAAGGGCAAACTTCTGACAATTCTTTTCAATTTAAAAAAAAAAATGCAAAAAATGATAACTTTAGGTCATCTTATGCATGTCATACACAACGATTTTTCTAAACGTCAAATATGCCTGATAAAAAATTACAAAAAGATATCCGGGGCACGCTTCAGTGAGTCACAAGTATTTTCCCAAAAGGATTTAGAAAAATGTGATAATTTAAGTCAAAATATTGATGTCGTACACATGCATGGTATGGTAAAAAAAAATGACTTTTTAATAGTGGTTTTTACAAAAGCCTATTGAAACTCAATTTGTACAGTGTGGGTATTGAAATAAATTACATATTTGGAAACTAGACTCTGAGTACTACATTTTATGATCAATGACTTGTTTGAAGATTTCATCTCTAAGTGCTTCAAATTTTAAGGTCAAATGTGTCAAACTCTGAAAATTAGAGAAAACACTTCCACTTTTTGGCCAAAAAAGTGGACTCAACTTCTTGCCAACACTTGGAATTTATGCAGCAATGGATGAATAATTTTCCCTTGAATGCTTCTTGATGACTTAAAATGTCGAAACCCTAGCTTGCTTGAGAAGAATGAAAGATGAGTGATTGGGAAGATTAAGTGAATGAATAGAATAGGGGTCAAAATGAGAGGAAAACCCCTTATTTATACATGATTTTCCCTAATTTTTTGAAAATACCTCACCACAGGCTGACCTTAGGGTTTAGAGAACAATATCCCGCCAAAAATTTGCAATAATTTTGATTTTTAAGCTAGATGGGACTAGGTCACCCAAGGTGGCAACTTGGTCCCACAAGGGAAATTTTAATAGGTGTAAAGAATTAAAGTACGTTAAATGATGCTTAACGGGATTGTTCTTTGAAACACACTTAAGTAAGGCCTATAAGCGCATAATGGGGCCATTTTAACATTAAAAAAGGGTCAAATTATTGATGAAAAGCCTAGGAAAGTGTGAGAGTTTGTTACAACTTAAAAAAAAATTGAAATAAGGCTTGGTAAGTGATAAAAAGAGGTTGTCTAGGTGAAATATAATGAAAATGTTCTAAAAAAGTGTGAAAGTGTGTTACAACACTTCACAACACCTTTGCAAGGCACCATAGAATTCTTATTGATTTGCAAGGGTTCAGGACCTAATGTGAATGTGTTGGCCACATTAGAACATTAAATCTAGGCAAAACTAGGTCAAAATCCACAAGAAAGGCTCAAATGAGTGAAAATATCAAGGATAGATTTTTTTGTGACATATTTAGCCCCCACTTTACTGAGAGGATGAACTTGCTTCAAACTTACACTAAAGTAGACATTCAAGAGGGGTCCAATTATATCAATGTAGATGAAAAATGATGAAAAAGATTAAAGGAGGTTGCGCAAGCCCCCCAAGATCGAAGATCGTAAGTCAAACCAACATAAGCGTAAAAAAGATGCACACTAGGGTGAATGATTTGTAGAAAAATAAGATACATGATCATGCAATGGAAAGAAGTAGAAGAAAGAGAAGAATGAAAGTAAAAAGGTAGATCAAGCTTCAATCGTTTGTCTAGCTAGTTGTGGATCAAATCTAGGCTATTTTTCCTGAAAAATGCATACTCACTCTGATGCGACAAAACTCTTGGTTGTCCACTAGGTGAGAAGTCCAAGAAGGTGAGAAACATACACTCATGGCAAGTATGTACTCACACACACAGAGATGGCTATGAGGAAAGTCATGTTGCTAGTTGGGCTTCTCGCTTGAACCATATCAAATTTATACCTCCTGATATCTTTAATAAGGCACCACAAAAGAGAATGACTTTTGAATGATTTTTGAAATGTAAAATGGTGTAAGGAATGCTCAAAAGGATTTTTCTTAGTTGGTGCTAGGTGTCATATTAAGGAACGTCATTCTTAATGTATTCAAGAGAGGAAAAGTGCAAATGGTCTCATCTTGTTTTCAAGAAAGGACAAGTGCAATGTCTCATCCTAAGCAACATTGTACCTAATGTTTTCAAGAGAGCGAATCACAAGAAAAAGAAAATCGAACAATGAAATGTGAGTGTCAATGTATGCTCCCACTTTAAAGAGGTTGCTAACAACATTACTATGAGCAATTGCTTTAAATTAGAAGAAGTTATTGAAGCTTATTCAAAAAGTCTTATGCTAAGTCATATGTTTTTGAATGAAGTGATGCCATGAAAAAGATAGTATGTCACATGCAAGGAAACTTAAGACATGTCATCCACATGCCAAGCTTGCTCTTATATGTTCACGAAAGGTTATCAACTAGCCAAAAGAGACAATGACAAGTGACATACGAGGACAAGGCTACCAAACCCCTTGGGCCCACTTAGTGTAGACAAGGATGACCCGAAATGATTGATGAAATGCATGGTAGAAAGAAAATTATTATCAATTAGAGGCATTAGGTGCCCCCACATAAGGAAGAATACCAAAATCCTTAAGATGTTGGATTCTACTACTCAAAACCTTACATTCGTTAGTAGAATGACCATGAACTCTATGATAGGAGCAAAAGGAATTCTTGTAGTAGAATTTATTTTGAGTTTTTGGAGGAAGGGATATAAAGTGATCTTGGAGGAGTCTCAACAAGATACCCTCTTGAGAAAAGAAGAAAGGTGGTCCTCTATCTTGTGACAAATATGTGTCTTTCTTAGTACAAGATGTCATACCTACGTAAGGCACTATAGATTGTGAGATTTTGTACGCTCCTTTAGAGGAGTGTGTAAAATTCAAATCATTAGTGTTTTGTGAGATGGCATTAATATTAGGAAAAGATTTATTTTTTTCATTTAAGTGTCACAAAGGATCACATTTTAGACCACGCGTGTCCATCAAGTCAAGAATCACTAATGTTAAGGTTTGTTGAGAAGGGTGGTTTGTGATGGTATTGATGTGAGGTGAAGGATTGATGATTTCGATCAAGGGACAATAACCAAGGCCATGAGTCATGTCTTAGGCTCAATAGGGTTGCAGATACCTTGTTCATTTGCACATCATTTTCCATTTTAGCCAAGTTGTTTCATAAGCTCATAACCTTTTCCATAAAGGTTTTTCATTGCTTGTAGATCTAGTAGTTGTTCGTGATTAATTTCATCAAAGTTTGTTGTGTAATTTTTTGGATTTTGTTCTAAGGTGGTTGAGGTGGATGTTGTCAAAGGGTCTTCTAAGTTTTTCTTTGAAAAAATTGCTTTTCCCTTTTTGGATTCTTTGTGTGTGATCTTGTATTCTCCCATTAATGTAGGTGTGAAGTCTAAGGAACCCAAATCATCATCTAATAGCTTCGTGATTTTTTCAAAATGTGGTGCTTTGTTTGTTTGTTGTGTGGGTTCCACTTGTGTGGTTGGTGTTAATGTGTTTAAATGATTCTCTTTGTTTAAAGAACTATTTGGATTGGGGTCAGCTTCAAGTTTGTGGATTCGATTATTGTAGATGTATTTCATTTTTATGATGAAGAGTAGAAGGAACCCCATTCATTTCATGAATCCATTGTCTGCCTAAGAGAAGATTATATGAAATTTCTTGAGGCATAACATGGATTGGTGTTTCTAATGTGGCCATTCCAACTGTAAGAGGTAAAGTAACCATACTAAGCGGTTTCTTTGTGACATCAAATCCCTTAATAGATAAAGAATCAAGTTGGATGGTTGATCTATCAATGCCAAGCCTATATAGAAGGCTCACACTACACACATTAAAGGATAAGTCGGTGTCTACAAGAGTTCTCTTGATCCCTTTAATTTTGTATTGAGATATTATTATTAAAGCTTCATTTTTTTTTACACTTCCAATGAAGGGAGCTCACTTTTGTGAAAAACAATATCAACATTTATTCCTTGAAATATAGCTTCCATGTCATTTGGTTGCACATTATAAGGGATATGAACTTGTTGTAAGGCTGCTTGAAGAATAGTGTGATAGCTAGGTGAATTCTAAATTAAATCCCATAAGGATATCTTGGTAGGAGTATTCTTAAGTTGTTCAACAAGGTCATACTCCCTAATGAGTGAATTTAATCGAGGATCCTGAGCCAAGATGGAATTTGGAAAAGGTAAGGGTGTTGGAGTTGGTTTTGGTGGGTTTGGATTGTTTCTTGTGTAATGTGTGTGCAAAACATTGTTATTAGGTAAATAAAGGATGAGTCTGGATTTGTTTGGAGTTGAAGGTTTGTGTGATGGTGGGTAGATTATGAGTCCAGGTTGAATAATATTAACATCCCTAAGCGAGTGAGAGGCTAATGTTGTCTCTTCATGTGCTTCTAAGGATACAATATAATTATTGTCAATGTTATCCTTATCGTGTAACATGATATCCTCCCTAGGATGAAGGGTTTTAGGAGAACTACAAACCTACTGCTCTTGACAATCAAATGTTGTTTATTTTAAAATGACTTCATCAAAAATAGGGGAATGATCAATGGTTGAATGGTCTTGCTCAATAAGGGTTTCCTTAGGTGAGAGGGGATATTTAAGAGTCTAATCACTCTCACAAGCCAAAGGAGAATGGAAATTAGGTAAGGTGATGTTTAGGAATGTGTCTATGATTTCATTTTCTTGTTCTATAATATCTTCCCTAAGGGGATGAGGAGAAGGACAAGCAAGATCACAATCATTCTCAACGATTTTATCTTCTTTTGCCAAGATACCTTCATCTTTAAAAGAAGAGGTATCATGAGAAGAAATAATATGATTATCATGGTTATTTATGTTTGTATGATCTTCTATCACATCATCCACACAAATAGCACTGATATGAGAGGGTGTAAGTTTAAGGCAAGTATTATCATTTTCACTCTCTTGTGCTAAGAGACTCTCATAACTAGAGAATGCATTGAATGAATGACTATCATGTTTATTTAAAAACTTTTTCTTTGTGAATTTGGAAAATATTGAAACTAACATTTTTGAAAAATAATCTATGCAAACTTAAAATGAAATGTTATTTTCAGATGTCAAATAAGGTAATTTATTGATTACACTATGCAATGATCTAAAAATGAAATATTGTGAATGCAAAATTGAATTTAAACAATGCATGAAATGAGCTAATTTAAGCTAGATCTAATGGAATGTGTGTTATAAAAACTCAACCGACTGATACAGATAAGTAATGGCAGCAAACAAAAGCTTTAAAATATGGTTTTTAGCTTTGTAAAAGGTTGTTTTAGGGGCATAAAGGGACTAAGTTGCCCAGGTGGCGAATTAGTCCTACTGGGGTTTTTTCAAAATTTTCAAATTTTTTTGAAGGATTTTGATGGATTTTGTGTTGTAAGATGCATGCCTAAGATGAAAATACAAAATTTAAAACAAAATTGTAATGATTTGAGATGCAAAAATGCAACCTAGATATGCACTTTCACTAATGAAAAATTTGAAACCCTAGAATGCAAAATGCAATGAAATGTTAATATAATGCCAACCTAGGATGATAAAGAACTCCAAATCAAACAAGAGGGTGTTTGAAAGGTGGGTTCACCAAAATGTAACTAGGATTTTGTCACCTTCATTGTACCTCTAGGGTTTTGAACCTAAAAGGGAAGGGACAAAGATCTATCACTACATTCAAGAACAAACCCTTGAGATTCCAATGCAATAGAGATTGAAATCTATCAAAGGGAGAGTTCTTAGGGTTGGAAGTTGATAAAAAGGGGTTCACCACCAAGTCTAAACTTGGAAAACATAGAATGTTTGAAGATAAAATGTGATATATGCAAAAAGATAGATTAAATGCAATATAGAGAAAGATAAAAGGGGTAAATATAAAGAGTGCACTTGGAAAATGGCATGAGAGACTAGAATAAAGATTGAAAATGTCTCAAAAGTTTTGGAAAATCTAGCTTTTAAGCCTAGCAGAATAATTGTGCCAAACTAGGTGAATTAGTCTAGTTTTGAGAAAATTTTGGAAAAAGTGCACCGAAGCTTGTTTCAGCCAAATGGGTATCTGAATTTGCAAATATCTCCAAAAAACTTGCATAGTGGGACTAAGTCACCACAAGTGGGGGTAGTGTCCACTTTTACTTTTTTGGAAATTCGAAAGGGGAATCTGTAGCCCTTAGTCATGCACTTCTGCTCCTAGTAATTTTTTGGATCTAAAACTATAGAATTCCGCCTATAGGTGTTCTCCAAGCTTCTTTTAGGGTTTTTACTACCTTGAATGACTTTTATAATTTATTGATAACATTTCACACCTTGTTCTTTAACAAATCCGCAAACAAGACCTACAAATCACACAAAGCGAGAAAGAAATGTTGGATGCTAGGGCATGAGGGTTTGCCTTGGTCAAACCCCTTTTAGGTAACTAAACCAAAATGAAGAGATAAAATAATGAAGCATGAAAAAATGGATTTATAAACTTTCCTTAATGATAGATCTTGGAATGTCTACAACAATGGATGAAGAATTTTCCATTGAATGCTTCTTGATGACTTAGAATGTTGAAACCCTAGCTTGCTTGAGAAGAATGAAAGATGAGTGATTGAGAAGATTAAGTGAATGAATAAAATAGGGATAAAAATGAGAGGAAAACCCTTTATTTATACATGATTTTCCCAAATTTATTGAAAATACCTTACCATAGGCCAACCTTAGGGTTTAGAGAACAATATCCGGCCAAAAATTTGGAATAATTTAAATTTTTAAGCTAGATGGGACTAAGTCACCCAAGCTGGTGACTTGGTGCCACCAGGGTAATTTTGATAGGTTTCGAGAATTAAAGTGCATTAAATGATGCTTAATGGGATTATTCTTCAAAACACACTTAAGTAAGGTCTGTAACTGCATAATGGGGCCATTTTAACATAAAAAAGGGTCAAATTATTGATGAAAAGCCTAGGAAAGTGTGAGAGTTTGTTACACTCCTTAAAATACTTTGAAAGAACGCTTGGTAAGTGATAAAAAGAGGTTTTAAAGGTGAAATATAATGAAAAGGTCCTAGAAAAGTGTGAAATTTCGTTACAACACTTCACAACACCTTTGCAAGGCACCATAGAATTCTTATTGATTTGTAAGGGTTCAAGACCTAATGTGAATGTATTGGCCACATTACAACATTAAATCTAGGAAAAGCTAGGTCAAAATCCACAATAAAGGCCCAAATGAGTGAAAATGTCAAGGATACATTTTTTTGCAACATAAACCTAGACACTATCGAAAATTCAAACTATGTTTTCATCTTATCCACACATCTCATTAAGCCTCTTAATTTTAGCCATTACCATCAGGATTTTTGTCCTTATCATCAATAATACCAAGGTTAGCAGCTTCATATTTTCAAATCATACCAAGGCTATGATAGAGCATTTCCACACATAAATATCAAAGATAAAATCAAATGAAACAAGGGCACACTCCATTTCTTCTCATCAAGGAGAGAAGAAAAGATTTTAAGTGAAATTATTGTGCTAAATTATATTTGTATTAGAGTAAAATTTCCAAATTAATTACAAATAATAGAAGAAACTAAACTCTAATCAACAATAGAGCACAATGGAAAGAAATAAGCATAATAACATGAAACAAAGTCACCTGGTTTTCAAGCCTCCCTTGAATGACCTCCATTTTCCTTCTCCATCTTGCTACAAATGGTATGGTTGTCCTTATATTTGGACTGCAACTATAACCTATGCCAAAGACAAGTAATATTTTGAAGTATTATGAGTGCTCAAGTATTCAAGTTCTCAAGCATGTTGAAACTTTGTGTGTGTCTAAAATGGATTGAGAGAGAGTCTTTTAAAGAATTCCAAATTGACAATGGATGGTTAGGATTATAATTTGGTAAAGCCCTAAGATCAAAGATTAGAATTCAATGTGATAAGAAGCATTAGGGTTAGGGAAAGCTTTGAAATGAATGGCTGAGATTTAGACAACTAAATCAATGGTGGACAATAAATGACATAGAAATCAAATAATAGAAATTATTTTATTTATGGAGGAAATTTGACTTGTGAATTAAATAATGGTTTAATTCATAATTGAGAATGAGACAAAAAGGAAATAAATAATTGTTTTAATTATTTACTTGGTGGGATGGAAAGTGAGTTAAATAATTAATTTTATTTAATTGAAGGATAAATGGTGATGCTATTAAATAATTAATGGTAATTATTTAATTGTAGGTGAGGGAGAAGCATAGTCGTCATATAGAAAAATATGGGTTTTAGGTCTAAGAAATTTTTATGTGTCTACATTTTACCCCTCTTTGACATAATGCATATATCACGTTGTGTCAAAGAAGACAAGTCAAAAATATGCCCCAATGTGAAAGTACAAAGAGGGAGGATGATGAGGAGGTAGTGGTATGCCTCCTTGAGAGAACAGGTGAGTTCAAAGAACATGAGTGGGCTCTTGAAATTGATGAGAAGACTAGAGGAGGAAGGAATAGAAGAACTGTTAGCACAAAAGATAGAGATACTAGGATGAAAAATGAATACTTCAATATTTTTCCAAGTAACATGATAAATGTTGTGTAATCATCATTGGGTTGTAAAGTGACAAATGGATAACAAACACCATGATATGACATAAACCAAGGTGTGCAAGGTCATCCACTTGTGAAAAATAGATAGTTGCAGACAAGGAATGTCCTAACTCATACTAAGGGCTAAGTTTCCCTAGTCTTTTTGTCAAGACACACCACAAATAAAAATCAAGTAAAAATAGGTCACAAGGCGTCATCGCACCACTAAATCCTTCATGAGACATCCTCGAGGTAGCTAGTAACATTACCAAGAGACAAAACAATAAAATGATAAGACAAAATAGACCAAAAAAGTCAACAACCATTCAATGTGTTTGCTAATTTTTTTTTTTTCAAAGGTTGATTTCTTGACGATTTCATAGTTTGATGATTTGATAGTCTAATGGTTGGACAATGCCTATCGTTAGGAAGGAAACATTGAATACATTCATTTACTTTAACAAGATTTTCTTTCAGACCTCTGTTCTTAATTTTAGCCTTGTCAAGATCTTCAAGGGCAATATGAAGCTCTTCTTTATCCATTTATTCAATCTTCAAGATCTCCCTCAAGGTGTTAGGCTTCTTCAAAGGAACCAAGCTCTGATACCATTTTTTGAATATTCAAGATACTAATAGAGGGGGTGAATCAATATCTTCTTTTAAATATTGAACAAACACCATCAATTACATTAATACATAAAGCAAAGAAGAGAAAGAACAAAGCATTAAATCACACAACACAAGACCACCAGGTTTTTACAAGGAAAACCCAATGAGGGAAAAAACACGGTGAGGATTAGCTCACTATATAGTTGTTTCAATACCGGATAGAAAAGAGGCTCACTTCCAATTACAAAATCTCACTTCTTACAAGGACTCACTATCCAAATAGGGAGGCTCACTACCTACAAAATATTATAGAAAAAAATGGCTTACAACTAGAATATGAACTAATAAGGTTACACCACAAGTGTAGATTCAGTTCCTTTAATGCTCAAATTATTCATATGCCAACAAACTAATCTTCTCTCTTCTACTTACATACTTCACATATCCAATGTACACTCTTCCATAATTCATCTACAAATCGTCCTGTATATATATTTGATATATCCACATGCATCAATTGCGTTGACCTAATTGGATGCAATACATATCTACAAAAATATATATGTCGGCTTCATCCAAAAATTCTTTGAAATTAATTCAACCATGTCGCATGCAATATTATGTCGACTCGGACTAAAGCTAGGTCGCACATATATTTGCAATACATGTTAAACTATTAAGTGATTATTAGGTCATCCATGAATAAACCTAATAACAAAGTACAATCACTAAATCAATGCCAACTCACCATCCAATCCATACATACACACTTCTAGTAACCATAAACCTTTTCCCAAAACCTTAAACAACAATGATCACTAGAGGGAACATGAAAACTAAAACATCAGAGGATGTAAAACTGTTCTACATAATTGTTTAGGGTACCAAACCAATCTCATACCATAAACAACATGGTAACATCAATGACAACATAAAGGTTGATCTTCTCCATTCTTACAACAATAAGATGATGCAAGAAAGAAAAAATGTAACCTATATGCATTTTCACTTATGTAAATTTGAGAAATCGTAGATGCCCTTTCACTAATGCAAAATGCAAATGCAATGCAATAATGAATACAACCTAGATCTAGGAATTTAATGAACTCCAAATCAAAAAATAAATGTCACAAAAAAGTTAGGTTTGCCAAAATGATTAGAAGAAAAATGGGATGCCCTAGGGTTTTAGGATCTAGGACATCATATATCTTCCATTAATCATTCAAGGATGCCTTAGATATCTTCACCCCAAGGATGGAATGAAGGAAAGCTATCTACTAGGGGGTTGTCATAGGGTATGAATCAATGAAGGGTTCACCACCAAGCAAAAGCTTGGAAAAAGACAATTGAACATTCAACCCACAAAATTAAGCAATGCAAGTCAAATAATAAGTGCAAATGATGAAATTAAGCAACACCAAGTTAGGGGGTGTGTACCTAGGAGTTTTGGGATTGTGATGAGGATTCTAGAAATGCAAAAATTTTGTCAAAAATTGCCTTGGATGACTAAGACGCCCTTACTATTGTCTTAGTCCCATTGCTATTTTTTGGAGCAAATGTAGAATCTTTGGATGTCGAAATAGAATGTAAAATAATCTCTAAAAACTACCCTTGGGAGGACTAAGATTCCGTAGGTGGCGTATTAGTCCCATTTTGAATTTTTGAAAACTCTAAATGTGATCTTGAGCTCCAAGGTTTGCACTTGATTCTTCTCAGATCTAAGGTCCTAAATCTTCTAGATTTGGCCTATAGGTAAGTTTTCGTGAAGATGAAAACTTTGCAATGCAACTTTGAAACTTTGCACTTCAAATGATCTCCAAGTCTTCAACCTAAATCTGTAATCACAAACATGCAAGAGAGGAAAACTTTGTTGATTGTTAGTAAATGGGGGTTTTCCTTGATCAAACCCCTTGTTGGTAATTAAACCTTGAAATGAAATGAAATAGAGAAGGATAATGATGAATGAAAAAATGGCAATGCTACAACTCACCAAACCCTTGTGATAGAATATTGCAAATATGCTTGAGAGGGCTACAATGGATGTGGATCTTGAATATTGCTTCAATAAGATAGATCTTGAATGTAATGTTAGCTTGAATTATAGAAACCTTCATCACAATTGTTAGCTCCAAAACAAACATGATGATTATTGAATCTTGATGATGGCTCCAAATGCTTGAAGAATTGCTCTTGAATGTTCTTGAAAGAATACTTCAATGCTTGATTGATTAGAGACGAGATAAGATATGAAAAATGAGTGGAAGAACCTTGTATTTATACTTATCTATGCTTAATATCCAAAAGTTACACCACAACAAGCTGAAATATGATTTATCATTATTAAAGGAGGCTAAATCTCACTAGAATTTGAAATTGAATATAAAAAATAAGCCAAGGAGGACTAAGATGCCCTATGTGGTGTCTTAGTCCCAAGGCTCAAATCTTGGGGCATAGATTCCAAAAAGGGACCTTTTAAGGTGTATTCAAAATCAGGGTCCCAAGACCCATGGAGGACAAAGATGCCCTAGGTGGTGTTTTAGCCCCAGCTCACAAATTAGGGACACATAGACATACACATTAAATTATCATTTATCCATTGGAGAATGTTGGGATTAGCTTGAAAAAGATATAATTCATATGACTTGTGAATTTAAAATAGGACCATTTAAGTCATAAAGAAGCATAATTAAAGCAAGGTGGGCCCAAACAAGTGTGAAAATGCAAGGGTATGCATTTTTCTACACTACAATTTTGAAACACAATCCCGACCTTGAAAATTTTGCATTGCAAGCTACCTATTAGGAATAGATTAAAATGTATTATGGCTTAGAAAATTAACTAAATCTTTTGCCAATGTGTTGAAAATATGAAACATATCTTCTAGGATTGCACATTTGTTAAGAAGCAATGGATTGTCATTTTAAAAAACTTTCCTACCATTTTTTTATCATGAGTCAAATTAGAAAGAGGTTATTTTTGGTTTATGTATGCAAAAAAATTGTGATTGTTGATTCAATTAGATAAGTCATTTTAAATCATATTTAGAAATCTAGATGTTCTATTATGTTTTCTAACAACTTAGATCAAACAACTAATATTCTAAAGCTTTACTTTGGCATCATTCTTTAGGTATATTCTTTTTTTTTTGTAGCTCCAAGTATTATGCAAAAAGAATATAAAGATCATGAATTGACTTTAGCATACCAAAGAGAAAGTTTTTATTTTTAGTCCAATAAATTTTTTGGTCAAAGTCAAGTAGTTCTTTAATTTATGAATAAATTTGTATTGTATCTCTCTTTCAACTATCTAGTGATTGCTTTGTAATTCTTGGTAGTCTAGGTTTTTCTTCAATCTACTGATTGGTAATGTTTATCATTGTAATTTCTTTGTGTAATACAATTTTTATTACGTAATATGATAATATGATTCTCAATTTTAATATTTCAAATACTCTTAGCAAGCAATTATGAGTAAATGGAATATTTTTATTTGAAATAGTTTTAAAGTATTTAGAAGTATTTAGATACTATGAATGTTTGGATGACAATGTTCAAGATTTAGTAATACAATCCCAATTTATATTATATTGATTTAAATAGCTACATGTCTTTTATTATTAATACATTTTAGTAAAAATATTATTGTAATTTTTATAAATAATTATATTAATTTTTTAAAATTAATAATAAAGATAATATTAAAATATGGGGAGAAGAGTATAAGAGGTATAATTTTATAATTATGTAGAAATTCAATAAAATTTTTTTTGAATATTTTATTAAAAATTATATATAAATTTCAAAAAATAAATATTTACATATA